>JAYGXS010000003.1:48922279-48946026 GCA_036362985.1 Ligula intestinalis
TTTTGACTTATTGCAGCATCTTACTCTATCTTGAGGTTGAGGGGACATCTCCGTCTAATAAGTGGGCAATGTGCTCCGTAATCAACTATCATTGTTATGTCAGGGGCGGAATAGTAAACAATAAGCAGAACAGATGTCTAGTTGGAATGTGTTTGACCCCGAGAGAGCTAAATGTGCATATCTCCTGTTCAATAGGGGGTATATCTTACTCATTTACTTAGCTTAGCTATGTGGAAAGTTATTTCCTATAGTGTATCAATACCTGGGTGAAAAGAACAAGCATTCCACATTTGCAATTAGCATATCAGGTGGGAATATGAGCTTACCATCGTCCCCTTTCTGACCGAGAGGACTAAGTAAGACACCCGGGTATTTTCTGTTAGTGGTTTTGGCGAGTACGTCCTTCCTCCCGTACGGGGAGGCGCATATCATCAGATGTGTGCAGATTTGCCAGGGACTACCCCCATGCTTACGTAAGGGTTAAACCCCAATTTTGAAACGTCTACCCCCTTATGAACGAACACTCGGCCCAGATTTAACACTTCAATTTACCTTGATGACCGGCTCGCAGCAGACGTGTGGGTGGAGGGGTGGTCGAAAATGGCGTCAGTTCCAGCGTCTCAGCCATGTGTTCATGCAAGTGAAAGGCATCTAAGCCAAAACCACCATAGCCTCCACCACATGAGGTTTAAATGACACCCACACTGGTAAGAAGGTCCCGATAACACCGGCCTGGGATAGGCGAGGGACGGTAGATGCTGTGCAAAGTCTACTATCACTTAAACTTAACTCACGCACAAGTCACTTCAGTAACCTTTTTGGAGCACATGTGGGGTGGAAACCAAGGGCAGCCCTGAGGTGCTCCGGAACTCAAACATGTAGTTTATCGGCATAGCACAACCCAAAATTCGCCTTCCCTATTGTGATCGAGAGGATACGAGCCCCAGCGTTGGCTTTAATCAGCGTTACATCTGACAAAGGTTAGCGTCAGTAAAAGTATCAGTGCTACTAACACTCAGATATATTGTCCTGTTCGTAATGGTCGAAATCTAAGTAGAAAATATAGTGTCAGGGCAGTTAAAATTGGACTGTTTTTATCGCAAGCTAACAGAAACAGCAAAAAATAGTTGTAAAAGGCATGTTCTATCGCGGTCGTCCAAATCAGGAGGAAAGAGGTTACCCTGCGATGATGTGTTGGCTACCGCAAGCTAGATATTGCAGTAAATCAAAATCAGACCGAGAAATGTCAAATTGCACTACTTTGCGACCTAATAGCCTGGCAGAACTTTAGCAGTCATTAAATAACGCTTCTTTAACCCTTCAGCTGAATATTTGTTCGATATGGGTTGCAATTTCAAACTATGTTCAAATATCTTAAATGAATGCACAGGCCGCATTGTAGATAACTATTGGCTGGTCTTAGCATGTGCGATTAATGGAAGTAGCACTACTACCATTGAAATATTACTTTTAATGGCAGAATCCCAGCCCTAGTAGTCTGAACTTAGTAGCAACTGAGATAGCCGACAGTTGACGTGACAGTACTTGACGGGTTAACATTGGTTCAGTGGTGACTGTCTGTACAAGTTCGCTAGCTGCCATCCGCACAATTTCAAAATCGGCCGTGACCACGTGATCAATAAAGTTGGCCTTTCAGCTATCGGATCGTGAGCGACTTAAGGCGCTTCTGCTGACAAAGGCCGACACCTATCTGCCCAATGCGATATTAGTTGGCTATCTTACCTGTTGTATGAGACCGCGTGCCTACACAATCACCTCAGGGGATGATAAGAAAGCCAGAAAGCTCATATTCCCAGCTCTGATGCTAATTGTAAAATAAGGGTACATGTCTTATGGTGAAGCCTTTGATACTTTTGGAGAAGGTAGCACTTTGCTTCACAGGAGAGGCTCTCCAAATTCTTAGCTAGAGTTAGGTATTGCAGACAGTCACAAATAGCCTGGAACGACGGAATTTGTCCCTATGTTATGACCTAAATGCGTGGCAGATCTTCCCTTACAATTACAAACACGTTTCTTGAACCCTTCAGTTTGCTTTTTGCACGATATTGTTTACGACTGCGTAAAAGGTTCTAATTTTCTACATTCACGTACAGACCGCATTTTTGTATACTATTTATTGGTCTTAGGAAGTATGATTACTAGAATAAGCACTCCCGAAATTGGCATATTGCTTCTAACAGCAGTATTCTAGCCCTCGTAATGTAAACTTAGTTTATTGTAAATATACATAGGAGGTTGGAAACCAGGACAATCATTGATTTGCTCAGAGTCTAAAAAATCTTTTTGTTTGGAATAGCATAAATCGAGGTTCCCACTCCTAGTTAAGATCGAGGAAACACGAGTCCAGCGCTGACTTTAACCATGGTCATTTCTGACCAAATATTGGCATCAGTAATACTACCGGTACTACTATCACTCAGATAAATTGCCTGTTAGTAGTGGTAGAAATATTTGAAGCAATAGCAGACTCGATCTCCTTGAGTCTTTCTGGACATCTGCGGAAGGTTAGTGAAGGTTAGTAGTGCAGGAGTACCAAGACAAAGGGCTACTGTCACTTAAGACTAAGTAAGGCGATGTTTCTGTCCTGCATTGGAGGAAGTGGCCTAGGCCTAATTCCTGTTTGGTCATCCGACTCTGTCTGGTCGCCGGTTAAAGTGGGATGAGAGTTCACAGTGTGGTAGATTGCCGTGCGTCTACTTTCATTATATCTGACTTCAGTCACCATCTCTGCTTTTGAGCATATGGTGGACATTAAAGAAACAGATATTCCAACTTTCATTTGCAGTTAACTTTTAACCTTGCTCTTATTTTGTAAAAATTCGTACTGTTTACTCGTGCAAGAAACGGATACCAGTTAATGGCCTTCGCAAAATTAATTGAATTCAATAAATCCTGCTCTGCACGCTGATTCTTGACTTGGTCATGATATCCGGTACAGGCAAATGAGAAAAAAGGGAGTGCCGAAGATGCAGCGCAAGTGTACTATCACTTAACACTAACAGATGCGTAAGTGTTCTTTCCTGCATCACCAGGCTATGAGGCAGACAGCGGATTGCGAGTGAATTGACAGTCGAGCTCTTGGTTGCATTAGCGTTTCGTATTGCCCCGTACCGCAGTCTTTGATTGCGCCTGATGTCAAGGGGCGGCATTGAAGCCAGCGCTGAGCTTTTTGGCGTATTGAGCGTATTTCTGCTTGAACTCGCTATCTCCACCACAATCTCCATGGAGTAAAAGTAGGTTTTCATCTGTGGCATGGCTGAATGATTTATTATTATGTTTGAAGCAAGCAAATATGGCAGAATTTATTCGATCAAATAAATTTTGTGACGGCTCGTCAGCTGCAGCCCGTCTTTGCATAAATGAATAACAAGTGGGTTACAGCACAATTTGAATATCAACAAAATCGATAGAAGCAAGGTGAAATTTACGCGTAAGTGAACATTCATATTGTCAACTTAACTCGGTAAAGGGCGGAAATTTGGGGGGAAACAACACAAAACAAACAAAAGGTGACTAAATGTAGGCCTATGGACCCCAAGGCAGCTGTAGGTTAGCCACATGTTCTAATTGCTTACATAGGTCGGGTTTCTCCCGCCATATGTAGGCTGCTTCCATGTAGCGTAATGTCCGGTTTGTTCGTGCTCGAACAAGAACTCGGAAAGATTTTTTCAGATCGACAGAGTGACCACTGTCCAATAAATGTTTTGTACTAGAGGACCGAGGTATGTTGTTTTCCTGTTTAAAAAGCCAAGAGGGTAAATGTTCAGCTGCCCTGGTCGCCAATTGCCTTTGCATTCGCCCGATGTACTTGCATCCGCAAGTGCATGTAAATTCATAGACGCAGTTTGAAGTGGCATGCAAAGGCAAGGCATCTTTTGTCTCGTTAACGGGAAGGCCTTTAATAGGGCTGAGGAACACCAATGCAGCTGCATTGTACGTTCTCTCTATGGTGCATCGCAAACGTCGTTTGATTGTATTTGATAAATTGTCACCTTTGAAGGGTAGAGATATAAAAACGGGCTTTTTTGGAACAAACTGTTCCGTAATTTTCAGCCGTAAAGATTTACTGTATTTCTGAATGAAACATGAAAAATATCCACGTGTAAGTAGGGCGTCTTTGATGCTGGAAATTTCTGTTGGTAATGTTTCATTGCTGCAAATTTTCTCAACTCGCTGGAAGAGAGTTAGTACCAAGTTTCGTTTCCACTGGATTGGCACAAAACTAGTAAAGTGTAGGCACTGGCCCTTCCAGGTAGCCTTGTGATAAATACCTCGCCTTATTGAACCATCAGCCTCTCTAAACAAGAGAGCGTCAAGAAAAAGCAACTTGTTGTTTTGCTCCATTTCCATCGTGAACTTTATTTTTGGATGCAATTTATTCATGAATCGAAGAGGGTTTTCAGCGTCTTGTTTGGTTTCAATATAGTTGAAACCAAACAAGATATCATCGACGTAACTTCTGTATAAAGTTGTCTTGCTTAGTTGTGATGACACGTTTTCTTCTTAATGACCCATGAATATGTCAGCAAAAGAAGGTCCAAGTGGACTTCCCATTGCGACTCCATCGATTTGTCTATACCGATGCCCATTGAAGATGATTTGCACATTTTTCGTACATAGTGTAAGCGATTCCCTTAGTATATCAGGTAGTAGACGAGTATAGGATGCAGAGCACATATAGCGTTGATTGTTTCGTCCAATGGCACGTTTGTAAAAAAGGATTCAACGTCTAAAGAAATCAAAAATTTGTTTGCAATATTTTGGAACTTAATATCTTCAACAAATTGAAAGACATCCTTTGTCACGTAAGGGGAGAACCGGCTCCTAATCGGCCTTCATTCCTTGACAAGCCATTGTGCTAGCTTGTGCTGAGGAGAGTTAATCATAGACAAAATTGGCCGCAAAGGTATGTCCTTCTTATGTGTTTTGGGCAGACCATATAGTCTGGGGATGTGTGTTCCTCCAGGCTTTAAAGATAATGCAGTTGCAGTATCAATCAGATTTTTGCTCCGCAACTTTTTAATACCTTTCCATACTAAATCTTATATTGCTTTGGTTTGATCTTTGCCTGACACCTCTAGACGAAATTTGCTCTGGTCACCCAAAATAGCTTCCATTTTTCTTACATAATCCTTCCGGTTGAGAATGACAACTCCATGGCCTTTGTCTGGTTATGAAATTATTATTTCCTCGTGGTGTTTCAAAGTGGTGAGGTCAGCCATGTGTTCTGTTGTCAGAGGATTTGTATGTGTTACAGGAGCATTGCGATATTGGTGAGCAATGTCCACAAATTTTGCTTTAAGCCACCCCACATCGTCAGCTGACCTAGGTATAAGGTCTGCTAACTGAGAGTTTAAGTCTTCAAATTGGGCCTCAATTTCAACTGGGTTTATTCTTCTGTTTGGAACACAAAAGTCTAATCCCAGTGATAAAGCCTGTGATTGTAGCTTCGTTAGTTTTAGATCTGATAAATTTAGAATCATTTCGTTTGCATCCAGTGGAAAGTAGTCGTCAGTGGACCTCTTGCATGAAGACTTCCGGTATTTATTGCGGTATGATTCTCTTATCTTAATTTGCATGCTGTATGCATGCTTCATAAACAATAAACACGAAATTTATTTGATCGAATAAATTCTGCCATATTTGAATGCTTCAGATTTCTTCCTGGGAAAAGATGTTTCACATTTATTATTATGTGTTACGCTCTCATCTATACGTATGAGGAGTTATTAGAAAAATGCAGTTAAAGCTGCGTAATGACTTTACCGTTTCGATATTTTTTATAACCAAAGCCTACCTTAAGATTAAAAGTACTTTACTCGTAAACGCGAGTTTGTTAATTCTGAGTAAAAGAAACACCTTGCTTCGCATCTTCACGAAAATGGTCAAATTGTATTGCAAGTTTCGTCCCTTGAATTACCGTAAACCGTATTTAACGAGTGCGCAGACTTGCCAAATGAGTCGTCAGTTTTAAGAATTTCAAAGTCAGATGTCACTCAACGACTTTGCGCCAACATTGCTTGGCTGTTCTCAAGAACGTTCTTTCATCTCAATTTCTTTTTTGTTTAAACAGACTATTCTCTGACAGAAGTGTGGGAAAGTCAGCGGCCTCCGTGTCGCTCAAGCTTAGGAGGTAGAGTGGAAGGCCATAGTATAGTCAATGCTTTAACAATCTGAGCCAAGAGGCCATGTAATATCGTGTGTCAGCAACGAATTAAACCAATGAGACATAGTAAATAACTAATAAAATGTCGAAAACAAAGTTCAAGTAAAAAATGTGGCCCAAGCCTACGGCTTTTTTTTCTTAATTTAATTGTAGCATTATGTTTACCTGAGTAGGATACATTTAAATTCTTCGTCTGACAGGAATCAGGTCAGAAGTCGAAAAACTCCAACGTTTTATATGCTAATGAAATGCATGGGTTAAATCACCGTATTTCTACGCGTTATGCTACATTCGAGCATTAAGAATCGCTTTTAATACATCTCCTATGCATTCAAAATATTTGATTTCACGTCTACGCGGATAAGACAAACTCAAGCCTGGAAACTTGCATTGTTCGGAAGAAAACAATTGGCGGATACGGTTCTTAGCTATTTTGCAACCGTTTTTTTATTGCACACTGTAAAAACGTGTTTGACAGTAGGTTGGTATGTTATATTGAAAATATGGACAGTAAGAATATAACAACTTCATGACATTCTGTAACTTATCGCTACCACGATATATAGTCATTTTAAGTCACTTTATTAAGGACAGAAGGCTTTCGCCCTTGAGCTCCCTATTCATAACCGAAAATCGCAAAATAGTTCTACCGTAACAATAGTACATAATACAAATGTAGGCTTAACCTCATCGATAAGTGTGAGCCAGTTGCAAAGTACTGCTACTGACACTATTTTCATTGTATCTGTCACATTTTCTCAGCAAATGAGAATCAAGTTTATACTCAAAAATGTCAACAGTATCTGAGAAAACCATCTCGTCAGGGAGTCCGTTCCATGCTTCGATGACCCTCTTAGAGAAGGCGTTCCATCGAACGTCGATATGGGCCGGTTTTCTCTATAGTTTAAAGGGATGACCCCACAGATGATGAGTCCGAGCCAATTCGAAGATATCATCAAATTCTAGGGCGCACTTACGGCCTCTAACAATATGGTAGGTTTGTATGAGGTCACCGCGGAGTTGCCTATTATTAAGAGGAAATAGATCAAGTTCGGTCATTCTGTCTTCATAAGGCAAATGGCCAAGTTTCTTGACCATCTTCGTAGCCCTCGCCTGCACTCGTTCCAGGTTAAAGTAATCTTTCATGAACCACGGACGCCAGGCCTGGATGGCAAACTCCAAGTGGGACCGAAAAAACGCTCCGAAGTTTTCCTGAAGAGCTCCTTGTCGATGTTGACGAATCCCAGCCTAATCGCAAACAGCACATGTGTCGCACGTTAGGCTGCCTTTAGACACTGTGACGCTGGTTTGAGCGAGGAATTTATTAAGACACCGAGGTCCTTTTGTTCGTCCACATTTGAAAGCGGGTGCCCATCGAGGAGGTATTGGCAGGAATCGTCCTCCTCCTTAGTTTTTCCAGTATGGAGTCTTAAGACCACACGCTTACTAACGTTGAAGTTTAAGAGTCAACGAAAGACCAGCAGCTAAGTCGATTGAGACTCTTGAAGTGCTTTCCTATCGGCGTCAGACCTGATGACTCTCCAGGGTTTGACATCGTCGGCAAACATGATGGTGCTGCTACCCAGATCGTTGACACAGTCGTTTATATAGTTAAGGAAGAGCAGTGGCCCTAAGACAGAGCCTTGGGGAACGCCACTCAGCACAGATGTAGGGGTGGACTTCGAGTCAACGATGCACACAGTTTGCGATCGCCCTGTGAGAAAATCTGTGATCAATGCCAGCAGGTTTCCTCTTATACCGATTTCCGATAATTTAAATGTAAGACGTTTATGTGGCACGCCGTCGAATGCCTTCTATAAGTCCGTATAGATGACTCAACCTAACCATCTTCGTCCAGTGCGCGAGTCCATGGCTCAATGGAGAGTAGTAGGCTGGAAAGACAAGAATGGTTCTTTCTGAAGTCGTGTTGAAG
The DNA here is from genome assembly GCA_036362985.1 of Ligula intestinalis. Classification (NCBI taxonomy): domain Eukaryota; kingdom Metazoa; phylum Platyhelminthes; class Cestoda; order Diphyllobothriidea; family Diphyllobothriidae; genus Ligula; species Ligula intestinalis. The sequence goes on from JAYGXS010000003.1 coordinate 48,930,400, forward strand.
TCCTGACAGTAGGTTGTTCTCCTCCAAGAACTTGATTGGCGTCTTCTTAATTATCGGTTCCATCAACTTACAGTAAATGCAAGTTAGGCTGACGGGCCGGTAGTTGTTGACCTTCGTTTGGGCTTTGCCCTTATATATCGGGTAAATATTCGCCATTTTCCATTAAAATGACAGTTTTCCGAATTCAAATGAAGAACAAAGGATATGTGCTATGGGCTCTGAGAGCTCGCTTGCAAATTCTTTCAAGAACTTGGCTGGTATATGGTCTGGATCGGATGACTTTGCTTTTTTGAGGCCTTGCAGCTCCCACCCAACTACAGATGTTGGCAATAATAGAGGTTGAAGTGCCGCACCGGCGTTTACAACAGTACTGTTTGCATTAACAAAATGAAGCTCGGTTTCCCAAGTGAATACCGAAGCAAAGAACCGGCTACAGTACTCGGCTTTCTGGTCATTATCAACGACTTCCCCGCCATTATCATCCTTAAGTACTGCGACTGGATCCTTGCTTTTAAATCTACTGTTAATAAAGCGGAGTATAATTTTGGGCTTTTCTTCGGCCTGTTGGAGGATTTTTGATTCATTGTTTTTCCTGGCCTGGTGAATCGATTTTTTACCGCATTTCGTTGTCGTCGAAATTCTTTGAGGTGTACTGGTGACCCAGTTTACTTGAAACAAATTTCCATTTTTATTTTTCTTCTTGAATTGTCTGTTTAGGTCTCTCGTCAACCGGGCTGGGCGGCTATTCGTCTTGTGTACCTTCATCGGACAAAAACACTTAATCAGATCTGATGCAATCCTCTTGAGTGATCTCAAATCTTCCTCCGGATCCTCTTTGAGCAGGCAGTCCCAATTCACGGATGACAGTGCATTCTTCATTAAATTAAGATCTGCTTTCATATACTCGGCTGGTCGTTCATTTTCCTCAGACGTTGAGAATGGAGTGAGTAATCACACATTAGCGTCGTGTGATCACTCTTACCGAGCGGAGCACTTAACTGCGCTTAATCTATGTAGGAAACATTCTTAGTAAAAATGAGATCCAAACAATTAGCTTACTGGTTTTCTCGAAATCTGGAAAGTCCCTTAACTTTCTGTGCCAAAGAGAGGTCAATAGTGAGATCCATTAAGTTGGAACTAAAGGAAGTTGACGCCACCTCCACTGTCAGGTTGTCCCAGTCTATTGCAGGTGCGTTGAAGTCACCAACAATGAGAACTTCCTGGTGGCTAGCAGCTTCCTTCACCAGACCAAGGAGCGAGTCGTCGGCTCTACTCTGAATGGTTGGTGGCCGGTATATGGCCAGGAATTCCAGGTTCTCTGAATTGGCCTTCTTGATCTTTAACCAGGCTGATTCACACTCCAGGGCTAGAGTGTGTTCTCTTTCGACAACAGAGATTCCGGTTCTGACATACACAGCAACCCCAGCACCTTGTCAGTTTTGGCGGTCTTTGCGGAAAAGCTGGTTTGCTAAAATCTCCTAATCCGCGATTTCCGTTTTTAGCCATGTTTCCGTTATGGCAACTTCATCAGGTTTCCGCCCCGAAAGTACTGCCTTGAATTCATCAATTTTTGAAGGAATACATTAGGCATTAGTATAGAAAAAGCTCAATTTAGACTTAGTCACCACGTTATGCAGGCGTTTGCCTCTTGCGTGAGATTTCATGCAGGGAGCTGTCAGTGCTGATGGAGACGGACTGTTGTCCATCCCGACTAGGTTGTTTGTGTTATCGGCTTTTATCAGAGAAGTGACCTCTGGGCATGTATGATCTCCCCGATCAGAATTTGGAGATTGTTCTCGCCGTTTCCGGTTATCAGCGGAAGGCTTTCTACCTGAGTCGTAAGCAAGCATTTTTTACTTGAGATTGAAATTCTGTGGTGCTTTATTTTTCTTAGAACAGTTGGTAACAGACTAATATAGGGCTCACTATGGAAAGTTAATTCTCAGAATTCTGTAATACGTCACTGACTGTAATAGTAATTTGTTTTTATCTTCAATATATTATGCTCATTATTTATTTTAGTTATTTATTGCAATTTGTATAATTTAACTTATGGTATGATTCTTTTATTGAAATATATCTTTCAAGAATCGTAAGATTTGTTCTCGCTATACATAAGCTTGCTATAATACTTTTCTCTGCTATTATCTGGTTTTTTTCAGATATTTATTTTTTTGCACCTCCGTAATGCTTCATCCTGTAAGTCCTATTATCAGCAGTACCGCATTACAAAATTCTGATATATTGGTAACCGTAGTAGGTCCTATACAAAACCGTTAACGAACCATGACCAGAAATAAGTAGGGTGGACCTAAGCAGTTCACGACTAGGCAAGACGGCAAAATTATACGCTTTATTGGCATACTGGTGTATTAGTAATGGTAGAACTATATGGAGGCATGAGTAATACAGCCAAAATCAGCGCGGGAGGATAGAAGACAATACTTTTATTTCGTTGCACATTCAAACAATATTGTTAAATGTCCTGTGGGATCCTTCACAGACCAAATCTTTCATAATTTTTTATAAGCGCAATTGCTTTTTTACTTGGCGTCTGAGGTTGGATAGCAACATAAACCGAAAACAGCTGTATAAAACAAAATAGAATGCATATTTCTATAAAAATAACTCTGACGATCAAATCAGCTTAAGTTTTCATTTTTTAATTTAGTAAAAGCCAAAAGCACAATAATTTGAAGGAAAGTATATAACACCTTGACTGTGCCCATCCTATAACACTTATAAACAATGCATGCATATACTACTAAAACAAAGACTTTAAAAAAATTATCATGCGATTCCGCACATGTAAACTGCAGATATATATGCATATATTTTTGAGTTTTTTTTCCTTTGGTGGCTGGAAAGAATTTTGAGATTACTTAAACCGAATCAAGTCTTTCCTCGGACTTCAGTCCGTACGATTTCATGGATTCAGCAAACATATGAAGTGCTTTAAGCGATGCATCTATTGCATGCATTGCGTTCAAATAGACTGCTTTGTTTTTCACTGAGTTGATGAAACACGGACGGGAAAAGTAGACAATTGTAATATTCCTCACGCAGAAAAATATGAATATGATTATGATATAAGTGCATTATTATTTGGCAGTAGTCTCAGATAATAGAGAGCCCTTTCAATCTCCATACACTTTTTGCGAAACTACATGCGAATTTTTTTAGAATTCTTAGAACTGACAATATAATCAAATATTTGCATATTTATCTACTACATAGGAACGAAACGGGAAGTATATTTTGAGCAAACACTACATTCAGTCTACTGTTACATCCAAGATGCAACTAAGCGCAAAATACGGTCGCAGAAAAAAACTAGAAATAATGAGTCTTGAAAACTGAAATATAATACCAAGAAAGCAAACATTCGGCTAAGCTTCGACAGAAATGCCAAGTTCAAAAACTGAACACTCTGGGGTATTTTTTGTGCCTCCACTACTTTAAAAATAACGTAAAAAATCTATATAAATTGTTATTTGCTGGAAAGTCAAATGTCAGACACGGTAATGCTTTACATTTTTCGCATTCCAGTCAGTTGATAAAACATTGCCGATGCAAAATAAGCGTGATTTAAGAAGATTAAGACATGTTTTTTTGGGAAAAAGGCTTCTATTGGACTATACTTTAAAACCTCACTCAAACACTCTATTATAACAAGCAGCGGAATTGTACAGTGAAGCGCGTTCCGGTTTTTATGCGATGTGCGCAAGAGGAAAACACTTAGGTGTTCGTATTGGCAAGGCCTCGAATGAATCGATAGAAGTCAGCGAGTTAAGTGAAGTTTATGTGGATTTCTTGGTACCAACAAATTTCGCGATGGCTCTTCAACGGCTACCTTTCTTTGTGTGGCATAGATAACGAATAATAGTAAACTCAGCATTTGCCTAAATGGCTGGTATAGCAGGGAAAGGTGGCTTCACGGTCCTCGATTACAAAATTTTTGTAAGACTCCGGTTACTCTTTTTACCTCAAAGCAGCTTTAAGGGTACTTGTTCAGATACACACAAATCAGGTCTCATGCAAAATGCCAGCAGCCTATATACTTGGCAGAACGCCTACTAGGTCACCTGCGCATGCTCGAAAAATTAGGGTAAATACCGCTGGCTTCATCAAATCAGTATGCCACTCCTTATTAGCATCCTCCCTACCCACAGTGTACTGCCACCAACGCATGTTTACGACCAGCCACATACGCTCGCATTGGCTTAGCTGATGCACAGTTGGACCAATTACCGCCTCACCATATCCAAGGTTAGGATCCACCTTGAAGCGCGCAACTGAGCTGAAGGTAAGTGCCCCCACCCACAGATAATTTGAATACTCTTTTATTGAAGTTGCCTGATAATCCTGAACATTACTGGATTTGTGTTACGATGTCTCATGCACTAGTAGTTCTTAGTATGATTAATTTTATGAGGGCTGTTAGTATTGTAATATCCTTGCTATCTGCAGAAACTTCACCTTACCTCTGTTGCAATATCAGCTTTTTAATTTGCTACTTGTTGCCATTTAAAGTACTAATGATCTTACTGATGTAAGTCTTATTAGTACAACTAGCTGCATTCATAATTACAACAATCGTAATTTCAGCACAGCTATAGCACCACCACAAGCTCCCCCTTCAAAAGCTTTGACACTAACAAAAGTACCTCTAATGACAGGTAAGCCGTGTTCTCCGTTTCTCTCTCCTCCCAAAAAACCTGCTCTAAAACTCTCACCTCCAACTTGTTTCTTTTTAGCACTGCCTGGACACACCATTAGCTCACTGTAGTTTATGCATGAAGTGTCTAATAACTTGAACAATATTTAGGCGTTTGGAGCTGATTCCCACACCACACCATGACATGGGCAGACCGATAGTCGATATCATGTCCGTTCGATGTTCCAACAACTGTCTTGACACCGAATACAGATGCAGTGGTCAGAAATGACTGGATTAGATCCTGTGAGTCTAATTTTACTATTATCCGCTTTTATTCACAGCCTTTGCCTTCAGCCTCGATGTTCGAACTATCATGTGGCTAATATCTAATCGACCTGTTAATTTCGGGCCTAGATCTCATCTTACATCAAGTTCTGTTACCTTCCTTTTCTACATTCTTTCCTTCCTGCATTCAAATTTGACGACACCAGTACTATTACTTATTCTACGCGTTTGACAATGCCATCACATTTATGTATTTATTTCTGTAAAAATTTATGCAGTTGTGTACTTGAAATCCATAATTTTGTCACACGAAGACGTTGAGCCATAAAAATGAACTCGCAAAATATGTTGGTGCTGATAACTTCGGCTGTTCAGGCCTGTTCCAATTTATACCGAGGAAATAAATCTTCAATTTTACGTGGATGTATTTTTGTTCTGGTATGCATGACGTTTAGGGCCCAAAAGTTCACCACCTGGACACCGGAATGCAGATATCAGCTAATTTTGTCTGAAAGTGAGTCCTATCGTTCTATTCTCCTTTGCTGGCTTCAACTTGTTGATACATAAGAGTGAAACTAATCTATATTTAAATTATGTCACCTGACTTCTTTGAGTCTAGATAGTACGTAGTAGTGTGGCCATGTTGCAAACAATGAATTACTTCGGTAGCAATAAGTTGGTAATATTCGACATTTTTACATAACTATTCAATAAAATGATGAAAACACCAACTTAACTGATTAAATTTGTAATTCCCACGCGGATCCATTTCCGAAGGACAGCAGGAATAAATGAGTACTCACCCACACGATCAATAACCACGGCGACAAAAAAGTTTTTATTTCCACTAGTCGACAAAGGCAATATCATCGTTGCAGCAAAGAAAGCCCATCATAATCCTCAGATAGGACGAATGCGTAAGCGAAACCGACTGGACGACGCCAAATTTAGGAAAGTTTGAAACAAGTCAACCACGCAACTTCCTTTAAACAGTCAGAAATTGCTTTATTTGAGGTGGCAACATAGCGGAGGTGAAGTGTAAGTCGTGCTAATGAAATACTAACTAAGGAAAAATTGTGTTTTATTTTTCTACTTTAAATTGGAAGATTTTTTCACTTCTGTGCTTCACAGAACCAGGCGAAGTAAACCGAGACATGGACTGGCTTTGTGCAAGAAAGCTATATACCTTGTGTATTGCGACTTACCGGAACATCAGAATTTTATGCCTTAGATTTGGAAAGCGAAAGCGGCAGAATGATGGGGCAAGACTTCTGGCAATGTGAAGTGTCTCCGAGGAAGCGTGTAACAGTTAACACCCAGTGCTGTTTTAAGAATATTCGGCTATTAAAATGCCGTGTTAAGTGTTTAAAAACATGGCCATTTCGTGACCAGCTTGCTGCCATCAACCGAAGCACGCTCCAACTGTGGTTGGTCAAATCTTTCTGAAAATTGCTATAATTTCGCCGTATGACGGGTTGAAAATGAAACAAATTGACAGCCCATGTGTAATTGGGGCGTGGACAAAGTCTTTATAATAAAACATAATATTCTGCATAGGAATGTTATCATCAGTTACCAGAAATTTTCGTAAAAGACTTTGGTAATAGTTAGAATAAAAACACTTTTAAACCATTTTCTTCCGATTTTGCTACAATTTTGATTCGTATTGATAGCATTGCATAAGGTTAAGTGACACAAAAGTTTTCAAAAAGAGGCGGAGACTGTGCCCTAAAATCAATACTTTTTCCACGCATTGCTGCCATGACTGATTATGTCCTACCAGCTAATCGTTCAATGCCGCTAATTCAGAGCCAATTTAAACTGGGCGCAGCAGAATGACTCAGCTATTTGGCTGACTTATATTTTCACGAGAAGCAGCGTTCGCGGTTTCGCTCGAAACCCAGCTACGCAGTCTTCGAAAGCAATGTCTGTGTACTGGAAACAGGAAAGATGAAAAAATGGGCTCCTGAACGAACTGGAAGTCATGAAACCATGGTCACAGAAGCTCGCAGTTAGTGCTCTCGCCAGCTCTTGAGCAAATTTAAACCACATGGAACGTTGAGGTGTGGTCGGATGGCATTGTATTGAGTATGAGTGTCATTTCACCCTCTCTGTGTTGATTTAGGCACGTTCTAATATGCATTCCAGGCTCCCTGGTGTAGTTAATTTACACGAAACTGCATTGGATTTAGTAAATGAACACGAATTTCTTGTGCTAGCCTTGCTTCAGTAGGACTCATTCCGTAGCATCTGATGGTTGTTTCTGCTATTTATTAAACCCAGATGGCAAGTGACGCAAAAAGCAACAGGGGACCTCTGAGAGCTGTACTTGCCCATGCTGCCTGGGCAGGGTAACTGGCATCAGCTTCCTTTCATCAAAAGAATGGAATGCTTTGGGTTGAACATTGCCGGCAGAGATAAAGGGAGTTCAATGGCCAGTTCCGACTCATTAGGCAACATCCTTTCCCATTGTTGCACCACCCGGGGTTCGAACCTGTGACTATTTTGACGAAAATTTCAACGTTTGACCATAAGCGGAGCCCCAAAGCAGAGCAGGAATGTTGAGAAGTGAGCTATCGGGGAACGATTTTCGCCAATTCGTGATATTTTAGAGAACAACAACTCAACAGGTGGGTCTGATTTGATATTCTCTGCGACACTTTATTATTAGCAGAGCACAGTTTGAGAGAATTATTCACTTTCCGTTTCACACAAGGGCCCTCCGCAACAGCCACGATAATCGTGATGAAAGTGTGTACTTCCTGAATGATGTTTCAAAATACCCTATCCATTTCGGTAAAAAAATAAATTTTGACATTTTGCCTTCAATATGGCTTTTGATCTTGATACGAAGTACATTATCCATTAGATTATGATCACTATCAGATGGCTGAGCATGCGTTATTAGGGAAATGCGATCAGTGCAAATTAAGAATGCTAAATTTTTGAATATTTGAGGAAAGCGCAATGCCCAATGAACTGTCCTATACTTGACAGCATAAGGGCATATTGCGGATATAATCTTAACCGAAAAACCTCGGCATTTTTATAAAGAGCAATATAGAGCCATCGTTGAAATGAGTGAGGGCTGCAAACAATGCCACATATGCTATAGAAAACACGTTTTGTTTAATATAACGGTCAACCTATCAGCTCAGACTTTGTGTGAGGGGCCGATGGCTATACACCCTAGGCAGCACTCCTAAAAATTCTTCAAGAATATGGGTTAAAGGACAATAAACCATTTAAGCTAATAATCTCTTATTTAAAGAGGTCAAGTTAAGCAAACGAACGTTTTTGAATAATTCATCATCAGGCAATACATTAACATAAAGGAGGGTGGAGTTAACGAAAGTTTTAGGCAAACCAACCAGTAGTAACAAGGGGGAGAGAGGAGTAAAAGGATCAAGGAGGATCAGATTCTTGTCTTAATTGGGGACAGAGAAATGGGGGTGGGGGGATAGGGAAAGGAGTCAGACAATTAGTTAATGTCATCCAGTGGTCCTCGTCTCGGGTTTTGTTGGGTGGTGTGAGGACGCAAGGTGTGAACGTTTTGAGACTGCGTCGGTGGCCTTAAGATGCTTGATGCCGCTGTCTCATCATTGTTTCGCGGCGTAGTAAGAGGCGTGAGGGCAGATTTTGAAAAGGCTTTTGGCCACGGGAGCCTTAGGGCCGCTACAAATGCTTTCTGCACACATAAAATTGGGTTTGTGAGGCGAATGGCGACTGCTTCTGCCGTCGCAAGTATCCGCTGACGCAGGAACTTAGAGTGTCTAGCCGGAACTTTGTAGATGACTCTAAAAGCTTGGTGACGTCTACCCGATGACCGCTGTCTACCAAGTGAGCCAGAATTGCGCTTGATATCGACTGAGTTTTGCCTCGGTTTGGCTACGCAGGGTGATGCTCTCGCATGCGCTTGGATAGACGTCTAATACTTCAACCAATGTAACTTGTCCCACAGAAGCATGTAAACTTGTAGATGCACATTGATTTGGTCTGGAAGGACAGTCTATCCTTGCCTTCAAGGCGAAGAAGTGGAGTGCTTGAGAACAATAATCTTAACTTTGCTGCTGGATATGTACACGCGATTGCAGCGTTCAGACAAAGCTGAAGAAGTTCGCTTGCTGGATTACCTTGAAAAGGCAATGTAAGAAATACGGTTTTCTTCTCAGCCGTCGGTACCACCAGTCAGGGTGGACGTTCCTCCATAAACTTATCGATGAACTTATCGGGGAACTCATTTTCTTGTAAGGTATTTTTAAGCATTGCGAGTTCGTCCTCCAGTTTCTCAGGAGGACAAATTCTCCTAGCTCGCTATGTGAGGCAGCGGACTAGGCCTCGGTTCTGACTTAGTGGCACAAAACTGTAGAATTTAGTGTATTGCCCTGTCCAGGTCTTCCTACGAAATGCACTTCTAATTATTGATACATCAGATCTTCTACTAAGGAGGACGTCCAGAATGGGGAGGCACTGTCTGTCCTCTTTTTCAAAGTGAAGGTTAACGCTGAGTGCATCTGATTCACTTTATCTAAGAATGTGTCAAGCTCAATTCTTCCGTCTGCTATTATAAATATGTCATCCACTTAGCGAGCATAGGCTGGATGGTCTTTTATAAAAGGAGAAAATATGTTGCTCTCCATTTTGCCCATTCAAGTATCCGCTAAAAGAGGTTCAAGTGCTGATCCCATCGCTTCCCCATCGATTTGGCGGTAAAATTGGCCATTAAAGCTGAATTGCACGTTTAAAGTGCAGCTTAAGAGTAATTGCTTCATGTCTCTGATCGGCATGCCGATTGGGAACTCTTTTTTAACAATCTCGTCACACAAAAATAGTATGGTTTCTGTGAAGGGAATGTTGGCAAACAGTGACGCGACATCTAGGTATAACATCGTTTTACCGTTGATATTAGTGTTTCTTAGGGATTCGACGAATTCAAACGTGTCCCGTAGGCTATGCGGTGCTATTTGGTACCGAATTGGTTTCAAATTTTCTGCCAGCCACTTTGCAATTGCATGATATGGTGAGTTGCACAAATCCATTATTGGCCGTATTGGAACGTCTGGTTTGTGAATCTTTGGCAAATCATAAAGCCTTGGGGGAACTGTGCCTGTGGGTTTCAGCGATTCTACCTCTTGTACACGAAGAAAACCTCGGTCTTTCAGTTTCCGAAGATAAGCAGTGAGTTGAGTTTCTATGTTCTCTGTTTGATTTTTATTCTGTCTTTACCTTTTGAACTTAGTTTCGTCAGCCAGGATTGATTCAATCTTTGAGACGTAAATAATTTTACTCATAAGAACGAGACCAGAACTTTTGTCCGGTTGTGTTATGAATATATCAGTATTTTGGCGCAAAACTTTGAGCTTCTCCAAATGCTCTTTCGTAATGTGTCCAATACTTAAAGATTTAGTTCTAAGATTTTGATAGCAACAATTAACGAGTGAAGATTTGAAATACTCTGCCTCCTCTGGCGTTGTAGGTACTAAGTCATGTGTCTGACTCAAAAGATTTTCGAATTGCACTTCTGCCCCTAATCTGTTCGGCCTTCTATTAGGAAAACAAAATTTTGGCCTAGAGATAATAATTTAAGCAGGTGTTTGTCAAGCGTCATGTTGGTAAAATTATGCACGTACCGCTCCGGATCATTTGAGAATGAGGATTGAGCCTTCGTCGGATTGATACTACGGATGAGTTTTGTCCGTTTTACTTCCATACGTCTTAGATTCACAGTCTGTACATAGCTGCTGAAATTCATTCTTTCTTCATCGTTTAAGTCATCCAGGAATGCCATTTTTTGATGAAGATTTTGGTTTAGCTCATTAATTTTCACAGCAACACCATCCAGTCGATTCTCGGCATATCTCTTTAAAACTTTCGTTAACTCAGCCCTTCCTTTTATTACTGTATTGCCTGATGATGAATTAATCGAAAACGTTCGTTCGCTTAACTTGACTTCCTTGATGCTTACATGTGTATCATCGCTGAACTTAAGCAATCTTTTATGTATTTTTAGTAGCTGTAGAATTTTTATTATGTGCTTTCTTGACCCATGCCGCGTTTAAAGACAGTATATTTTGGGTAAGTATTTGAATTCTAAGTGATTATATTCTCACATTTTATGTTTTCACGCGCATAGGAGAATGAGTTTTTTGATTGCGGTTATAATACTTGACTGGCAATTCGCAATTTGCGAGAGATTGCACAGCAAGTGCATTTACCGAGAAGATAATAAACGTTCGGGGACATTTTACGAATCAACAGACAGAGTCAGCATCTTAAACACCATCTGCCAGCTGGCAAATAAAAAACATAGAATAAAGTGTTCTGTTGTAGAAAGAGGGATTCTTTAACTCTTCCTATAAAATCCTAATTGTTTGTCGTTACAAAATCTTTTGGAAGCTTCGACCAACTTTCGCTTTCAAATTCACGGCATTTAAGTCTAAGGTTGCTGGAATAGTAATAAAAGGACCGTCCATAATGTTGCATAGGTAATGGGTATCAAAAATGAGCTAGCGTCAGTTGACACATAAACATTGAAGGACCCATTTCTACTCTGATAAATGGTATTAAAACAAACTTCTTATAACACGTTAGTAGCAAATGTTCAGAGGTTAGATTTGAGTTGTACCTTCTGATGTCATTTTTACATATCAGTGCTTGACACATGTGTTGGATGCGGTTAATGCTACTGAGGTTCGCGTCAGACGTTTATCGGACGGCTCCAAGCCCGCGTATGCGCTTTTCTAATCACACGCATGCGTAGCAAAGCATGCCTCCAACGAAAGTTTTAACATGACGGGCCTCTATCCTTTCAATAACCGTTTGATAAATTCAGACGACCCATGGATAAATATTAGAAAAGAATGAGGATTCGGCCAACGCTACTTAATCTGACCTTGTGGCAAGTCAACGGATGAAACGTTCAAAATGCATCTTTAACAGCATTCTCCCCAACGTGCCATCCTTGGGCGGCTTTTATTTTCCTGGCGATCATCTATTCGGAAACCAGTTCGTTTGAGTAGCACGCGTGAAAAAGCTGTTTATTCTTGAAAACCCCTGCGTCCGCGCCTATCGCTGACAGTCCTACTTTTGCTCTGTCACAGTGCGGAATGGAGAGAATGATCTAGAGAAGGTACAAGTCTCGTCACTATAAACACGTTTAAGCCAAAACCAAGCATAAACCAGCTTTGTTCGCAGCTGCGGATGCTGTCACTCTGGACATGCAGTCCTTTTAGATCAGACCAAATTTAGCAATTGAGTTATCTACATTTTTTAGGAATTCCTGTTTTTGTTAATCTGTGGTGTCAAATTCAGAAAGGCTTATCAAAGACATGGTTGTTCCACTAATGTTGGTTAGAGTTTCACACCAAATAGATAAGGAACACAGAATAATTATTTTGAGATTGTCTTTATGACGGCTCTAAAAAAAGGATGCATATCTGTGTGTTGTTTGAATAAACTATGACGTCCGACAATAATTTGTATCTTAACCAACTGTATAAATTGTATCACCCATTTGTGTCCTGATCCGAGTTGAAGACGACAAACAACTAACTCTCAAGGAACACTGGCTAATGAGCGATGGACTGAGTTTTAGTACTAAAGGGGCGTCATTATAAAGTTATTAACTCTTAAGTGAAATTAGGTGGCGGTCAGAAGTCTCTAACAATGTATCACATAACACTTATTACCCTCTTAGCCCAATTTTTCTTCACACGAAACCCAGATGTGAGAAAATATGCTTGTGGGTTGCAAGTTACCTTTCTTTATTCTATACTAACTGAATATTTTCCTCTTGTCAGGAGACATAAGGATGAACAAATAATTTTATTGATTTAACTTTGTCTAATGAAGTGTTTAATGGAGAAGTGGAGTCAGCGTTGAAAACAACCAATACGTTAGTACAGAGAGCTTACCTACCTTAACTCTATAATTGCTGGGAAACACAGCTTTGCGTGATTTTAAATTCAAAACTGTATGATTTTTTTTGACAATCCCTACTATTGTTAACCGAGACCCTCAACCAGAAATATTTCCAAACTGATTTTTGCACTTCTATTTTTCGCATTAGGCACTTAAATGGAAGTGCACATTATAAGTCACATGCCTTATATTTTAATGGTCTAATGATTAGTCATTTCTTTTCTGATCACGCAATTATGGCTTTTCCGCACATTATTTTTGACTGTATTTGTCACTATATTGGCAGCATAAACTTTAAACAAAAATCCACTAAAGTTTTGCTATCGCAACGCGGCTATTAATCTCCAAATGCCGCTCTTAAATTCTACCTTGTGACAGCAGTACGTTAACATTTATTCAAAGTCAGTGTGTAAATAATGTTCCGTCAGTATTAATTGCGTTCTCTGGCTTAATGTAAGCCCTTTTATGCAGACAAACTTTTCACGTAAATGTTATTCATTTACTTGGACATAACTTAGCCTTCACAAACAGTGAAAAACGTATATTCTGAAATATTTCACCAAGTTATCGATGTCAAAGCCTGCACAAATGTTGCAATCAACGTCTTACGTCATTCTATAAGTTTATAGAATAGGGTACAAGTTTAAGGACGAAGATGTTAACGCTGAAGGATCATCCAGAAAGGTAACTGCTCCCTTTTCAATTTATTAAACAAAAATACAAATGAGATCAGAGTTTTAATTACAGCTGTGTACGCAACAAAGGGTAAGTGCATTCTTGTCCTGGCATTTGCCAGAAAATCAGCAGGTGATTTAGGGCAAATATAATTTAAGCATTGCACCCCACCTACCCAAAGTCTCAGCATTTTTTATAAAGGAGACCGTAGTTGTAGGGGTTCAGAGAATGGAGGATAAGAAACTTTGGAAAAAAAATGCAGAAGTGAGCGCAAAGTGGAAAATGTAGTCGAAGTTGCTTATTACGGCCGCTGGGAGTAAGATGTTCCGCACGTAAATTGAATGTATGCGAGGCGGTAGGCGCCGCGCACTAAACCAAACTGACTTTAGAACACTAAGGTGCACCTCAAGCATGTTGAAATAGACGACCTCCTAACCCTTATATCTACTGTTTGAGGAATTTCAAGAAACCTAAATTTGGGCAATCAGGGTTTTCCGCAATAATACAGATTGGTAAAGTATACAGATATAAACAACAACATTCCTTACAACGACAAAATAGAAATACATATAGCAGTCATTAAAGGGTATTCCACTAGCTTTACTAATTTCTCACCCATAATATTCCTTTGACTATTGTTTAAGTAGGAAAAATGCTGAGACTAGGTGCTGAGGTGCAGTACTTAAACTACTGTTGCCTTTTTTTGGTTTTCAAGTTTATCGTGCAACTATATGCTACGTTTCTGAAAAAACTAGCTAGGAAGATAAACAATGCCGAATAATGTTCTAAGACTTATACATAAAAGCTTTTTTAAGAACTAGGTTTCAGTTGGAGATTGTTATAAACTTTCCATGTGTAGCCAAAAGTCAATTCAGTAAACGTATGCTTCCGGCTATTCGTTTTCGAATCAGAAATATTGCATTGAAAATGAAAATAGGAGGGTTCAACCGGGTTTTTAAATGTCTACCAGACACCAGCCAACTTCCCTAGGCCCCTACATAAATGAAGGTTATCCACTGCCGATGTACAGGCTATAACACTACTGAATTCAGGTTTGTGTTGTCAGAAGACGCTTAAACAGGCGTTCTTTCTTCCGTGGCCGACGCTGTCACCAGTTGACAATCGCATTTGACCCATATTACGCGTTTGACAGTTGTCCACTTCGTGTACATGCCTGTGTGTTTTATTTCGCGTAAACTCATAGCTTACCCTACTTTCACTCCTCCCCAGTCTTAATTATCTAAATATGCAAACATTACCATTCATATGGTGCGACAACGATGAGTTTTTATGAAAAGGCAGTTAAAAACCCTATCATTTTTTTTCCTGGTTTATGTTTTGATGCAGTAATGCAGACCTGATAATAAATTGCTGAAAATATACTTTTGCTAAATTTACATGAAGGTTGCATAACAGTTTATTTCTAGTTATGTATCGCGTTTGAATGTCAATCTTGTAGTCTGTATCCTAACACACGTTTGGCTTATCAGAAGAATCTATACTCCCGCGTGTCATTTATGCTGTTTCTAGTTTATGAAATATTCCCAGGATAGATAAAATTTTCCTTATTATATTTCACAATAAAATAGAACACGTGTTAGTCAGTATTTCGAAAAAAAATTCCTAACTGTATACCATATGGTTTTCAGCATTTAACATCTTGTAACACAATATTTTTGGAGCAAACCACTTCTCTATTATTTCATTTAAATTAACTGCTTCATTCTTATGGATCTAATGAATATTTTTTATTGACACTTTGACTGCGACTGCCAAAATAACTTGTATGCCCGCGCGTGTATGCTTGTACCACATATGGCGCATTTCGCAGTCAAATTGTTACAATAGAGGATAATATCCTGATAAGTCTGATAAACTTGTGCGATATAATTAAATTGCAGCACTACGACCCTAATAGTATAAGCTGTTAATTGTTAGGAGAAAAAAATGTTCTTTAGGATATAAAAGTAATTTTTATCAGTAATGTTTTGCAGCTGGTTCCTCAGCTCGTATTCGGACTAACAAGAAATGTGTAACGAACAAATAAATTTCAAATTTACAAAAAAAAATGAATATATGGTGTGAGA
>JAYGXS010000003.1:48946036-48983787 GCA_036362985.1 Ligula intestinalis
TCTCACACCATATAACTATTGATTTTTCCGCACGTTCCAAATTTCACTTGTCTTTTACACCTTTTTCATTAGTCCGAAGACAAGCTGAGGAACCAGTCTCAAGAATCTACCGATAAAATTTACCGTTATATCCCAAAGAACATACTTTTTCAAATTTAAATTGCTTAGGATGTGTATTTTCCAGTTTATACTGTTAATTGTACGTGGTCAGAAAATGGAACTTACATAAACTAAGCAAACAACGAAATAAGTAATGCTCTTATCGGCAAATATATATTTTTGACTTTAAATGCTGGTCTCTCTATATCCGATCCTCTCGAGAGACACTGATTGCTAATGTAATCTGCCACCCTTAAGTAACCGTAGTGACCCTATCAGTTCAGGCTTATGTGGTCCTTTTTCAACAAAAGCGGACCGTTTTTATTGACATTGCATTTAAATTAGTCTAGCAAGATTACCATTAATAAATGCAACACTTGAATTGTGTATGACTGGATGACGATGGATAATAAGCCAGAATTGGCCATTCTAATCTTACTTGCCCTTGCCCTTCTGCTATTAATATATATATATATATAGGAGGATGCAGAACACTGCAAACGTCCGTTTGTGTTGATGATATAGCAGTAATTCACCCGCAGGCGGATGGATTGTGCAAAAAACTTGGCCAAAATTAAACACTTGGATCTAATGACCCGAATTTTGAGAATCCAAAAAACTTGCCTTTCTTTGCAGTCATATTCCAATTGAAATAGTTAACAATTCTCTTAAACTGGCAAGCAGAATTACTCCGACATTATATTCAAGTACTAAGGGACATGGCGGAAGAGCACTTTTATTTTTTAAATGGAATATTTTAAGATCTACTGGTAAACTTGGTCCAACATACTGTATGGCAAGCCCTGCAAACAACTATCATGGCGAAATTTAATTTGGTAGTTAAACATATATTGGGACAGGTTGTTTTGAACAACTGAGTGGATTTAATAATTGGAAAGCCTTTAATTTAGAAAACTGCCCTCTCAGTTGAAGTTATTGAGGCAAATGTGCACTCATTTTTGCTAAATCATGAGTAAGTTTATAGGCTATAAGGGAAAACCGAACCAATATTTTTTTCTAATATACATTGTGCTGTGGAAAAAATCCATAAAAGTAAAAAAATGGAATAACAATCCTTCCAAAAACTGAACAAATGTGTGCAAATTTGATCGGATGGAAGTAAATCCAAATTTAAGGAATCGCTTTTTTGCAGAGAGAAGCATGAATTACGGTTTTAAAAATTTCGTTTAGATATTCTGTTCAATTTTTTCGCAAAATGCAGTTACAAAAATGTTTGTGGTATAAGCTTTTTTACCGCAAAACTGGCCTTGTGCATAAGCAAAGTGTCCGTATGTTACCGCGACGGCAATCTACAGCTGGCCTTACTGAAGGCACGTCATGTTGAACTTTAGTTTTTTTTAACAATACGTTCCGCTCAAGCGTTATTTAGATACGCAACAGACAGAAGCATGATAAGTATTTCAAAAAATGGTTATTAATGCTGTCTACTTTTTTATTTGAAAGCTTATAACGGATCGTTAAATTAATTCCCTTAAGAGGAAAATTAAAGAGAAAAGTACGTTTGTTCATCTTCAGTCAAATTAAATCGTTTATCTTCAGGTAAGTTATAGAAATTTTCACAAGTCTCAAATTTTTCGTGACATTACCTTGGAAAAAGCTAATATACACAAAAGTTTGCTAGCCTATTATCCGATATAAGCACTTTTTTATGGGGTAATTTATTATGCAAAGTTTTTTTATTAATATTAGGAAAAATGCTTGGTATCTAGCAGATATTTTAAATGCTCAACAATGTGGTTTGCTGTTTTGAAGTATTTTCGTATATGACCTAGCTGACTATCTTCATAAAAACTTATATTCGAAAGCTCGTTTTTGGGTAACTGCTGTTTAGTCATCTCTTTATTTAAAGGTTTTGATGTTAACGTCGAACAGAAGCGCAATTTATCAACTTATCAATGAAGTTACCGAAAATGACTGAAATGATGAAAGTCTTTATTGCACGATATTCAATAAATAAAATAAAAAAAAATATTTTGACTTAAGACAGAAGCGCAATTTATCAACTTATCAATGAGGTTACCGAAAATGACTGAAATGATGAAAGTCTTTATTGCACGATATTCAATAAATAAAATAAAAAAATATTTTGACTTAAGACAAGTTCTGTATATATGAAGAAAGAGGTTGCTTTAAGTTTTTAACTTAACAAAATATTTAAATGTATTGTTCGAATTTACAGTTATTTTGACGACTCATGAACCTGAGAATTATCGAGAAAATTTTATTTTGCTTAGAAAACAACCAAGTACTTCTTACAGTGACTTTAAGTACTAAATATGCCTTATGCTGCTCATAATTATTTTTAAGTTTTCGTAAATCCGTTCTTGCCGGTATGAGAGAAATAATCAAACGATTACAAACTAAAGCGAGTTGCTTGCAGGGCTAGCCGTACTGTACCTTCCCTGCTTGCGCTTATGTTTCAGCTGATGACAACTTCTTTTGTAGCTTCCTATAACACTTTGCATATTGTGAGGGCATTTTAATGTGCGCTACACAGTCAAGTAATACTGCAAATCATAGGCAACCCACATTATCGGGTTTCAGCTGAAACAAATTCAAAACTTCGGCAAATTCATAACGTTTGGAATCTAATGGACTTGAATATCAACCAGTGGCCAAAATGTGCCATTTGGCGTTGGTCTGCTTACATTTTATTAAAGCGTTGTTTGTAGCAGGTAGTTTTAGATATGGGAGAGTGACAGTGAGGCCAACAACCACTGTTGTTTGCTGAAATACCGGCCATCAATTTAAAAATAAATTTACAGCTCTGAGCTACTGAAAACTTGCAGTTATTTTAATTCAATCAAATAAAAACTGCGTGGAATTGGCTTTTGAAGCAATCCACAAGCAGGGTTTATTAAGGGGGGAGACACAAACGGATGTATCCAACTGCTGCCATTTCGAACATCCAATCGAACTTCACGACGAGAGTGGCTCTAACAAATATAAGTGATTTTGTTTTAAACGCCGCATTTTGCATTATTCAAACTGACCATATTCGAAAACATGGTTAGACGGAGGTGCAACACGGAGGATCACCAATACTGAGTATCAGAAAATTCCGTAGTTCCGTATTACGGTGGAACATCAAAAGCTTTGAGAACTTACTTCAAAATAACTGCTCCTTAGCAATCACATCGCCCTTTGGCGCAAAGTGACAGTATTGGGATAAAGAAGTGTATCCAATATAACAGAGTTAAGCGCAGCAATGTTTCCTTGTAGCATTTGAAACAAGTAAAAGCAAATAAAAATAACATCAAAATTAAGAAAGTCTTCATGAATAATGTTAGCGTTCTTCCTAAATGTGCGAGTTCATAGAGCGCCAACTAAATATTCACTCGGTGGACAAATGACCATAGCAAACCATATGTAATTCCCAGGGTATTATATTATTCATAAATGTTGTAGGTTCAACTCCGCAAGAGTGCAATTGGCTAACATGTATGTTAAGTGGATTTATCTAGCATAAGAAACGTCGTCATCATATGAGTCAGAGCATCATTCGTGCGAGATTTTCTGTCCGTTTAAGGCGACCACATTAGTTATTGGCAAGTTTTCGCCATCAGCCTTTGGCCGCAAATTAGGTATTAGTGTCAACCCTAAGTTTTAGCCAATATTCAGTTTTCTTCGCCCTTCAAAGGACGAAAATAAACTGTGATTCATTTTAAATACAAGTAACTTTGAAAAATGAAGTGTTATTTTATGTGGTTACTGATAGCAAAATATATGTATGATAAGCACACCGTTCTCACGAACAAATTCACTCACTGTTGTTAAAAACTTTCACGTATACAAACGATTAGAATGGACTTAAAGGTAATCTCTTGGATTTTTCGATCTTCACTTATGGGATTCAAGCACAATTTTACGAAGCCCGCTTGGCATATATTTTGCGCTTAATTTAAAGAATTTGCAAATCCTTTTGTATTCTCTTACGTTTACAGATGCTCACCGCAGTAAAATTTTGGCCCAAAACCATATAGGGCTGACGTTTTTCTTTTAACTTACTGGATGAATAATGCATGAAAATTTAGTGTTGGACACACCCCGGCAGACAATAAATTATTTTTATCAAAACTTCGTTGCTAATAGTTGTTTTCTGAAACGACTGCATGTATTAATGATTCTACGCTAGAAAAACTGCATAAGTGATGAGAAAATAGAATGAACGATGCATCCCGGGATGAACTTGAAAGTCCTTTTCATCATAATTATTATGCATTTTGTTGTTTTTTTAATCACTGACTGCCAACATTTACAGAGACTTACAGTTTCAAGTACATTCAAAACAGACTGAGAATGCTGCAAGCACACCTAGAATGTTTGGAGGAGACATGTCAACTGAGCCCTCTTTCGTATTTGCAAATGGTTTTTTAAATAAAACCTGAATACCAATTACGCTCATAGGCTATTCTAGAGTAAAGCTTTTTTACTTTTTTAAGTTTTGTAACAGGGTTGCTCTAAAATTCGGTTTTAAATTCACTGTTTAGACAACAGTTAAGGCACCGGTATATTTTATGCTCCGGAAACTTATGCAAATCCATCCTTATTAGCAAACTGCTTCCTACTCCTCTAGTCCTAGAGGATATTCATTCATCCTCAATGGAGAGTTTTTTCAAGCAAATACAGCCTAGGACAAGCCAAAGCAAGCAAGTGTATGTTTCATTTTAGTTAATGCATGTTACATGTGTTCTCACCCAGTATCGCAAGCGTTATTCCGTTATGTTTGATCAGAAGCCAGAGTGAGGAAAATTGTTCGGGCCAAGATGGTTAAGGTTAAACAGAAAACAAAACGGCAACCATAATGCCAGTTAAGCACTCATATATAGTATTCCAGTCGACTGATCGCAATATTCCACCGATTAAAAAAGAGAGGGTGCCTCTGTGAGAACGTTGCCTGTTAATGAAAGATCACGTCAAATGTTACCTCAGATGAACACTGACAATGCGTCAAAAAACATTTCGAATTTAAGGCTATGGCAGGCAGTATTAAAATTAATTATGTTAAATGAGATCTTACATTTCAGTGATGCATATAAATTCGTTCAAATCAGGATGCAAATGGAAACGGGGCTATGGTTGTAGGCTGGGGGAATGCACTGGGTTAAAAAATCAGCTAATAGCGAACAGTTATTGGAAGAAAATTAAGGACGATATCCACAGCGTTTTGGGTCAGATTGCTTAAGAGTTTCTGTATGATATAAACAACAGTGAAGGTAAATCCTCTTTTCTCTGCATCTTTCATTACCAAGTAACTTTGTGCTTGAGGTACTTAATTGCAAGCATAATGCTAGCTTAGCGTTCGATGCCATCGTGCGAACGTTGATCTTTAATGAAAAATCAAATTGTAGGTCACACCAGAGCAACAATGACGATGAGTCCGAAAAAGCTTTTATTTAAAATTCATCGTGTGGTCTGTTAAAAACGATAAATTTTCGATTCACTTTCACGTTTTAGCTATGCAGACAGGGCCAATCAAATAGGGATGCCAGGTGGAAACGTGGGTATCATAGTATCCTGTGCCAATGTATTGGGTTTAATAAAGAGATGACGGGGAATACTGAACAGAAGGAATTTAAGATTAACAAATGTTTCGGGTCAATCGGCTTGACATTTCATGCATGATATGAACAACACCGAAGGTAAATCACGAGTTCTCTTCACCTTAAATATTTCAATGAATTGTTATCCACTCAACTGCTTTGAAACGACCTCCACTGGTGAAGTGAAGTCAGCTCGAGGATGTTCACCAGTGCCCGTCAATTCGGTCCTGCCGATCTTCTATTTTACTGAAGAAATTGCAACGAAGGCCAATGCCCCTCATCGTGGGCGTGTGGAAAAAAGGATAAGCGGCACCAGTGCGGCAAACAAACTAACCAATGTTGCACTGAACTGCTGAGATTTGCTGCGCCGCTTGTATTTGAGGACACCAGCTGCACTCAGAAATTGCAGCATTGACTCGAAGGCTGTACCTAGTATGAAGGTAGTAGTCAGAGGTACGATGCAGAAGGAAGCCGACCAGACGTGCGGATTAGATTTGTAACCCGATCTCTCAAGAAACCTAGCTTCACTCCATTCACAGTCAGAAGACGAGGAGGCCACTGACGGCGCAGGAGTTGGGGTGGTGGATTTGCATGTTGGAAATGATCGCGGATTCAGGAAGCAGAGTTCGTCCAATTCATCCGCATTTATATCTCATTCTGACTTCCAAAAGCGTATAATCAAAGCAATGCAGATAAAGACGAAAATGGCGGGATAAATGATTCCAGTCACTGCGGCCCATAGAAAAGTGTGAGCATACAGCACTGTTAAGATGCAAAAGTCTTCGGCAATGGAGCGCAGTCGCAATTCTTTTTAAGCGGAAAGGCGAAGGAGAAAGAGAAAAAAAGTAACGGTGAGATTTGCGAAGCAGCCGAAGATGTTCAGAAAAATAGCACAGATATCTAGAGAACTTGTATAGCTGTAGGCTGAGCAGCAGTGACTGCTCTCAGGCGTCATTTCGAATTTGCGGCGTACATCGACAGTGAACTTATGAGGCGAGTGATGAATTGATATGGACAAGTAGAATTTAAAATGGATCCCAGTAATATGTTTAACCAATCAGGAAATGAGACAGACACCTATATAATTGAACATTGTAAATTTCAAAAACAAACATAACAAGCTACTTGCCTTGAAGGACTTTGTCTTAAAGTAATATATCACACCGATTCACATGAATATCATGTAGATAAATACCTTTTTATGGTCTATAAATGTGTGTGCTGGAAGATCCCTAACTACGTTTGATGAACCCATTCCCCTTACTTAACAAAAACATTAAATTGATGTCAATGAATTTATAACTGTATAATGCAAAATGTGTATTTGTATAGTGAAGAGTTCACCACCTATCATTCTTATGAGTACGAAATACGAATAAATATGTACATCGGCGTGCATTGAATAGCTTTTTAATCCAAAGGGACGAATAAAATTACTGATTAAATAGATTTTTACCCATACTTTAGTAAGCACAGTATTTTTTTCATCGCACATGGTCAGTGAGTAGTTTATTATCCTATTTCCACGGTACAGTCATATTTATCTAGAATATTTACTGAACTGCACCAGCTTGTTGACAAATAAGTAGCTGTTTAAATTATAATGAAAGTTTAAAATAGCTGGTGAAATCAGTTTCATTTCCTATCGGAAGCTTGATTTGACCGATTTGTCTGGCAAGTGTTTTATGCGTCAACTAAAATGATAATTTAATTAATCTTTTTTCAATGGAAAACATCTTAAAAAATTCCATGGCAACAGTAGCTTATGTAACCCCATTCATTTATCCCTACAAGCTGTATGTTTTCGTAGGAAGATGGTTTCTATCGGTTTTCATGGTCAGGAAACTAGAACACGCAGTGGAATATACTTTAATAAATGCTGAATTCATTTTTATTTTGCTGTATTGAGAAGTATTGTTGATTTATAACTGTAGATTTTCCTAAACCGCATTACCATTTTACTTATTGTGGAAAAACCTGATTATCACATTGCAGGTTTCTTGAATTTCACAAAAAATTGAAATGGTGGTTAGTAGGTCGTCTAGATCAACTTACCTGTGGTCGAATTCACCGTTCTGGAGTTAGATTAGTAAAGTCCGCGGCGCGAAGCGCTGCGCAAACCTTTGATTTACATGCGGAACAACCTGCTCCCAGTGGCCGCGGGAATTAACTTCGACTACATTTTTTCACTTCAGATTTACTTCTAAAAAGTTTCCTCTCTGCCTATCCTTTTCCCTCACCCACAAAACTCTATAACCACCATTTTTGCAGGACAAAATACCGGGTTTTTATGAGTTTGGCTACATAAGCTACTTTTGCTTGTTCATTTAACATCTCATGAGGTATTACATCGATTGCAATTACCATGACACAGGGCAATATACAAGCGTCGCAATAATACATGTGGCATTGCGATAGACTTTACAGAATCACATATTTTGCTGGCCCAAATTTAATCGATACTTTTCCACTTACCTCCTTAACCTAAAACATACCATGACACTAACCCTTATGTCATATTTTACACTAAAATTCCTCCTTATCCTAAAACCCTGTAACCTTAAGTGAAAGTTCGAATTTATTGCATGTGAGAATATTCTGCCTTATCCAATTGATGAGTTATACATCATTAACCAAACCTCTAACTTATAGTTCAGCCTAAAATTCATCCTAACACGAAAAACTCCCAACATTTGGTGCACGTTCTCATGTACTATTTGAAGGCCATGGTTCCATTTTTAATGACGAATTTTATGTGAATTACCTTATTGTAGGTATCACGTCAAGTCTGTTCTCTGATGATAGTTATGTGAGATACATTTTACATAGATTTATAGCGTAAAAAGGAAAACACAACTGTTTTAGCTGCAACCTAGCAGAAAAAGGATCCTGCAATCAAGAAATAATTATCATTGAGTAATGGAAACTATAAATGCGATATAAGGAGTTCAATCCAATGTAGGGAGCAACCTAAACGGCACATTTACTAGCCCATATTGCTTTCTAAGAAGTTTTTTCTACATGAAATTTCTTTCCTGCCTGTTGATAGGGGGCGTTGAAGCTACAATCGGACAAAACAATATAACAGTGTGGTGATTGCTGCAAGAAAAATGCCGCATTTTGCGAAGGACTGGTGTTCACTCACAAAACAATATAAAGCAGGGTATCAATACTGATTATAGTGCACTCTAATCTCAAGTCTTTTCACGTACGTCGGGATGCGAACTCGGTAATGAGCTTCTTTCTGGCCGTTTACGAAAAGTATATGCAGTAAAAACCTGACTACATAAATCGTATGCATGTTTATCATGGATTTTGACTGCCTTTACAAATTCAAATGGATTTTAGAGAAAACATGCACAAAAATATTCTTTCTTGTACTCATTTGGTAAGAAATTACGCCTTAGTCAAATTTTCTACTCAAACAAAGAGCAAAGAAAGGGAATCCACAGGTGGTTAGTATGCAGAGGTTACTTCAGAGGTAAATGCCAGTCTACTGGACCCCTGCGTGGACCCTTTAAGTTCTTCTGTCTCTGTTTACGTTGCTAATGAGAACATGGAACATTTTTAAGCAGTGGGAAATGGTAGGAATTTTTCCCTTTCATAGGAGAGAAGGCATGATGGTGGCAAAGAGGTTTAGGCATACAGATATGACTCGACTTACCTGCAAAACACTTTAAATCCATGTGATGTGGGCTATACGAAGATTGTGTGATCAAAATTGCGTCCTACAGAATTTGCAGCATGGCCGTCCGTAAGGGCGCTCGTTCCGTTCCAAAGTGCTGAATTCTTCAGGGGTTTCAATTATTGCCTTAAACGAGGGCTTCAAAGTAGGTTTTGTATACACAGATTTTCGCTACCTGTTTCAAAGTCTGCCTCATCAACGCCTTTTACATAAACTCAGCCTGCCTAGCATCAGAAGGAGACTCCTCAACTCGATCAAGAAATGCCTGGTCAATTGGAAACAATGCTTTTATATCAGATAGGATTAATCGCTCTATAGCATTTATCTTTTAATTTAATGACAGCCTTTGGAAACTGGACTGGACTGTTTGCCGACGACGCTCAGCTCTGACAAGTTATTCAGTCTCATTGATGAAAGTTCACTGCTTAAGACAAGAGAGACTAAACTGGCTATTTCTGGCTTATAAACCGTCGTCAGCCAGTCATAACCAGACCCAAGTGGTTTCCCACCCTAGCCTCAAACTTGCGACTTCTTTGATCAGAGCAAAATGCCCTAACCATTGAGCCATGAACTCGCTGTCTTGCCAGGTTAGGTCGAGGAAAATAAACACTCATTGATGAATGTTCATTCAACCACTAACGGGACGACGGCTAACAAGCCAGAGATGGACATGCCAGTCTCTTCTGACTTTGTGAGTAATAGTATCTGCCTATACTTCAAGCTAATACAGCAGTTAGAACCTCTGGTGGGACTCAAGGCAGGGCGGGACAGATGAGTCCCGTTAGCAGTGGAGTGAACGTTCGCCAGTGAGTGTATATATCCCTTGACCTAGCCCCACAAGACAGCGAGCTAGTGGCTCGATATTAAGGGCGTTTGGGGTCGTTATTTCGAGGTTCAGATGGGACGCCGCTTGAGTGTTGTTATGACTAGCTGATGGCAGCTAATAGGCCAGAAATGGCCATTCTAGGCTCCCCTTTCTTTGTTGGTAAGAGTTTTTGCCTATACTACAGGTCATTGCTTACCAGAATGACCGGAGGGATCTGAAAAATACTATAGTCTGATATATTGGTTCCTATAATTCAATATAAAATTGAGCCGTTCTCTCCAATGATCTACCCTATAAATGGCTTCATAAGGGCCAATTGTCTGAACAGCACTTAAATTCTTATAGAATCCTCGCTGAACAACATCATTGTTTAGATACAGAAGAGTATGCAGCCTTGCTTTCCTCGACGGACTGAACTCGAACTAATACCACACAAACAAAGGACGACTTGCTAATAGTGGTGAATATGCGAATTCCAGCAGGCAGTTTAGAAGAAGAAGGTTCGACCACTGAAACAAGAGATTTTTTGTCCGGACGTTTCTGATTCCGTCAGGAACCACTATCCATGGTTAAGGATTCCCGACGGAATCCGAAACATCAGGACAGTAAAACTTGTTTCAAGGGTCACTTCTCCTCCTTCAAAGGACGAGTTATTTGTAAAAACAATGCTACTCACAATTTGTGAATACTATTTTTAAAGTGAAATGTTGAAGCGTGTGTGTGAAGATATATAGGACACACCGGCATATAATCAATAGGGTTTTTAAAAAGCACTGCCTATGACCCTCACTAAATGAACTGAAAACTGCCCAAACTCCGAATGATCACCAGTCTGTACTACACGAACCCCGCGAGCACTGAAAGCGGAGTGAGCACTTGGCGAAAAAATAGATTTGTACACAAAATTGGACTTAAACAGTCATTAACGGAGATGTCTATTTTGCATGCAGACTCCAGCAATATGAGAACCGATTTACAAAGGTACCCCTGATTACAGGCTATTTCCTGCAGTTCATTTTCTTACCCGGCCTATCTTCCCTATGCCTTGCTCTTCGTTAAATTAAAACGAAGCTTCTCATAAATTAGTAAAGAATAACCTTTGCCTTCATCTACATATTGCTTTCAATGAAGCGTTACTCGGGGTTGCCTGACAAAATCTAACTGCAACAAGCAATTTGTCAAAAAAACGAACAGATGAGTTTGTGGAAAGAAAATCGACAGTTAAGAAAGAGAAGCCGCGATCTTCGTATATTTCAAGCATATGTCGTTGAAAGTACGCGATATCACATAAAAGTCTAACTCTCCTCCACTTCCTCGGCCTACACGTCTCATTTCTACTCATTGTATTTTTTATTACTAGTTATGTGTATGTTAGGAATGGCCACCGGACTACAGAGTTACCTTAAATTCATTGGTCTAAATAACAGTTTGAACATTTTATGAGGGGCTTATCGTTTTATTCGCTAGGCAGTATGAGGGAGAGGGATAAGTGTCACTTTGAAAAAATAATTCCAAAATTTTCAGCAAAAACATCCTCTATTCAGCATAAATAAAATGAGGCATACAAACCTTAATCGTTTTCAGCTTGGAAAAACGTCCCTGAACATGTCGCAGAATTTAGACTTAAGTGAACTTCTTTCAAATCGCTTCAAGTGTCGTGCAGTGATGACCTCATTATTGCAGTTGAAATAAAAAATAAGAAATAAACAACAGTTTATAATGAACGTACTGGGCCAACCAATGCATATCAAAGAAAATTTGCATGCAAATGCGGGGAGAAAATGGTGAATTGATTTCAAAAGCCCACGAACTTATACTCCTCACAAACCCTTAAATGGAGTTCGTTAAATAACAAGCAACAACTTACTGGAGAAACTCCGGAAACGGCTTATTTATTTCAATTTTGCACGGAATGTTAATGTTTCGCTTTCGAAAGTAAATTTGTAGTAAAAAAATAACCCAAAAGTATTCTGTTTTTTTTTAATTGAGATGAATCCTTACTTTCTTAATCTTAACAAGTAGAATGTTGTAAGCAAGTGCATTTTGGGAAGGCAGTTGTGGACTAGAAAATTTTATCTACACTTTTTATGTTTCCTCGAGTCTAAAAGAAGTAGGATCTTGATTTCGATAACACAGCATTCGTGACCATTGGTAGTTTGCAGGATGTTAAACATCAATAATCATTTGCCCAGAAGAGAATAGGTGTTAGTTGACAGTTTTTGGATCAGCAGATAGACTCAACATCTCAAATACTATCTGAAAGCTGGCAAAAGGAAACCTAAAATAAAGAAAATTTTTCAGGAAAGAGGGCTCTGTAACCTCTTCCTGGGAAACTGTAAAAGTGCTCGTCTGTACAAAATCGTCGCAATTTGAATCAGAAATTTAATTTCCTGTTGTTAGCATTCAATTTTTGCGTTTTCAGAATTGCAAAGAAAGGAACTTTTGATGATGCTGCAGAGTAAATGGATATCAAAAATAAGCTAAGATATCAGTCAGCACATAGAAAAAGTAGAAGCCATTTACCCTATAGTAACATTTGGTGAAGTCAAACTACTTCTATAATGTGAGTTGCATGTTTCTGGGAGCGGATTGGGAGTTGCATCTTTTAATGCTATTTTGACATATCAGTGTTTAGAACATGCACTGGACACAGTTGATGCTAGTGGGCCTCGCATGTTCAAGTAATCGTTTTTCTAATGTCAGGCATTTCTTAAAGAAAGGTTAAAACAGCACTGAGTGCTATTCTATCGATAACCGGTTGACGGATTCAAACAACTGACAACTCAGTGTTAGATCAGAAAAGCCGATTGAGCCAACGCTATTTTCTCCGGCCTTGTCGCAAATCAATGGCTTAAACGCTAAAGGGGGCAGCACGCGTGTACGAGACCTTTATTCTTTTGAACGTCGGCGTCTGCACTTGTCGCTTATCATCTCAAACCTACTTTGCCACAGTGTGAATTAGGGAAAACAATCTATTTAACGTAAACGCCTCGGCCACTCTTAACACGTTTTTTTTTAAATCAAACATTAATCCGTTTCATCCATATCGTCATTCGCAACAGTAAAAAAGGCTTTAGATTAAACCAAATCCAGCAATTCTCTTAAGTTTTCCTGTTTTTTGTAAATTGGTGTTTTGAAATGCAGAAAGGCATGCATAATTATGCTTAAAAAATACTTGCATATTTGCTCTTGATCTCTTTGAAAGTAGATTACCATTGCAGGCCAGAAGTATAACAAATACGGCTGGCGTAAGTCAAGTGCTGGTTTTGCACAGACATTACTGCCATTTTGCTTGCCTTTCACTTGGGATATTGACATATATGTTGAGTGAATTATGTATTCACATGACGCTAATCCGCTAAGAAATGGGCTCCTACGGGTCACCTCCTTGACTGGTCAAAGGAGAAACGTCTTATGTCTCTTTCAGTTGCTTCCAGATATAATTTATAAAATGTTCAGTCAGTACAAGGCGTTTAAGTAATAGGCGCTCGTTGAGTAAATTCCGTTCCTCCCATGACTAGCTGGGGAGGGGAAATACGCGATTCCTTTGTCACATACACCAGTGGCACATCTGCAATAAATTTGAATACCAATGAAAAACATGAATTGTTAATTGCGTCTCCGAGTGAATAATTTTAAAGGACGTAACAAATAAACGAAATCCCGCATTTAGTCCAGGGTGAATACAAAAATTTGATGCATATTACCAAATACACAGGCAAATAGAAAGGGTTTCAACTGAATAGAAGACGGTTAAACGTTCTCTGTATCCGGAGGTATTGCTCGCCCGCTTGTCAGTTCTGGTTGTCCCGTTGGTCTTCTTCGTTTGGCTCCTCGACTGCATGGTTCGACGAATGCGTCCGGGTAAGCAGTTATAGTGAAAAGTTTCCCTAGATACTGAACCTCGGCCTTCTTTTTGGCTGGTTCGCTGCAGTGGGTTTCTACGCGGTGATATAGTGTTCGCATGCAGCTGCGATTGTGCGAGATGGGATGGTTGCTGAGTTGACTCAGGATGCGAGAGGTATTTGTGGCCTTCTTATACCCTGTTTTTTTAGTTTCCCACCGTCTTTTATGCACACTAGCACATCTAGGAATGGAAATTGGCAGTCTTTTTCTTCCTCCATCGTGAACTGGATGTCAGAGAAGATCAAGTTCACACCCTCTGTGAAATCCCCAATTCTGACTCGACTTATGATAAAAAACGTGTCATCAACATAACGGTTTCACCAGCGTGGTCAATAGTTGTAGTAATGTCCCGGTAATCAGGCAGGACAACAGCGACCCCACTGGTGTACCTTTACTAGTTCATACACCATTCGATTGAACGTGAAAATGTTTTTACTCTATAATTCTATGAGAACTATTACACAGAATTTTAAAGGTTGATAATAGCCCGATATATGTATTTCCGGCAAACGTTAGAGAGTGCAGAAAACGCGTATTTCTAGCTTATTGGCCGTCGTCGGCTGCACATACCCAACTCCAGTATAGCCACAGAAACTGCCGCTACACTCGAGTTTCGAACCCACGACCAGTGAGCTAGAGACGAACGTCCTATCCACTGAGCCAACCGGTCGACGTCTTTGCCTAAAATATATTAAACATAACTACAGCAACTTATGCGCAGTATCTAGCGGATTTTTATCTCATGCATGCTGTTCTGCAACGTAACCTCACGATCTAGGGGGAGGGTACTGGCAATGGAACAAAAATGCAATAAGTTAAGGGACACAGTTAATGTTTGTTTCAGGAATTATTCTTAAAATTATGTGCTTTTTCTTGTCCACATAATCTAAAATTATCCGTGATTCAACAATAAGTGAAAGCTTAAAATATAAAAAATTAACAGATTTATTTGTATTCCTAATTATAGATTTAAGCTCACCAATAGGATACCGAACTTACTTGTCCCGTGTGCCTGGGAAAACCCTCTAGGGCCCCACCAGCAGCTATAATGAGAGGTAGTTGCTGTCCTTACACCAGAAGTATCACAAAATAACACGTCTGGGAAGACTGATTGAAGTCGAACAACTTTACTGCTCAAAAAGCTTTACAGTGGTGCCGCATATGATAGCCAGCCGTACAGGTGCAAAAGTGGGAATTTGACAAGCTTAGGCTGTGCAATGTGTGATCGGTCGGCTGCCGCCAATCAAATGACACAGGGGTATCGAATACTTACAAGCGTAAACGCGGTGAGTTGACATCAGGCGTACGAAAGGACAATAATTGGCAGCGAGCGAGGCTCAGCGCACGAAAGGCAGCATGAGTCAGCGCAGTTGCTCTTGGCGATGGATTCCTACAGTACCTCCCTGCAAGACCGAAGGCGGCAGAAATCGATGCCGAAGGCAGAGCGAATGCCTAAAAACGTATTAAACAAAACGGTCTGGGAAATAAACATGGCGTCCATAACAAATGATGTAAGCAGGACGAACAGTTGGAGAGGACTGAGTGGTTGTTACGGTTGTGGACGGTGGCGTAGTAGTTGAGTGTTGGGAAACTGAAAGGAGAGATAATATACGGGATGATGGGATTGCGGGGTGGAAGGGGAAGAGGCACGGGATGGAAAAGCATTGGATAGAGAATCAACACAAGTTTGTCCTGGTGGCAAGTCCGGTGGCTCATCCGTGACAGCAGCCTTGACCTGATCGATGCTGACCACGTCCTCCTTGTCTCCACGAAGGATCCGGCAGGTCTTCTCTTTGCGGGTGAGAACACGGACGGTCCTTTGTAGTGCGGCTCCAGGCGTTTCCACACCTGCCGCAACGCACAGCTACCAAATGTTTAGCATATTATAGGGGGAAATACAAAACCAACTTGCGAAGGAATACAGTTGTTTATGATTTACAATTTCGAATTGTACAACAGTTTTAGCACTCTCTATTAATATTTACTAATGTCCTCAGCCAGAAACATATATGAGATGATGTTTATACTTGTAACATTAACATAAATAGCTGGTAGAAAAAAAAAACTTTCCATAGGTTATCAAAGTGGATATACCAGCGGTGAATAGATAGGAAATTCGGATGAAGGGTTTCTGAAGCATATGAGGCATCTAGAGATAGATTCAGGCAAAACGGTTCCGTTTGAATTGGTGTCCTTATTCACCTCCATTTGAACCGGCCTCGCCACCAGCATAATTGATGAAGTCATCGACCGATTCACCGACAAAATGGCTAGATCGGTGCTCAAAAATTGGTCCTCGGTAGGCACAATCAATAGAAATATTAACTTAAATCCAACCTGTCAAGCCCTTCGCACAAGACTACAGTCAGCTCAGACGAAGCTGACGGTACCAGCGAGCAATTTGCAGCCTCGTCAACAGTTTTCACTACTGTGGATGACGGAGGGAGCCCTTCCTCTTTCGCACAACCAACTTGAGTCATCAACCCACCAGCGAACAAAAACAAGCGAACAGGCCCCGTTTTGGGACCCACAGCGTATCCACCTCCCCCTCCAGTGAATACAAGGGTCATAAAATTCTCACAGCGACTACAATAGCGACAGTGGTCACACGAGTTCGTCTGTTTTCCGCCGCGGAAGATCCTAAGCAAATCCACGAACAATTGGAAGGTCAGAGTCCGTGTGTGAGGCGTGCTTAAAATACGAGTCGGGCAGCGAGAGAAAACAATTCTCGGCAAGCAGGAAAAACTACCTCACCATTCTGATGATTGAAATGAAAACGCTTTCGAAGCTTCAGCACCAATACAGCATGGTCTATAAAAGCGCCTTGTTTTCTTCTCCGTCTTCCTTATGGGCTAATTAAGGGTTAATTTCTACGTCCTACGGCATCGATGGAAAGACCTGCAATACATTTGAAGTCTAATAGCTATGCACTCTATTTCAATTCATATAATTATGAGTTAACCAAACTAACTAACCGATTGTAAGTACCGAAGTATGTCAGCGGCGTATATTTAAACATATTTCACAAAAACTTTGTCTTCGCAACGGTGTTATTAGTTTGCAATGCCACTCCTTAGTCCTACCTGTTGACAACAACAGGTTGAGCATTTAGTTAACAGCAGTGTTTTATTCGCTGGTTAGAGCAATGTTTCTTTCTAAATTATTCCTTGCTTTCTCTTTTTGTTGCTAGTCTTTTTATGTGCAAACTGTTTTCATCAAACCTGGACACTTTTTTTAAACAATTGCTTTTTTACTTAATTATTATTAAAAATTCTTAGAAGCTAAGTAATCTGTCATAGGCGTCTTTTATGATTCTATTCATATATGCTAGTCTAACAACGATGGTAAAAAATATCAAACATATTTCACAGTGTTCGAACAGACCTTATTCCCCTTCGAAGGTCAGATTTACGAGCAATAGCAGAAGCACAGATGAGCTTACCTTTTCTGGGCTAATTGCTGAAGTGGTTTTGCAGAGGCTTGAGCGACTAGTTCTCCGTTCGCACTGTCCAAAATTTGGGGCCAGATTCGTGAATGGCACATTTGTCGTAATAAAAAGGAACGAAATTAAGGAGTTTAAGAATTTACTGAAATCAATATTCCACTAAATTCAATTTACGAGGGAAAAAAGCAATAGCTAGTTGCCCTTCTTGGATGTTCAAGTTACGAGAACTTCAGAGGGAAGGATACGCACTACGGTATACAGTAAGCTAACAAACACTAGCCGCATCTTCTATTTAGGAAGCAACTGACAGTTCCCCCGTCAATTTTGATGATGGGCACCACGCGCTCCAGCAGTCGCAGCAAACGCTGTAGCAAGCCACAACAGACACTGAGGCAAGCTGGGCAAGCAACACGAAGGCTACATCAGGCAGAAGCAATGCAGCGAACAAACGCAAAAGAAAACAGGAGTTTAAGCAGACTTGTGGAGAATCTGCCATCTCGCTCGCCGCTCCCACCTCCGTTTCCGGTGTAAAGACCAAGTCAATAAGACCGGGGATGAGGGAGGGTATAGATGGCTGGCGCGATAAACACTCAGCACGCGCTCACTTGATGCATCCAAATCGCTAGGTAGACTACCGCCTGTGCGGGAGCGCCATAGGGGCTGCATTAAGAAGGAGCCAATGCAGCCTGACTCTCAGTCCTCCTTCTCCTCTCATACGCACACACAAACACAAGCGTGCAAAACAAGCAGTAACGTAGGTGGCCTGAGTTTTCCCGTCAGTTGGCAAACCCTCCAAGCCACGGCTTTTAGCGCACCCTGATAGATTCAAGCGAATTCAGATTAAGTTTAATGAGGAGAGAAACGCGCCGAGGATCGACCTTACTCTCTTCCCCACCGTCTAGCGACCACCTAGCTACTCAGGCACCTGAAGTGGGGCCTGAAAACCAGATGAAGCGCGTACGCATGCACTGAAAGGGAATCAGAACCAAGAGAATGTGCCAGCGCCTTCCAGGCCGCAGGGACCGTGGTTGGCCGAGGTCTGACATTGCATGTGCATACAGACATTCGGTCTCAGAAGGAAGCAAACACCCCATGGGTCACAAACGCAGTACTGTCAGAACTCTATTGCAACAGGTTCAAACATGTAACGATGAGGACAAGACGCAGAAAGAGGCAAAATACTTGCACTATCTGTTTACAGCCAATGGCCATACATGGTCCTTTCTGTATAAGTGCTGACGAAACCGCACTCGTAAGCAAAAAACGGACAACAAATTGAACTTTTGGCTCGCGATCTCCTATGTAAGGGATAGTTCGGAAGCGACAATATAAATCCTGAAATCCTTTTCGAATATATGTTATACATTAGCCAGATTTGACTATTTTACAGCAGCTAGTGAAACTCCAAGACCCGCTACCGTCAAAGAAACAATCAGCAGTGGTCTACAGCATACTCTGCGAAAATCAAAGTGCGAGGTGTATCGTTGGAATTGGTTTACGCTTGTGTATAAGTTTATGCATAAACCAGCTGGCAGTCAACCACGAGGACACATTTTCACCGGTGTACGGCCACATAGAACAAGAGAACACAGTTTAGCCTTCAAGGACGCGAAAGGCATCGGTCGATGCAACGACAAGATGGCCAGCTTGTTGCTCAAAAATTGGTCCACGGTAGGCACAATCAACAGAAATATTTACTTAACTCCGGCCTATCAAACTCTCCGTGCAAGACTCCAGTCAGCAAAAAGGCTGGCTGTGCTAGTGAGCAATTTGCAACTTTGTCAAAAGTCGTCACTAGAGAGAGAGCTAGTCACAGTTCAAACCAACGACGTGAAGCATCGACCCACCGGCGAAACCAAACAAGCAAACTTGCATAACGCAGGCATCGATGGCGGATCCGCCTAC
This sequence comes from Ligula intestinalis, assembly GCA_036362985.1. Classification (NCBI taxonomy): domain Eukaryota; kingdom Metazoa; phylum Platyhelminthes; class Cestoda; order Diphyllobothriidea; family Diphyllobothriidae; genus Ligula; species Ligula intestinalis. The sequence continues at coordinate 48,965,467 of JAYGXS010000003.1, forward strand.
CCAATTTTATGAAGGGAGATTTCACAGCAGCCATTGCAGTGTACACGAGAGTAAGACAAACCTAGCAGCGACCACAACAGCCATGCAGGCGACAGGTGCCACACGAGTTCGTCTGCAGTCCGCCACGGAGGGACCTTAGCCAATTCACGAACAGCAGGAGGGTCAGCGTCCGTGCGTTAGACATGCCTATAATACAAGTCAGGCTGTAAGACAAAGCAATTCTCGGCAAGCATGAACAACTATTTCACCTCGAGGATGATTTCGACACCAGCACCAATACAGTGTGATCTATGAAAGTGCCTTGTTTTCTCCTACGTCTTCTTTAGGCGATGATGTACGGGCTACCTTCTATGTTATTCGGGTTTATATGAAACACACGCAGTGCATTTTAGGTCCAACCGTTATCTAGTTTGTTTCTGATTAGTAATTATGGGTTTCCCAGACCTTCTTAATGTATGTCAGCCTGGCAGTATGTCAGCAGCATATATATAAATGCAAAAAAAATTCAAAAGTTATTTGCCTTCGCAACGGTGTTAATAGTTAGCAATGCCGCTCTTAAATCCTTCCTGTTACCAAAATCAACTTACGTATTTATTTAAAATCTGTTTTAAATTCGCGGTGTCGAGCAAAGTATTCGATCAATTTTTATTGCTTTATCTGTCTTAATGCCAGTCTTTTTCTGCATGCAAACCGTTCTCATCAAATCAACTCATCTATTTGAAACAACTGCCCTATACATTTAATTACGCCTTACAAACACTGACAAAAGTAAACCATGCCCGTTCGGGAATGTTCCACGACGGAATGTCTGCCAAATTCTGCGAAAATATGGCCATCAGCCTTGATCATCATTCTATTTTTTTATACAAGTCTATAAACGAAGGTAAAAATATAAGGGGATGTTTCCCACACATTGTTTGATCTCCATTATCGGTTAAATTTATTTAGAGGAAAAATCCAAATCAATGTAAGGTTTAATTTACAGCGATGTAAAGGAAAAAAGCGCATAGCTTTCCTTCACTTGCATACGCCAGATAACCTGCAGGGGCGGACTGATAATGGAAGCAGGAAACAATAACTTCAGACAAAAAGTTAATGTTGATTTAAGGAATTAGTCTTAATTATAGAACTTACTTGATTTTTGTCACATAGTCTCAAATTATTTTCGATTCAAAAACAACTGAGTGCTTAAATGAAAAAGGCAATACATTTTTTTATCCTCTATACTTGCGAAAAAACACACTTAATACATTTGTCAGTCTTTGTTAATGTATACTAATGTCCGCAATAAAAAAACATTTCGGGCGGATAAGTATAATTTGAATATCCATTTAAATCGGTCATATGGAAATACACCCTTGGATCATATGGTCTTGCATGAAAAGTCCCGTAGTATAGATTAATTGTCAAATAATTATGCATTTCGTTTAAAACCACATAATTATGACTTTTTTGAACAAAAATTTGATTTTATTTCTGTCATTATGCTGCGGCTTATGTTCTTTAAAAAAGATCTCAAAAGCTTTGCATTCGCAACGGTTTTATTAGTTTGCTAACATCGCTCTAAAATTCAACTCTTGGAAGCAGCAGTTGAAACTTTTACTTAAATCAATGTTTTATTCATGGTTTCGAAAAAAACAATTCAACGAAAACGTGCAGTCGGCATTTAAAACAGTCCAAACCTTACTACAAAGAGATCGGTCAAGCAGAACATTAAGGAGATTTTGTAAATCTTAGATTTCTGCGCAAGAATGTTTTGGAGGACACGAGATTCTTGACAGATTGATAAACATAGAGTGACTTTTCCACACGCATTTTCCCAGTACAGTAATACCTTGCTATATATGGCTTCGCTTTTCCGGATTCAATTCTTCGCTCATTTTAAACGCAGGCTTATATGAATATATAGTACATAAACAGTATGGGCTAAAAATCGTGCAACTTTTAAACCGGAATTTGACTTGGTATTTTTGCAAACATTTGGTCATACTATTTTGATTCATTCAGTAAATATAATCCTGGGAAAGCCTTTTAGTAAGTTTTATTAGGAGAAATGGGCATTACTTTTGACGAAATTGGGTGAAGTCTCCTATTGAAAAAAGGTCCTGTGCTACTACGTATGACAGAACCAAACTTCTTATTTATGTGCATTTTGCTAAAGATGAACCATAAAATAAGTTAAAAAGCAGGCAACATATTTCTTCCAGAAGTTAAAGTTTTGTCCATAATTGTTCAGATGCAAGCAAACCCAGTTGAGGTAATCGTATTTGTGTTCAGAAGCAAGGAATGAGGCATGTTTTAAAAAGTATGTTTTGTTAACTTGTAAATTTTATTGTAAAAAATGCAGTAAAAAAGGTTTTGATCACGTATTGTTTAACCACACCAACCAAGATTGTTCCTCATCAAAATGTCCATATATATTACTGTGAAGATAATTTAAAGCAGACCTTATTAAATGTAAGTCAAGTGGAAATGTACTTTTTTGTAAATAACACCTTCCGCTTATGCATTATTTAATAACCGACAGACAAAGGAATAAGAATTATTGTTAAATTGACTATCTATCTGGCCAGTTCTGTTTCCATTAGTAAGCTTATAACAGATCTCGACGTAATCTACTACGGTGAAAAATGATCTATTATAAAGAGGAAAGTAAGTTTTTCATCTTCAGTCAGATGGAATCGTTTATCTTGCGGGGAGGTAAACCGATTGTCAAAAGTCTCCAATTTCATTTTGAGATTACCTCGGAAAAAAGTAATATACAGAGAAATTAGTCAGATGAATATCTGATTCAAACACTTTTTAAAGACGTTACCTAGGATTTTATTTTGTATTAAGCTTTAGAATAACAATATCAGAATTCTGTTGCGGCTGTTATTTTTTCTTATAAACTATGTTCGCTGTTTTGATGCATTTCTAGATATGAGCTACATGGCCATCTTTATAAGAATTAATATCTACAATTTCATTTTTTCGGAAAAAACTTCTGATGTTTATCGTATTTTAAAAGGTTTTGATGGAAACGTTGAACAGAAGATCAATGGATTCATGATGAAATGAAGACACTTAAAACGCAGGAAATTGTACGAGAATTTAAAGGACGTCAGAGCATTGCTCACGCGAACCATTCTACCCGTTATGGTCAACCCTCTTCTTTTTTTGCAAATGCCCTGCTACAGCCGATGACCGTAAAATAATGAGTGGGAAAAAAAACTGTCAGCTGAGCCCTTTATCTTATTGGCAAATGTCAATAGAAGCAAATATGCGAGTTCCATGAAGCAGTTCAGAAGTAGGAGATACAGTCGCTGGAACAAGAATTTGATTTGCCTGACGTTTCGGATTCTGTCAAGAATCCTTAGTAATAGCTAACCGTCAGGTAATGTGAGGCATGCACGGAAGATCGCCTCGCACACGCTCTTATCCTACATTTCGTAAAGTTCTGTTTCAGGACGTACTTGACCTTCAACGGAACCGTCTACAAGCAAGTTAAGTGCACGCTCATGAGTTTGCCAATTCCCGGACTCATAGTTGAGGCAGTTCTGCAACTGTTGGAGTTGCTTGTTTTTCCAACACCACAGACCGAAGCTCTGAACTTGGTATGTGAACGACACTGCCATCTAAACGCCGTCATTTCGGACATTCATTTCAATAAAACTAACTGCTAGCCTTCCTGGATGTCTTTGTTCGCCTCAAAGAAGGTGGTAGCCTAAAAAATAAAGGGTTAAGGAAAGCGACAATCAGTATGCAAGTTCTAAATTTCAACAGTAACCAGCCAAGCAATCACAAACGTACCTGCGTAAAAGCATTATACCGGTGCGTTAAGATACATTGCAGCATAATGGAAGACACAGCTTCTGAATTACAATATTTTCGACGAAAACTGAGAACGAGTGTTTACCCGCGCAGTTTTGTCAACCAGTGCATACGCAGATGAGACAAGAACCCAAATTTAACTGGCCAAAAACTTTGACGAGCTCTTACTTAAGTGAGGAATGTATTGGAAGCAGTCAGCCCCCTTCTCACCCGAATTGGAGTAGGATTTTTGCAAAGACCAGAAGCAACCATCAGGCGCCGGGTCCTGAGACTAATAAACATGCTACCACGGCAGGAAATGGCTGGAGTCGTTTACCGGATCCGGTAGAGTTATGAACAAAGCAACTACGTTGAAGAAACTGGGAAATAACTCCGCACGCGAATGGCTGAGCGAGCAGCAGTGGTTAAGAGAAAAGGCGCTAACTCTTAGGTTGCTGTTCACTCGACGGGATCCGGCCATATTTTTAAGTTGATCAAGGCCGAAATCATCGCAAGATATGACAACCGCATTCGTCGTGAGCTGCTATAGTCATGGTTCTCAGGCCAACAGTCAATTAACAAGAGCAACAAATTTCCATTCCCATACTGCATACTTAGACTGAGCAGGGCAATCAGTCCCGCGGAAAGGGCAGGGCCCAGCAACAAGTCAGACGACAGCGAACATAATTTTCACGCCCACATCCAACATGGTCAACGAAATTGCGTCAATTTATGGCTCAAAAGCGGACTATCAAGGCATCAGTGTAGCAATTGCGATTTCCTGTGGTGTTTACAAGGGCTAAAAATTAAAGTGCACATGCGGGAGTCCGCTAAGAACTTTAACTACTACGCAAACGGTGCATGTGTCACGCCAATTTGTGCATGTCTCTCCTAAATCTACGGTTACCTATGATTATGGAGTCCCGACGGAAACTAAAACGCCAGGCAAATAAAATTCTTGTCTCAGCAACTGCATCTACTACTTCTGGTATTTGTTAATGGTTATTTATCGAAAGCTTGACAAAATGGGTGAAGGATAAAGGTTAATTTTGTGCGAACAATATTCCGATAAATGATATTCGCTTTATTAACAGGAGCCTACTTTAATAATAATCAAGCGGGATATCCACTGTGACTTACGTTGTCCATAATGACTTTCCATCCAATTGTCACACTTTATTTTCACTCTTGTTCAAAAAACATTATGAGCAAATGCTGAAGAACCAATTTCCTAACATAAACGTGACGGCAAAAGTTTGACATGACGAGGAAGAAGGAACGTCCTATGCGGAATCTTGCAATACTATTTAGTTGAGAAAGAGGAGGGGCGATCGTTGCAACAGGAACTTTATTCACCTGATTTTTCGGGTTCCGTTGCAGATCTATCATCGGAGACAGTTATGGAAACTTCCACTGCTATTAAATGTTAGTGGCAAGAGTTGGATCAGATATTAAATTCGGTTTGATGTAAAGGAGGTAACCTTATTGCTCGGGATAGGATAAGAGCACGGGTATAAATGCCCTCTAGAGAAACTTTTACAGGTCATTTATACTTGAGGATGAGTTTACTAACGCAAATGTAGCCGGGAAAAACTGAAGTAAGCGAGTGCTTTCTGCACTGTGGGTAGGAGATGTGTTGTCATCACGTATTACCAGTGCTCTTTCGTTAACTTTTAGGAAAGGCCAGAAGTAGGCCGTTGTTTGGGCCAGGATAGTTAAGGTAACTTTTAGGGTTAGGTTAAGTGTTAGGCTAACTAAAGTTAGCATTATGTTTATTGTAAGGACTTACTATAGCAAAAAAATCAAAGATTTGGGAGAGGCTTAGAAACATTTACACGATGGAATATATTGCAAAGCTACTTGTAGTACAGAAGAGGGGAAATTCATGACTTGTGTCTTACCCAGTTGTGTTTCCTTTCAAAACAATTGTGTCCGTTTTCACTGCGTTTTTAAATCATAAATTTACAGCTTATTGTTTGTTTGTGAAAACCGGTGAAAGCCCACTGCCAAAAGTCTTTGTTCTTGGATAAAATTTGAATGGATCGCCTTACCCGACATTGAAATGTTTTACATATAACGCCAGTGAAAAACATATTTTTTTTTCAACGTAGATTTAAGTTTAAAGCCTGAATGCAAGGTCATAATCACGAATGTTGAGCAAAACTACGAGTGGAAAGTAAGTTATCGGTGAATGATATATACATACTTTTTCTATCCCGAAGTAACTATGGCGTTTGAGTAGCATCTGATTTAACTTGGCTTCTATACCAGAGGTGTACAAATAATCGTTTTTTGCTGAAAAGAGTAAAACTCCAATGTCATAAATAGTTCTTCGTTCTAATCAAAGAAGTAACGTGTAGTGTAGACTGGCAGACGCTTGCGATCCTTTCGTTGGAATATCCATACCGGAACATCAAATGACTTCGGAGTATGTACACAGACAGGCCGTCATTTTCTCAGGCATTACGGAATAGACCACTGTCGAGTGCATTGTCAAGTATTTACATACTAACAAAATATTTGATGATTTATCACGCAAACTGGTTTTTGAAGTTTTTGAAACGCAAAAGCACACTGGAATTCATTGAAAAGTTTTGAGGAATGTGGGTAACAATAAAGTTGGTCCCTAGTCTTGTGGTTAGTTTTAGTTAACCTTTTATTGTTAAAGTTATTAGTTAAATTTTAGTTTAACTTAGCCTTTAGTTTATTTAGATATGGCCACAGTTAAACAAAATATGCTTAAAGTACTACTATATAATAAACTAAACTAACTTAACTAAAAATTAAACTACACTAAAGCAGATATTAAACTAAAAACGAAACTATAGCAATATCTCCAGTCCAGTAAGACAGAATTCTTGGGCATGGAGTATACAAGGTGTAAACGGAACTTCACTGCTACCGGAAAATATTTGTCAAAACACAACTTTTAGCGAAAAAATGTGAATTGTATCTCGTTTCTAGAATTCCTCAATTAAACATTGGCTATAAAGTCCATCATCATTGAATGCTATTTTCTCATTTTCGCTTGTCCGATATATGTTAATTATGAATTTACTAATGTAGGCTGTGTGCGGCTTGGATGCGTTAATTTAAAACAAACATGCGTTGTCTTTTGAAGGCAGTATGCATTTTTAGTCTTTTGTGGCATGAACGTAATACATACATATTCTCATTGAAATTGTTCATTAAACACTAGATATTCACCTAGATGAGAGAAATCTTGCCATGAATAAGAAAATTGATCTGCTTAGCATACTCTTTTGTTAATTATTTAGTTTGTGAGTTTACGTTAAGTTTAGGTGTTAGTTTAGTTAAATATCGCCAAATTTAAGAAAATGTATTGTAGTTTCTGCTATACACTAAATTTAAATAAATATTATTTAAACTATAACCAAAATTAAACTAATAATCCATGTTAAGCTGAATATTAGCCTAAGAGGAACTAATATTTCCATTAAAAACCACAATTATTTCCCATCTTCTTAAGAAGATTTAAACTACATCTCAATTTTCCCGGTGGCAAATTATAAACAGTTAGCGCAATTCCACCTCGTATGTTCTAAAAATCATTTTAGCCACTGTTTTAAATGCCGAGAACGCTAGGAGACCAAAAAGATTATTAACTGTCCTGTTAAAACGTGATCCTGAATTAGAAAGACAACAACAGAGCAACCATAATACTAGCTTATCATTCATATAAAGTATTTCAATCGATTCAACGAAATATTTCACTGAAAAAAATTGAATGCCTTCGCGGGAACGTTGCTTGTTAATGAACGATAACATCAGAACTTATCCAAGAGTAACAATGATGATGAGTTCGAATTTTTTTTTATTTTGGAGCCATTACACGCAGTATTAAAAATCAGTGGTGTTAAATCCGCTGTCACACTTTAGCGATGCAGATAAATTGTTCAAATATGGATGTGAAATGGAAACATTGCTATCACAGTACTATATGCCAATGCATTCAGTTGAATGAACAGATGACGAGGAAAATTGAACAGAAGGAATTTAATATAACCACAAATGCGTTTCGAGTCAGGTGGCGTGACAGTTTATGCATGATACGAACAACACCGAAGGTAAATCACGTGGCCTCTGCCGCTCCCAATGTCTTCTCAGTTCTTACCTAAAATTATTCAATGAATTGTTATTCATTCACACGTTTTAGAACGTCCCCCGCTGATGAAGTGAAACCTGATCAAGGGACGTCACCGATATCCGTCGCTTTGAACTTGCAGACTTTGTCTCGTATTGACGCAGCTACAACGAATACCAGCGACCGCATCTCGGGGATGTGGAAAAAGAGGATAAGGGGCACCAGCGCGGTTAACAGACTAACTAATGTTACACTGAACTGTTGAGCTGGACTGCGCAGGTTGTAGTCCAAAACACCAGACGCACTCAGAAATTGCTGAACCTACTCGAAGGCGTTGCCTATCAGGTAGGCAGCGCTCAGAGGTACGATGCAAAAGGAAGCCGACCAGGCATGTGGAACAACTTTATAGCCTGATCTCGCAACAACCCCAGCAGTAGTTCTTCTACTTTCACGACGGCCAGAGTAATTCAAGGAGGCCACTGGCAACGCAGGTGTCGCCATGGTGGTTGTGGATGTTGGGAAGGCTTGCGGATTCAGGAAGTGAAGTGCGTCAAGATCATCTGCAATAACGCCTCCTTCTGATTTCCGCAAGCGTAGAATCAAAGCAATGCTGATATAGACTAGAATTGCGGGATAAATTATTCCGGTAATAGCGCTCCACAGAAAAGCGTGAGCATACAGCATTGTTAAACCGACAAATTTTTCGGGAAATAGAGCACATGCGCTTTCCTCCGTAAGGGTAAATGCTAGCAGGAACTGAGGCAGCGCCCCGATGTAACTGCCCAGGAAGACCAGGGGCATGTATGTCGTGAGCCGCTGTTTCTCCATGGTAATGGGATAATTCCTAATTTGCAGCATCTCGGAGGCCCTGTTATAGGCAAAGAAGAAAAGACTCTGGCAGACTTGAAGGTGGTTGTACCAGAAGAGGAAACGACTACTCCATACAATGCATATCAGGCCATCAATGTAGACGTTGCTGCTGTTGTGTTTAGGGCCAACAACTTCTTCAATAAGGCTAATAAGCTAGAAAGCTAAACAGTCGGAGGACAGGACTCGAAGAAGGGTCAGGCTTTCAAACTTGTTAGAGTGAATTAGGAAGAGAAGAACAGTAACATCGAGATTTGCCAAAAAGCCGAAGGTGTTCAGCAAAATTGCGCAAATAACTAAGGGCACTTGTATAGCTATAGGCTGGGCCGCAATTGCCGACAATCGTCATTGTGAACTTGGCGTGTACGTAAACGGTGGACTTATGTGGCGAGTGATGATTCGACATAGACCAGTGTAATTTAAGACAGATCCCAGCGATTTGTTTAACCAATCAGGAAACGAGATGGACATACAGTAGGTCGGCTAACTCATGAAATCCAAGTATTTTACAAGTTATTCCTGTTACTCAAAGGTAGCCCAGGCTGCGGCCACCAAAGTCTTACAACAACAAAGAATAAGTCGTTCTTCCTAAAAGGGCATATTATGATTTATAAAGGAATATCAAGTTTGATAGGAGTAACAGATTTTTTAGCAGCGTGGAAAATTCTGAAAAAGTGGAGATCAGGCGTACTAGCCAAACTTAAGTTTTACATGTAAAGGAAGCCTGTTCATGCTAAACCACAGAGTTAACAAAGTAGCACAAGTACAATTACATTGAAAAATAATCATTTTGTAAAATTTTCGGGCTCATATGCCTCCATAATACGTGCAGTGTAATGTATGGCTGTTACCGAACAGCCCAAATTTCGAATTTGCATTCCAAAACGTTTTCAGGAGAAGTACTATTTGTTACTTTCGTTTATGCATTGCTTGATTTACGTTGGACTAAGGCAACCCCGCTTTAACGTGATTTGCCCATGCAGAGATCACAAGAGTAATATACAAGGTGTTCCAAAAAAGGTATACATATTTTACATTATTGTAAAATTGTTGTTTATCATACTTTTATTATTAAAAATGTTAATATATTTACAAATATCATTTTTTGAAACATTGTTTTCCCGGAAGAAATTTGAACGCAAAATTGTATGACGTCAATACACTCTTCTCAATTTGTGATCTTCGCCTTATCATTTTGTTCGTTTTAACTGAATGTTCTCAAACTGGCGTCCATTCTTATCATGACACTGCTGACAACGCGAAGCAAGGGAAAAGTTCATGCCATGAAACAATTTCCTTCGTACTCGGGTGCATTAATGTTCACTGGCTTCTCTCAATTCAGCCACTGTTTCAATAGTCAAAATGCCGTAAAGAAAACCAATAAAATGACAATTTTTAATATGTTTTCATATTTGTAATAATAAAATTATAATAAACAAGAAGTTTACTTTTATTAAAAATGTGTAAACATTTTTGGGACACTCTGTATTTCGTTAGCTCAAGTGCGGGCATGCTGATCAGTGGCTAATAAATGTAAATAGAATTGTGAGATGCAATTGTAAACATGCCATCTTCCATGCACTAAGAGAAATTTCCTTCCGTCACATTCCATTGTAACTTTGTTGGGATTTCGATTATGCAGAGGTTCAGACCTTCCTTGAAATGTTAAAAAACACTTTAAGATTTTCACTGGCTTCGGTTTATAGACCATAAATAGTGTCCTTTTTTAAATGCCTACCGAAACGTTCAAAATAAGATATTTCTTAAAAGCATTTACCTACATAAATAACGAGCTTTTGAACATTCCTCCTTGTGCAGCTGTCTACTAAGGTCATGGTTTCTGAATCACCCGAACATGTCACTGCACTGCCGGAAAAAAATGAGTGTCCACAAAAACTCCGTGAATGCATTTGCCTAAGATTGATGTTAAAATTTTTTTAAACAAGTTACCTCTTGAAAAATCGCTTTATTTATATACCTTGGTGTCGAATATTTGGCTTATTTATTTTTCTTGGAGATTAAGTCAAGATCAGAATGGAAAAGGTTGGCTAATTTTTGACTTCCTTAAAACTTATGGATACAGCTTCTATTATAAATGAAAAGGTTTACGTTTACATGTAAACTGGAGCAGTTTTCACAATATTTCTTTACGTCAAGGATCAGTTTTAAGATAACAAAAGCAGAGCGGAGTGGCAGAATATCAAGGACGTTTTTGATAAAACTAATGATTTTCCACTCGTCCTATTTCAAGTTTTTCCATCCGTTGGTTCTGCTCTGCAGACACAAAATATTCGGACGTGTTTTGCATACGGCTTAAGAAAACAAATGGAAGGCATGGCTTGGAAGTTTGTATATTCGCTTGTTTATGGTCATTGTCCTCGGTGGGGCAAAGCAACTAGCAGCCTTATAAGTGTTTCACTTAATTTTTTGGCCCAAACCTTTGCGTATTTGCAAAATAGAATTTTTAACTTTACTTCGCCCTTCCCTTTCTAAAAATAATGCGCTCTCTCATATTTGTACTTACCTCAATTTCGTGAACGCAAAACAAAAGTTTCTGTTCTCTGAACATATATAGTTAAAAGTTTCCGTTTTTATTAATTTTCTTTTACAGTACAACACGAGAAAACAAGGAGATTTTTTCGCGGTGTTTAAGAAATTACTTGAATATTAACATACGTTGGATTGGCCCCCATTCCACCCCCTTTTTGCACCCAGTTTACTGATCTGAACTGTAATCTTTTCTAGTAGACAGCATTTTGCACCTCAAGTAAATTCAATGAACAAAATAAACAACCTCATATATTTGTTAAATCATCTACTCAAATTTTGTCCTTCACAATTCATCAGGTATGTTTTATACCATATAAAAGGTTATGTACTGTTAACTTCAGTGAAAAACATGGTGAGCTACTTGACTTGAAGTAAAACGTTGTCCTAAATAAATATGTCTTTCGTTGTACAATAAAGCTTCCATCTGGATATTATGCTGATAAATCCATTGTTATTAACTTAAAATGCTTTTCCCGGTATTTATCGACTGCCTTAGAGGAACGCGTGCCGCATTTTAAAATTAACCCTTACTTCTAAATTTATTTAACTTAACATTTGTACTTCCCCTAATAATTCCCGAAATGTGCTGCCTGTTCACATGAATTACTTGAGAGACCATGTTTCAATGTCTAATTTGCAATTGCTTGCAAATCATATGTTGGATACCTACGACGTTAACAGATTGGTAAATGATTGGGAAACTTGAAGAGTATACGTAAATAGTTTATTTCCTAGCCTGTAGAACAAGAATCCTGAAATCATGCAGCTGCTTTATTATTAAGCAATGGAAACTCCAAATGCAAATTGGTGGGTTGAATTTAATATAGGGATTAGGCTTAACGGTACATTAACCTGCCTATATCAATTTACTAGCAGGCTCTAAGCAGTAAGGTCTTGAGAACAGAAACAGACAATTGGCCAATTGCATTCGTATAAAAAATTCATTGAGGAAGAGGTGAAATATAATACCGGAAATGGTGGTAGCCAGGGTTTCTTATTATGCGAATAGCAGATGTAATTAAAAAGCACTCTGACTAACTCCCCGACTCCACGATTATTACTCTCCCACACCTCCTCTCCGGCTTCCTTATCCTACTATGAATTATACAACGACTATTATTTTTTATAAATATTGCTAGTACTCTGGGTCGATCCATTCATAAAGCAAATCAACTAAACTAAGTACTTCGGCATCACAATACACCCACTGTTACCTTCAAGTCGTAATATATGCGCATTCAGTAAAGAACAACAGGTTAGTTAACAAGACAGCCATTTCCTAGCGATAGCAGCCATCTCGTCCCACTCTGCATTGATGCTACCTAGTGAGCTCCGCTAGTAGTCACACAGCGGCAATTAGTCTAAGCAAATAGCATTGCCTAGAATGGAATGGTCACTTCTGGCCCATTAGTCCTCAACAGAGAAAGAAGACGCGACCACTGGAACAAGAGCTTTATTTTCCTGACGTTTCGGATTCCATCGGGAATCCTTAATCATAGGTAATGCTAGCATAGTCTGAGTCATGCGCAGATACGGGTTTCGTCGCTTCTTTTTGCCTGCAAATTGATTCTACTGCAGCAATTATGTTAGCAGGTCTGGCATCAGCTGTGTTGAATGAGGCCTCATGCCTTAACACGAACATTTATTCCTCTGTCAGCTCCTTGAACGACAGGTTGTGCACCAGTTTGTCATCTGTGAATGACGTTGGATGAGGTAGCACGCGAAAATTGGCTTAAGTGCTGCTTCTCGCTTTTCGTTCGGCCAACCTGTGCTGGAGCAGTTGTGTACCATTTTCGTCCATGAACTCAAAGCACTTTACCTTCTCTGCGTCGATCCTCTGACGGTACTTGCGAAGCCTCGCGTGACAGTCTTGAAGGATCACTCGCATCATATATCTATAGTGCCCGCTTTCAGCCACTTGGATCCCAAGATCAGCCGCTGTCACATGGTGCCTTTAACCTGCAAAGCCGCGTGATTGGCCGCTGTAAAAAAGCATGCAATGACCCTGCGGCGATTCCTGATGGCTTCGTCACTCCGGATTTGATGCCCTTGCAGCCGGATTGTGGTCATCTGGGAGTCAAAAATCTTTCCATCTATTCTCCTATCCTTCTGCAGAATACACTTTTCCTAAAAATCTGGCTTTCTTACCGTCTTCTCTCCTCACCTAAAGGCACCATGGGCCTTGTAGCTCGTAGCTGTTCGGGTTAACCTGCTTAGCCTTCACATCGTGCCAATACATCTACCGTGCTGAAATTATGTGCGTCTCGGCAACTCTGTATTAACCGGAGGTCTGTACGAAATACATTTCTGTAACGCATTATTTTCCAGACGCCTGTACAGGAATCAGATCTGCGCATAAGTAGACGACGCTCGAAGGGTAGATGTTTCCCACTGCCGAGCCGATAGGAGCGCATCGCGCCCAAAGAGATCGCCAATAGACGTAAATATGCGAGTTCCTGGATTCCCGACGGAATCCGAAACGTCAGGAAAATGAAAGCTCTTGTTCCAGTGGTGCGCCTTCTTCTTCTAAACTGCTTCCTGAAACTCGCATATTTACGTATATTGGCAGTCCTCATCAGGCAGTCATACCCACACGAGGATCGAACTTTTGATCAGAAGACAAACGCTGTAACTACTGACCCACGGACTCGTTGTAACCCTCATAATCTGAACCGCAACGTTCTTACCATTCTGGGTCAGTACCAGCATGTCTCTTTCTCTTTCATAGATTAATCGTTTGCCATAAAGGCGCATATATTGCAAGCAATGTCTAATGTTAGGTGGAAGGTTTAATTCGTACGAGTTTGTTTTAGATTTTCTGCCCATTTTTGCTTTTAGGTAACTAAAATCAACAAGGTGTGTATTTAAGAATAAATGGACACAGCTTTCATATCTAGTTTTGGCAAAGATACTTTAAGTTGTGTACCTCATATAATCCTAGTCCCAACATTTTTTTCACGAAAATTGTGGTTATTGGAAGCTTTGGGGTAGGAAAATCTGATAGTCAGTGAAGGAAATTTGTAGAAGTAAGTATGAAGTGGAAAAATGTAGTTGAGCTTGTTTCCCAGCGGCTGCTGGGTGTAAGTTGTTCCGCATGTAAATTGAAGGTGTGCGCGGCGCTTTGCACCGTGGACTATACTAATCTAACTACATAACGGTAAGTTGATCCTGAGGTCAGTTGAAGTAGACGACATCCCAACCATCGTTTCGATTTTTTAAGGAATTTCTAGAACCCTGCCTTTTGATAATCGAGTTTTTCCGAAATACTTTGAGCGATAATGCACATTAAGCAATTCTACAGATATAAATCAACAACATTGCTAAAAACAATAAAATAAAACTGCAAATAGTAGTTATTAGGGTATATTAACTGCGTATCCTAATTTCCATACATAAAACACCTAAAATCACTGTTTCCGTAGGAAAAAATGCTGTACTTAGGGGTATATGAGGTGCACTACGTAAACTACTGTTGGCTTTGTTTTCGTTTAAGTCTTACCAATGCCACTTAATATTATAGGGAATTAAGAAGACTATGTTCCCATAAATGAAGTTACGGTAAGAATATATGTTTCATTTTAGGTTGAAAGACACTCCAGTTGAATGTGAGCGTTTAATTGATGGCCTCGTATGCGTTCATTACGAATCTGCTTCCCCTGAATGAACAACCTGAAAATGGTCAAATGACTTAAAATTGCTGAATTTTATATACACGTAAGGAACGGCTGGAACAGTTGGAGGTATTTAAATAAGAATAATTAAAAATGTTATTTGGTCACAAAAAATATAAGTAGTCATTAGATCCACTGTTGATGACAATAGAAGGTATCAAAAACAATGAAGTAAAAAATTGCATGAATTGATTAAAGGGATACCAGAACAGAAGACACTATTTCCCCACGCTCCTCCTAGGACAGTTCTACATCGATATCCCCCATCACTTACGATCTAGGATATTGTGGCTGCAACCGTAAGTATAGAATTTTTTCCTGCGTCTATCGAATCATTTTTCTTGCGTGGACGATCTTTTGAAGTCGGAATTTAAAAAGATTTTGTTTTCCAACCAATTCTACCGAGACGCAACCTCTTCAAACCGAACGCAACCTTTTCAAACCAACAAATTCGCGGGCAAGTAACAGAAATCATCAAGATCCGAATATTCTCGAGACCTTCAAAGGCTGAGTCGTTTCCCAATATTGAAAACACTTTTCAAATAAATTTAAAGTGCTAATTACAAAATAGCTACAGAATTTGTGAAGTTTACTCTGATTATTTGTCGTATGTCATAATCTGAAAATCATATCAACTGGTTTTTTCTGAACGTAATATGTAATACAGTTTTTTTTAATTTTAAGAGATTTCAACAGCCAGCTGCGGTGAAATCATATAGGCGGAATTTTCTAAATTTTCTCACATTTAAATCAGATTTCAGTCAAAATTATGAGAACGAAAATTATATCTCATCGTTAGATATCTGCCCTTAGACTCAAGCGGTGCCTGACCACGCCTACTTGTAAATGCCTTGATATCAAAATGCAGCCCATTGTCAAGGCTAAGCAACTTGATTTACCTGCATTACAGAACTGTAATGACTTCATGATGAAGTCTGGTTCTGTTTTCTCAATACTAGGCATCCTGTTTGATGGTAAGTTATCAGATGTGCCCTCGCAAGATTGTAAAAAGTAAAACTCCCTCGTCCATCCTATAACCACGGAAGCTTTTGATAGACAAAAGCGAAACTTTAACGTTTTACTAAAAAATGCCTCCATGTTAAGTCGCCCTTTGGATATTGCAAAAGACTTTTTATGTTCGGGTGGTTTCAACTACGAAATTGCGGAAGCAAAGCGCCTCCAATCGCGTAGCAAAAGCCCGCTTATCCTAGTTAAAGTGTTTTCACCGATCGAGGTGGACTCAATCTTTGATCAACGAGGTCGCATTTTCCGATATTAAGAAATGACTAAAAGTTTCCTCCGTCGAGATCTTACACCAATGGAGCGAAGAAATGCGGCTCTCCAGTTGAGAAGACCAATGACTTCTCAGCCTACTATTCCTAAATCTGTTCGAAGTCCCGATAGGGTAAATGCACTCGCTAATCCTCCACCCCGGATATCTGGTCATACACCCGCTAACGTCAGTACACCCGTTATCCCTGCCTCCCAGATGTCTATTCATAGTCCCGTAACCGTCAGTACACCTGCTATCCCTACCTCCCAAATGTCTAGTCATAGGCCCATAAACATCAGTGCACCAGTAAGCCCATCCTTCTTGATGTCGGGACCATCAATCCTCGCCACTCCATCATGTACTACGATTAAAACTAGTCTAAATACCTTCTCTGTCGAATGGTCGATAAATTCCGCTGCCTCTAAATCAGCAAAAGCTCATCAAGAATGTCACCAACGCCGTCGAAAGCGTTTAGGCCGAGCGCTTCCCCACCAAAACCTAGCTCCTTCCTTGACCGTGGGAGTCATATTATTCCCCCGTATAATGCGTTATTGAACACGCCGGGCCCGAACCAAGAAAAATTTAATTTGCAAGGCAGTAACCCAAACTGGTATAGTTTTAAATCTAATCGGAGTTGCCGTACAGGACATTAACTGATTAATACCACTAGTCCTTACGCGATCCAACTACAAGATGACCAGATTGGTGCTTGAAAATTGGGCATCTGTGGGCACAATCAACAGAAATATTGATTTGAATCCAGCCCATCAGGCCCTCCGGACAAGACTCCAATCAGCCCCGACGAGGTCGCCAGCGCTAGCGAGCGACTTGTAACTTCGTCAACAGTGGTCACCGACGCGGCAGGGGAGGAGAACTAATCGCGACTCAAACGGCCGACATGAGTCATCAATCCACCGATGAGCCCAAACATGTGCGCCGGGTCCACACTTTGAATGCCAACCGGTCCAGCCACCCGAGTATGGAAGGAGAGCCGATATTGGCCGGCCAAGTGCACACAATATGCACACAGACCTGATGGCGACAACAACAGACAGACAGGCGACGGGGGATGTAGGAGGAAGGGCAGAGAAGGCCCTTCGCCGCGCACACGACCGGGATGACTCACCTACCCACCGACGGACACCGGACCCGGAACGAGGGCTGTTCCGCGCATCCGGCTCAGAGGGGAGGTCGGGCGGTATTCACACTACAGGGCCGGTTAACTTAGACGCGTTAACGACACACGGACAGGCAACGGATGACACGCACGGGCGCCAGCCCCCCACAATGGAGGTGCCGCAGCCAATCCACGGACAGCACGAAGTTCAGCGCTCGTGCGTCAGCCATCGCCACAACACCAGATGGGCTGCGCGGCATTCCAACTCTCGGCAAGCAGGAACAAACAACCCACCACTCTGATGATGGAAAATAGTGTATTTCCGAAACGTCAGCACAATTACAGTGTGGTCCACGACAGCGCCTTGTTTTCTTCTTCGCCTTCTTTGGGGAATGATGATCGGGATAATTTATCTGGACCTCGTATCTTCACCTATGTTAAAATATATATATATATATATTCACTCAGAAATGTGCGAACACCGATCGAATAGGCTTCCGAACTTCTGTATCCAGTTACCTCCAGATGCTGTCATACTCCACTTACTGCTATATATATATATATATATATGTGTGTGTATAGGATACAGGGTTACAGGCAAGAAATGCCCTTGAAGACCCTATAAATTTAACGCAAACAAGGTTTTTCTTACAGGTAATGTGCAGCGGGGGGAGCACATATGATATCATGACAGAATTTTGAGTGAGTTTTCACGGAAAAGAATATAAACGGTCTAAAGCCAGAAAAGTTGTTCAGGAAATCGTGTTATAAAAGTCGCCTTTTGTCAAATAAAACCACATCAAGTCTTCTTTTAAATTCCGCAATTGTGCCAGCGGAAACCGTCTCGCTTGTTAGCAAGTTCCAATGCCGGACCACGCGTTGACTTAAGAAATATTTTTGGAGGTCTAATCGGGTGCGCTCGTTTTTGACCTTGTAAGGATGGCCA
>JAYGXS010000003.1:49006018-49021793 GCA_036362985.1 Ligula intestinalis
AAACTCGCCTTCATCAGACCACATACACCTATTTCTGCTCTATTACTATCATCCTAAGCAGTTTTTCTCTCTTGTACACTTTTTGAACATGGAGGCCCGTTGAACACTGTCTCCATTTTCACTGTAAGAGTTTCTTTAACTGCCATAATTTTTCGTTTTAAGTTCAAAATTACCTGCAAAACATTGCTAAATGTTGCCCCAAAAGGACAATTTCTGCTGACATTATTACGACTTTCTACGTCTACTTGCACATTTTGCCAAATTATTTTTTGAATTTTTATTTTTTTCGAAATTAACTTTGTATAGATAGTGCCGTACTGGCGCTGAAAAATATAAATTCCAAATTCCAAATAACTCCCCTAGAAAAAAGCGAAAGCTGGGCATCCGTTAATAAGTACAAGCTCATATGCCTTACGTGCATCCTAGGCATGGTCACGGAGAGGATCAGTAAGAGTGAATTAGTTCGATTCCTAGAAGCCCATAACCTGTTATCAAACTGCCAAAACGGAGCCCGGAAACACAAGTCCTGCATTCAAAATTTCCTGCACTCTCTCCAGAGCTGGACAAGGGCTCTCAAAAACACGAACGCCGTTCGCAAAAAAGCCTTCAACACCGTGCCACATTAGAGAACGCCGTACAAATTACCCAGAATAGGAATCAGCGGTAAATACCTCAAACAGATCGACATCTTCCTTGCTGGTTGGCACCAGGATTTGTGCATCGTCTAAGATAAGTCGAGTTTTGATGCAGATAGGAGTGAAATTCTCCATGGTTCAGAACCTGGGCTTACCTTTCTTCCAATATATACGGACGATTGTGTCGCGATTTGGACTATTAAAAAATCTGGAGTGTCATCCGGAGACCAAGATAGACTGCAGATCAACTTAAATCCTTCGGAAGAGAGGTCGAACCGTGAGCTTCTGCGATTCAATGTAGATAAAAGTCAAAATATATCTGCCTAGACAATCAAACCAGATCCAACAGCAACTGAATGTAGTCTTTCAACACTGCAGCCCCGAAAGTCATTGAAATTCAAAGAGACCACAATATGCTGATAGCGAACTATTTAAAGCGTCCTGTCATTGCTCGAGATTAGCAGAGTGCAAAATCCGTCTTGCACGCCATCAGGAGAGTCGTTTTTGGATTTTGAAGCATATATCTTCCCCGAGATTTTTGGAATATCCGTAAGGCCGCATTTAAAATGTGTGATACAAACCCTGAGACTCTAGAGAGCTCAAGATCAAAATAATATAGAAAGTGTTTAATGAAGAGTCACAAATGGTTGAAAGTCGAAGCTCCTCAGCAAATTCAAAGCGCGCAAAAAAACTTAATCTGTTGCCTTTCAGTTCTGGGAAAATTTTTGAGGATTTTCTACAAGCGTTCCACATCGTGAAAGATTGGATTTCACCCTGGCGTTTAGGGACGTCTTTAAGTTGGCTACCAAGACCAATCCCCGAGGTTACCCATTAAACTGTACGTTCAGCAGACAAAGCTAGATGCGCGCAAGATTTCCTGCACCATCATTGTGGTCAAACCCTGGTGTTATGACGTCATAATCACTGGAATACATTAAAATAAACCTTATCAGGTAGATGTTAGAAAATGAGCCGGAGCCTTGCGGGATTCCACTTCCCTCGTGAATTTGTCCTCATATTCTATAGTTTTCTTTGAAGTCTATCAACACGCTTGGTTTTACTGTACATTGCAGTGCGTGTAACACTCTAAATAGGGTACTTAAAGGCTCATGCTTATTTCCCTCAATGAAGTGAACTGAATTGAACACATCAAAATTATTATATTTCAGCTTCTGCCGGATTATTCCTGTAGCGATAGTGGTAGGCGAAAAGTAAAGGTGGTATTCCGGGTTAAACAATACCAAATCTCATCTTTGTTCTGGGTTGGGCCTAGGAAAATGTGGTTTATGATTGAATGCTGATAGAGGGAAACTATAACAGACCACCGTTTTGTTTTGTCATCTGTCCCAAATTCTTTCTTCAGGTTGTAATCGTAGAGGATTTTATTATGTTCCAAATCTTTCTGCATTATATTTTGCCAATATTTTCTTCGAGATTTATTCGCCTAACTTTTCACAATAGGTTGTTTGCATTTTATCTACTGCAAATGCTCGAAAGTGGTTTCAAACAGGTTCCTTCTTTTTGAGTCCACCTGGAGATCCTTATTTGTCCGCGCGATGGGGTGGTTCATGATATTGTTGCGACCACCTTTCCCTCGATGAATAAGTCTTCCTCTTAGGTGTTTGTTGCTCACTGTTTACGTCATTTACGTTAAAAGAAAGAAGAATACTCAAAGAGCATTAGAAAATGACCACAAAAGCACATTGTTGGGAGGTCTTGTTTACGCAAAGTACTCCACTGGTGGAATAGAAAGCCTAAACAGTGCGATCAATGTGCTTACTGAAAATTTCATCAGATTATAATTTTCTAAAAATATAGCTGCTCAACAGCTATATAAGATAAATGATGTCCAAACGCGGCCGCTGGGCCCAATACAATCTACCAATATGGCTGCATTAAAATCTCCAACGCTATATTCATACTTGAACCCTAAGAGTCTGCTTAATTTTGTTGCGATGAAGGAATCACGTAATGAAGATTGTTTTTCCGGGAACACTATACTATTGCATACGTTAGGGTCCGGGCGAATTTATCTAAACCATTAATGGTCACAGCATTTACCTCCATTGTTGTGCCGTTTGGCTTTGAGACTGCGACTACATTGCAATAGTAATCTTTTCTTGGGTTTTCCTGCTTATGCTTAAGTGTCAATAACCATAGACGTGTACCACATCTTTTGTCTTAATTTCACAAACCACCTAACTGTGAAGACAATGAAACCTGGTTTGCGCTCGGCGACTAAACCTGTGCGATGAGCTTTTTATTCCGACGCTCGTTACCTTGGAGTAAAATAGATTGAATGTGCGTCCTTTTGGTCTTCCACAGGAGCAAGCACTTTATCTGCGATATCGTCACGCGTTTCAGCATCGGATGGTACACCAGTCCGGGTTGGGCATGACTGGCTGATGACGACTAATGAGCCAGAAATGAGCATTCCAGTCTCCCTCATCTTTACTGGCAATCTTTTTATCCCTTCCCCCATTTGATTTAAACCCTTTCCTTCCTCTGTACAACCCTTCTGTTAAGAATTATTTCAGTTTGTATTTTTCAAAAGTTAGCATTTAAACTGAGAAAACATCTTCGGTTAATTACGAAGTGCAAATCTCCATCCCAAGATGTATGACGAATTTACGTTAGTTTTCAACAATCATTTAAGAGACACCTATGCAACCAAATTAAGTAGACCGTAAACAGTGCGCAGTATAAGTTTTTCATCGTCCCGACATAGAAAGTTCGAAAATATTGGTACGCGTGTTAGCTTCCAGATCATGGGAGATACCCAGGCCAAACTCAGTGGAAATTTGTTCTGCTACCTCTGACTTGTTCATTATCTACGGTAGAAAGTGCAAAAGCTTGACAGTTATATCTTGTGCGTTCTTTTCAGTGTGCACAGAGGCAGCGGGTGATTATCGTTCTAATATTAGCCCGATCGGCACCAGTTCCATCTAGTCGCCTATACATCCGGGAACTGGAAGAGGCTAGGTGGACTGTATGCAGGCCTATGCCAGCGTTAAAGTGGGTCTGAAGCCTTATAGCTCCCTCTGACCAAGCTTTCGGAAGAAAGCCACACAGGCAACCCCTAGATTTTTGCATTTTTACCATTATTTGCGACATCGGCTACTTCTAGCAAAATGCATTATGCAGCATTGCACCAGCCCTATTTTGCGATTTTGACAGCCAAAAGCTGATCCTCCGTACAATAATTGCTACCCTGGCCGTACGGAGGTTACATATGCCCAAACTTAGAGGGGCCTACAGCCCGGCCTAATCACCAATTCAGCCTCGCCTATGAGGGGGCCATTTGATGGCAAGGTGTTTTCTGCCGCATTTCTCTGTTCCTTTTGAGCTATAGAAAAATGCGTGAGGCTCTTTGACAAGAAGTCCACCTTATGAAGGGAATGCATTGTTGCTTTGCTCTTAAAAAGTTTTTGAATTTTCTACCTCGACCAATATCCGGGGGCATCCAAAGCGTATGCGCCCTTGGCAGGCAAGGCTGGATGTGCTCTGCTATCAAAGTAATCAAATATTAGAATTCCTCCCCATAGATATTGTAACGTCACCAACACTCGAATGTTTGAAAAGGAACCTTGACAGTTTGATTTTCCTAACTTGACCGGAATGAGAAAGTATTTAACTTAACCATTGAGACTCACATCCCCAGCTCTTATATTATATGGTGCAATTTAAATGATCACAATTCACATGGTTTCTTTTGACAATGAACTCAATTTGACGTTAAAAATCAAGAACTGGAATGCTCAGATCTATATTCGTCAACAAAGTGAACCAATATCTACTTTTTTACTGGAACGAAATTAAGGCGGCTATTTGTGTGCGTATGCTTTCTGTTTAGTTATTTTGCGCAGTATATTTGGCGTTTGATGTCTTCTCCTGTATCATCAGTCGCTCTTTGCCCGCTTTACATTATTATTCGTTCTCCTTTTAGCTTTGCATCTTTTCTGTCAGATTTAAGACGTTATAATAACAGCCGGGTGTGATAATCATGCATTTATGTTTCATGTTTCATCAGTAGAGGGTAGGGAACGGATCCGTGGGCACCCCTTCTTTGCAGTCACCGGACATGTGGGAGTTTTCAGGTTAGACCAATCTCCCCGCCAAAGCAAGGGCATTCCCGTGAACGGTACAGATCATGTTTCAAATAGGGCATCGTATTTCTTCTTGAATGCGGCAATTGTGTCGGTAGTGTAGCGGGCCAGGAATGTCGAGGTTGGCACACACCTAAAGGAGTAATTCACGCATATGATTCTCCAGAAGTAACGCCGAACGGGGTTTTCAATCACCACAACATGCAATCGTAGAAAGAGATAGAAGAACAATGCGATAGTAAGAAATGAGGTCTGTTGATATAAAACTAATGGTAAAACAATAAAAAGAGTGGAAAGGATACGATATAGGTATTACCAAGGGACTGTACAAATGATCCGTTTGGAGTGAGGGGTGATCACAGAATATGAGTTAGATACCGGCGGGAGTGCAGCGCAGTGGGCAACTGCGGGCGAGGGCCATGGTGGTGCTGACGGCAGGAGTGTGTAACGGTGACACAGGACGGCGGGGAGAGCGTGTAGCGGCGACACAGATTGGGGGAAAGTGGTGCCAGCAGAGGGAAAGAGAAGGAAAACCGGCATCATCACCAACAGACGTTCACACCATCCTCATCCGGATCCGCGCCAAAAGTGACCTTGGTGCGTTCAAACACCCATGGTCCGGGTTGGTTCGTTACAGTAGCAACAACGTCGGGGGGGGGGGGTGGAGATTGTTCCATGCATTCACAGCGCGCCTTGAGAATCGGTAGACGTGCGGGAGGCCATCTGTCCGTTGTACCACCAGTTTAAAGCAGTGTCCTCGCGTGGGCATGTCAACGGCTAGTTTGAAGTACTCTGCGACCTCCGGTACGTCGCCGCAGACGATCACTTTGTACATCATGATTTGGTCGCCTCTAGAGCGTCGAAATTCGAGGGTAAACAGGTCCAGTGCTTTACAGCGCTCCGGATAGGTCAGCCTTCTCACTTCGGGCACCATTATTGACCCCAGTCGTTGAAAATATTCGATGTCAGTCATTTCGCTCTTCGTACACGGAAACCAAGCGGACGATCCATGCTCCATGATCGGTCGAATAAACGTGACCATGAGCTTACGGAATATCTGCATGGACCAGGATGTGAATGCTCTTTTGAACATCCAAAGTAGCGCTAGCCCCTTGCGTCTCGCCAAAGTTGATTGTTCTCGGGTCTTGAGGTCGTCCTGGATGATAACGCCTAAGTCTCGAGTACTCCTAACAGCGGCCCGTGTCATGTTTCCCATTGAATAGGGCGGGTGGTCCCGGTCTCTCCTAATATAAACAAGTTCGATTTGGTCACGTTTACCGGTATCTTGATCTCTAATGACCACTCCTGGATAACATCAAGATCATTTTGGAGCGTCATTGTGTCTTCGGCGTTGCGTATGACACGCCATACCTTGAGGTCGTCCGCGAACAGAAGGCATGGGGATACAAGTCTTGATGGTATATCCGCGACGTATATTGAAAACAGTCTGGGACCCAGCACCGACCCTTGTGGTACTCCACTAAGAGCCTCAAACGCCGAGGAGCACCCTTCGCCAACTCTGACCTGGCATTGTCTACCGAATAGATACCCCTTGATCCATTTGATGACAGTTCTAGGTACCGGCGTGTTACTGAGTTTGTTTAGGAGAAGCACGTGATCGACTTTATCAAACGCCTTGCTAAGATCGATTAAGGCTGCATGAACCGGCAGTCGTTTTTCTTTGGCTTCGCACCAGGCTTCACGTGCCACCATAAGGTTTGTGGTACACGATTTGCCCTTAACAAAGCCATGTTGTTCTGTTGGTAGGATTGTGGCTGGCCCAATGTGAGCATCGATTTCGCGCCAGATGAAGTTTTCGAGTACTTTCACAAACACCGAGGTCAAGCTGACTGGTCGATAATTCTGGGGAAGAAAACGGTCGCCACCCTTGTACCTCGGAGTTATTATACTCTGTTTCCAGTCATCTGGTACCGTTGCAGTTTCAAGCGTACAGAGAAACAGTGCTTTGATGCTTGGTGCGATTATAGAAGCTTGCTCGCTCAGATTGAGATTGTCGGGTCCAGCAGCCTTAGTAGGTATCAACCTACTTAGCGCATTCTCCACATCTTCAATGGTAATTAGCATGCCGTTTTCAGTTTGGTCATGGATCTCAAAATCCTCCCTGTCGGGCGCTGGCGGCAAATAAACAGTAGAGTATTGTTGAGCTAGAAGTTCAGCCATACATAACTCATCTGTCTTGAGCACACCATCTGTATTGTGGAGACCCTGGATGCCCTGGCCTTCACGACGCTTTCTCTACAGAAATGAGTAGAATCGATTCGGTTGAGTGTCAACGTTTTTCAGTAGATCCTCTTCGTATGCTACTTTTCTTGCCCTCATCATACGTTTGCATTCATCTCTGAGTGCTTTGTATTTTGTTTGTGATTCGGTAGTTTTTACGATCATGAAGGCTTTGTAGGCACGTTTTCTGGCCTTGAACTTGCGTTTTGTCTCACCATCCATCCATGGGGGACGACATGCTGCCCATCCACAGAGCGTAAGGGGGACAAAATCAGTACAGGGTCGCTCAATATTCCCACGAATCACTCTCCAGCGTTCTTCTACATCGGCCGAGCTACTCGGTTCCCAGGATAGGTTCCTAGCGCTCTGTCTCATTTCATCGTAGTCAGTCTTCCAGTATGCCGGTTTGTAGCATCTATGCGTTGACGGCGATCCTGTTATGTGGTGCTGCGAAGACAGTAGCATGATCACTGGTGCATAGGGGTGCGGAGACCCGAGCATCAGATACTTTTGTGTGCCCATTTGTGAATATCAAGTCCAGACAGGAAGCCATACCCGAGTCGGCTATCCGCGTAGACTGGGCAACATGTTGTACAAGATGGGTTTAGTTTGTCATTTCCAACAACGCGTTCTCCATTTCAGAGGCAGGACCTTCGATGTTCAGGTGAGCCCAGTTAATATGTGGGCAATTGAAATCACCGACAATACAGACCCGCGACCTTTTGGCATACTTTTTGACTGTAGTCAACCAGTTTATACCGTCGGCTTGAGGACTTCGGTATATAACACCTATGGTTGTGGTTGCACCAGTAGCAGCCTTGACCGACACCCAGAGTTGTTCAACTCGGTTGTCTTCCGTGCATGTGCGTTCTAACAGTGTTACAATGAGTCCATCGGTCGCATATAACAAGACACCTCCATGCATCTTATCGTTACGGTCGCGACGGAACACTCGGGAACCGGGCACATTGATCTCACTATCCGTTACGGATTCAAATAGGCAGGTCTCTGTCACCGCAATAATCGCAGGGCACTTTTGTGCGATAATTACATGTAATTCAGCCAGTTTGTTGAGCAGGCTTTGCGCATTTATCAGTAGAAGGCCTATAACTCTATCAGAGCTTCCTGGGCCATTACTAGCAATGGTTTGAAGAGGGGTCTCCTCTTCTGGACAACCCGAAAATTTATTATGCGTAGGTCTTTCTTTCCAGTGGCACAACGTTCTTTGAGTTCATCGACGGCTATACGTTGTTTTTTCCTGTCCTCAGGGGACAGATCTGCCCGCATCGAGATATTTAAGCCTTCAAGTCTCCAACCGCGGGTCAGCAGTGTTTTAGGGATGTGGTCAGACTTAAAAACTGCCTTCAGTGGTCTAGGTCGTCCGCCATCTGCCGATTTCGCACCTAGTCTATAAAGGCTTAAAATTGATGCCTGCCCATCACTTTGGTCCAGCATTTCAAGGGTGATTTTTGTTATTTCTTTAGAGTCGTGTTGCACACATGTTTCTGCATCTACTCCGTCGGATTCGGGCACATTGAAGAAGAGAAGCGATTTCTTTCTATCAGTTGGGTCATTTGTTTCTTTTGACACCTTAGATGCCGATGCAGAAACCTTCGACGTAGAAGCCTTCGGCACTTCGTGTAGCTCAGCCTTCTTTTTTGCGGGTTTCGGCGTGGTCCACTCCGCATTTTCATAGATTTCTGTAGTAGAAAGCACGAGAGATGGGTCTCCGTTTTCCAGATTTTCTATTGGCGGCTTCTCCGGTACCGCTATTGTATCTGGCTTCGCCTCATCTGAAGTTATCGCATCTTCTTCGAGGGTTTTGTTTTCGTCTGTTGTATCGGTGGGGGTGTTCGCAGCGTCTTCGCCAAGGATACTACTTTTGCACGCATTACAAAAGGGCACGAGCCCTTCTGAGTCGTAGTTTTTCAAGACTTCGTAGACTTCAGGGGCTATTTTTGCGCATTTTATGTGCACCCATCTGTTACATAAAGCGCAGAGTACGGCCTTACTCCTGCCAGTAAGGTTAAGGGAACGTCGGCGACCCCCTTTTTGTCAGTTTTGTGTATTTTGAAATATTTTAGGTAACGTACACTTTTTAATTATGTATATTTCGCGTAAAATAGCGTCGCCCTAGACCCTTTGTTCCGAGTGCTACGTTAATGCTTTGACTGGGAGAGGTTACAAGTCATTGAAATCGATGATCTAAGACACACTCAAGCCCCCCAATTGCTCCCATTCCCCTTCCGTTGCGCACGTATGTGACCGCCCTACGCCGTTCAAAAAGGGCCTAGGACATTTGGACCTTGCGTACCGCAAGGACATTGCTATCAGCTGATTTCCGTTGTAATCTCACGCAAAATAGACTATAGTTATTTTACAATTTATACATATATATGTGTGTAAACTGCAAGTTAATTATATTTATATAGCATCACAATGCTCTGTTAGGTAAGCACAGCTACAACTGTGTAGGTTTAGATACCTTAAAATATTTAGAGTCCCCTCATCACAATGACGGAATAATAACACCTT
Organism: Ligula intestinalis; assembly: GCA_036362985.1. NCBI lineage: Eukaryota > Metazoa > Platyhelminthes > Cestoda > Diphyllobothriidea > Diphyllobothriidae > Ligula > Ligula intestinalis. Next base: position 49,015,536 of record JAYGXS010000003.1, read on the forward strand.
ATTGTATGTAAAAATAACCGTACTGGGAGGTGGGTTTGTGGATGTATCTATTGGTGAGAACAATTTACAGCAATTTATGTAAATTGCAGTATTTATAAATACGCTTTCCACAAGTGGGCTAGGGTCATTGCTATTATTAGGGCAATTGTTATGTTTTGACTATAAATGTTTCTGTCGCTCGTAGCTTTATTCAAATCTTTTTATAGTCGTTGGAATCTTTATATATTTTTATTACTTATTACTGGCTTAGTGTTTTGACAGATGAATTTGTTGTAATCATGTCGATGCTGGTCATTCTGCGGCTTTCTTGTTAGTCTGCTTGTCGTTCTATTGAACAGTTGTTGCACATTTATGGTTGGTTTTTAAACCAGTCGACAGCTCTATCAGCGTCTTCCTTTTGATGTAGTTCGACAGACATGACATCGATAATCCAGTCGCCAGTGTACGCGAAGTACGCTGGGGGTTATGCAAGAGCTCCGTCTGCTTGAGCGTCTTGCATAGTTGATGCAAAACTGTCGCTCTGACGACTTATCGCAAAATACTAAAGTAACACTAGAACTTTTTTTATTGGTACGGCTTTATATTTGGCTCCGAAGTTATAAAGTTATTTTTTTTTCGGGAGTCAGTTCATCCGCGTATAGAGCTTTCCTGCTAGACCGTAGATATAGTGAGTAAATATATCTACTGGTGTGGCAGAGCTCTCCTTTTTCGGACTGTTGGTGTCAGTAGTGCCTTATAGTCCTTTAAGTACGTTTGACATCATCTCCAAACTTAAATCTTGCCGGTATCGCTATCAAGGACCGACTCCCGACGCTGACTTCCTGGATGCTTTACTATTTCGGTTAGCACAACACACACTAAAGCCATCTGAGCTAACTAGCAAACGGGGCACGGTTCACCGATGATGTTTTTTGCTGAATGCATAATTGTTCTTCGTTGTACGTAACTAATGCTATCTTAGTTAGGGAAGAGAACATTAGCACTTTTCGGCTGCGCATATACTACCACGGTCTATTTATTACACCCCTAGGAAAGAGTTTTATAGGCAGATTTCCCTTAAGCTCTTGACTTGGTTACAAGATTAAGGTTTGAATTATGCGTACGAAGATTGAACGTATTAGGTCATGCTTCAAACGAATGTAACCAATTCGCAAGCGAGTGGCTATGCAGTGTGATTTATGAAAGTACGATAAAAACCTATATCCCAGCATCTTAATATCTTCGCATACGGATAGCGTCCACGGGTGGCGGATAGTGGTGCGGCCTTCAGTGAAGGTTAGCTGCGAAATAAGCAGGCTCCCGGGTCTAGCGAATAAGCAGTCACGGACCCAGCAGCGACAGTGTTACCAGGGCACGGTGGGCTGAGGTCTGGCGCACCGACTGCCTTATAAAATACCGCAAGGCCAAATGACGACACTGTGACATGGCGAGCGTGAACCGCCATTAAATAGAAGAGGCGGTCCTGCAACGGCTGGAGTCGCTGGCTTTCCGACACCACAGACCGAAACTCTGGGCTCGGTATGTGGACGACACCTTCGTCGTTATTGAGCGGGATAAGGTGCTGACATTCAAAGAACGTCTAAACGCCGTCTTCCCGGACATTCAATTTACGATGGAGGAAGAAGAAAACAAACAGCTGGCCTTCCTGGATGTCCTCGTTTGCCGCAAAGACGATGGTGGCCTTAAAACTAAAGTGTTCAGGAAAGCAACCAACACTATCCAAGTCCTGAACTACAACAGCAACCATCCAATCGGTCACAAACGCAGCTGCGTAAGAGCGCCATTCCGGCGCGTCGAGACGCATTGCAGCGAAGTGGAAGACAAAATTGCTGAATTACAATACGTTCGACGGGTACTGAGAGCGAATGGATACCCGCACAATTTTGTCAACCAGTGCATTCGCAAACGAGAGACGAAGCCACGTCCAGCTGTTCCAAACGTTTGGCGAGCTCTTCCGTACGTTAAAAATGTATCGGAAGCGGTCAGCCGTCTACTCATCCCACTTGGAGTTGGAGTTGCACACAGGCCGGAAGCAACCATCAGACGCCGGGTCATGAGGCCGAAAGACCCACTGCCACGGCAGGAAACGGCTGGAGTCGTTTACCGGATCTGGTGTAGTTGTGGACAAAGCAACTACGTCGGAGAAACCGGGAGATTACTCCAGACGCGAATGGCCGAGCATGCAGCGGTGGTGAGGAAGAAAGACGTCAACTCCCAGGTTGCAGCTCACTCAACGGGACCCGGCCATATTTTCAAGTTTGACGAGGCCGAAATCCTCGCAAGAGGGGACAACCGTGTGAGCCGTGAGCTGCTCGAGTCATGGTTCTCAGGCCCCCAGTCCATCAACAAGCGCAACGATTTGGCGTTCCCATACGGTGTACTGAGAAATTTCCTGAACAAAAAAATCAGTCACGTGGGAAGGACTGGGCGTAACTCTGACGACAGCGGGCCTAATTGTCGAGCCATTATCCAACCTACATCCGACGCGGACAAGAACGCTGTTGCAATTAATGAGCAATCACCGGACCAATTAAGACCTCCAGTGGTGGCTACAGGAATGGACAATTATAGTACACATGTGGGTGACCGCTGTGAACTATAAATACCGTGCAATCTGTGCATGTATCACCCCCTATCTGCGCATGTCTCAGACCTGTTTACGATTACCTATGACTAAGGATTCCCGACGGAATCCGAAACGTCAGGAAAATAAAGTCCTTGTTCCAGTGATCGCATCTTCTTCTTCGGAACTGCTGCCTGGAACTCGTATATTCTCCTCTATTGGCAACCTACTCAACTTTGACGAACAACCCATCACACCCTCCCTCTCCTCCACAGCGGAGTTTCAATCCTCTCCTGCCTACGCAGTGTCGTGTGACATCCCTTCCGAAGACGAAGTTACCGATGCAATGCAGAGGCTACGCAACAACAAGGCGTGCGGAGAGGACGGTATTCCTGCAGAAATCGACAAGTCCTGTGTCGACACTCTGGCTCCTTGGCTCCATGAGGTGATTGTACAAGCGTGGCGAGAAGAGACCGTTCCCGATGACTGGGGCTCAGGTATCCTTGTACCTACCCACAAGAAGGGAGATAAGACAAGATGCGAGAACTACCGTGGCATAAGTCTTATCGATGTTGCTGCAAAGATCTTCGCTGTTGTTCTTCTCAGGCGCTTCCAGTCTGTACGTGACTCCAGGACACGACCCAACCAAGCCGGATTCCGAGCTGGGCGTGGATGTGCGGATCAAATATTCACACTGAGGCGCACTCTAGAATTCCGCCGTAGCTACCAGCAACCGACAGCCGTTTGCTTCGTCGACTTTGCCGCCGCATTCGATTCCATCCATCGTGAGTCCCTGTGGCGAATGATGGAACTGGATGGAATGCCGACCAAACTCATTACGATGATTAAGGCCTACTATCGGTCTACCACCGCACGATATTCGTTCGATATCCGGTCTGGTGTCCGACAGGGTTGCATCCTTTCGCCCATTCTGTTTAACTGCGTCATTGACTGGATTCTCGGCAAAGCCCTACATGAAGAGGACGGTGTTGAACTTGCACCCGGACGCCGACTTACTGATCTAGACTACGCCGATGATATTGCGCTGTTAGCCTCAAACTTTGATGGTCTACAGTCAGTAGTGTCGCGGTTAAATGAGATCGCTATGTCGGTAGGCATGTCCATAAATTCTGGAAAGCCGAAGTCGTTCTCGAGCTGCATCCCTGACCAGGAAAAGACACCCCTGGGGATTAATGGCCATCAACTTGAAGAAGTAGACAGCTTTAAATACCTCGGGGCGAGGATGCTACCGAATGGGCAGAGCAAGGACGACATTGTCTCCCGTATCGATGCTGCTCGCTGAGTTTTCTCAATCCTTCGAAAAAGCCTATGAATCCGACGTGACATCTCCATCGCCACGAAGATTCGTGTATACCGTGCATCCATCCGGTCAGTCCTCCTCTATGGATGTGAATGCTGGGCTGTGCGCGCTGAAGATGAGCGAAGACTGGAGGTCTTTGACCACCAGTGCCTGAGGACGATCCTGCGAGTTAAGTATAGCGACTTCATCTCAAATGAGACAGTCCGCATTCGCTGCGATCGTATCACGAGGATATGTCAGGCCATTCAAGAAAGGCGACTGAGGTGGTTTGGACACGTTCTCCGTCGTCCGCCCCCCGAGCTTACCTATGCTGCCCGCGACCCGGCACCGCAGCCCACCTGGAAACGTCGAAGAGGAGGGCAACTGAAGACCTGGCTAGCCACCGTCCGTCAAGACATGAAAGCAGTTCATGGACCTTCAATCTTCGGCCTCCGTCGCTGGAGAAGGGACTGGGTTGAGCTTTCCAGATCCGCTGCCGCCAATCGCCACGCATGGAGAGGTACCGTTCGTGACATCATTGAGGCCGGCTAGATCAGGCATGATCACAGCCATAAAAACCAAATACTGATAAAGGTCAGTGTTCGAAAATTCGGCAATACGAGAGATTTTGCTCCCGTAGCCGCATCCTGGCCACAATAGTCCTGTTTCTCTTTTTTTAGACCGTAACATGCATAAGCGATTTAAGACGAAGCATATACAGCATGTAGACAGATGACGCTATAGTTCCCACACATTTATGTAACTTTCCTTGCATATCTCCACAAGGTCAGCCTTCTATTCTGTACTTGAGGTTTCCATTTGCAAATTTTAAGTCATTGGGTCAGGCGGTCAGTTACAAAGCGTAGTCAAACATCACTTAGATCTGGATAAAACGGTCGACAACAAGGATTTATTGTCAGCGAAATGACAGAACTGTGAATTGTGCCTATACGTGAAGTAAATTTAGACAGTTTGGTGAAGTCTTTTCTTCACCGATCGGTTTCGATTACCAAAGGTCGCGAAACCACGTTAATATCCTGTTAGACTGTGTTGAGTCAGGTTTTTGGCTGATCCAACCTTCTTCCCCTGTGGGAGGCAGCGGCATTGGGTCAAGCGCAGAAACACGAAGCTCATAGAGCTAACGACGAAAAACGAGTTCGAACTACTTCAGTACTCTTTCTTGCATGACGTGTGACATCATACCGACACTGTGGCCGCGAGCGCGAACTGCGCTCCTAGGTAGTGGTGGACAAAACTTTAGGTTTTCAGTTCTTTCAGGCGCGCAGCCGAACATTCGCAGGCGCATTAGAAGACTGGCCGAATAGATTTCCGATACACGCGAAGCTATGTGGTGGTTGCAACATCACGTCAGACATGTAACTATTTGAGGATTTTGAAAGCTGCGAGTAGCATCGATTCAGCAGCATATGGCGTCCTCGCTCTATTCATTTGATAGCAATTTCACCCAAAAGTATTGTTTGGCTATTAGTTGCAAGCGCTGCCTTCTCCTGGTCAGAGATGCATTTACATATTATACTGACATCCAGAGCTCGCTCGACAGATAAATCGACTAAATTAGCGAAAAATTTCTTTCTTTCGCGACGCTACGTTTTGGAGGAGCAGTACCATAGGCATAGTCGAGGTTAGTAGGGTGGCGTTTAGGTGCAAATTCGATGACTTGAAAATGATGTTAAGCTGCTCCAAGAGCCCAGTTGTCTATTGTGATGGCCATATAATACAACCTTGTAACGCGTTAGATTGAATATCGAGCAAGCTCCCGTATACTGACGAAGAGATAGCAGACCATTAAAATGACTATTTTTTTTCATCGGATTCCTTTATGTACCATGCGATGCGGTTGAATGACATTTGATAAGTTATTTGTTGCGACGGCTCACCGGAATAATTTTCCAGTAGTTGAAAGTAGCCTGCTTTTTCGTTTGTTCGCCAAAAAACTGCGTGTCTGCGTAAAATTGGCGCACTTGTGGAAGTCATTGACGGCGCAATAACTGAGTCATCTATAAAAAGCTTCTGCTTCTTGGGGAAGTGGCAGTTGCCAGTTAGTGCCCGGTAGTACACTTTCCAGTTATTCCGTATTGGCCAAAGAAATCTTGTCCAGCTACCCATTATTGAATTGCCTGTTGTCAAATGAAGTCTCAACCTAAACACTGGCTCGGACTATTTCTCCTTTGCCACGGTCTTGCCTTGACGGCAGGTCGGCTTGCAATCCGCTGCGAACTATTTTTTCAGGTTATCTGTACAAAATTAGTAATCGGGCACGAAAATACGTGCTGCATATCCAATAAATTCGTTGGACGAGTAGAAATTAGACCACTACCGGAAGTTTATCTTCGTACTCTGATATATATATATATATATATATATATATATATAT
>JAYGXS010000003.1:49026940-49059169 GCA_036362985.1 Ligula intestinalis
GAGGACTGTTGCTTTCCTTGGGCCTGACGCCGAATAAACCCCTGAGATCACTGTGTTAAGCCATGATGTTTTGTATGTACACTGCATTGGAAAGGGTTTGGCTCATCGCAAACATGTCAACTCATCGGGTTGTTCGTTGGTGACGCCTCGAGGCTGAGCTCGTCTTCATTGGTCCTTGGAAATTTGTATCTGAACCCTACATTGAAATTCCTGTTGATGCGTGCCTCATCCGGATGCGTTACTTCTAGCAATTCGTAATGCGAGTTCGCTCGTGCAAAAATGTGTTTTCTGTGTCTAGTGTGTGCATGGCTACTTGGGTTTGGTAGTATCACATCCTCCTATATCGCTAGCTAATGCTCATACCTACGGGCGGACACCGTTTTCCAGCTTGATCCACGGCACTTGGGGCCTTTCAGGTGACTTATTTTCTGTCGAGTTTGGTTTTTTTGTCTGGGTCGTTGTGGCCATATAAATGTCTTCCTCTGACGATGTTAGTTCACACATCGCCGTACATCACCGTAATTTAAAAAGACATTATTTTTGTTCGACAAATTTCGCCAGTTTTTACTCGTTTTAGTAGTTTTTCGATGATCTACACTTATGGATGTCTAATCACATCATGTAGGACGACCTCAGAGTGTATGTCACAGCGATACGATGAAGTCTACTACGTCCTATCAGACTTTCCGTGTATGGGGATTTCGTAGGATGGGAGGAATTCTCTGCCGACTTCTGCTGCTAATCTAAATGCATTTCATGTCTAAGTGGAATTAGTATTATTGTAGTGCATTTTGACGAAGCGAATTTATCATCTAAGTAGCACAGCTACAATTTCCGGCTAAATGCAAGGTTTTTATATTGCAATTTCCACTGGCAAGCCCGCTATTAATGAACCCCTAGGAGCACTTTTTTAATTGTGCGAGTAAACAGTGCTTACGGGCGGGGATAGTCAATTAGAACAAGGCCTGCACAGGTTCATCCGCGGTTTAGGTTGGAATGAATTATTCGATACAGCGCATCATCAAGTCTGGGGGAGTCGAGGTGTTCGGGGGAGTAACGTCAGCTGACGCCACTGATGGCTTCGAATCCTTTTAGTTCGTCTGTGAGCTGTATTTACCCCCAACTGAAAGTTTCAGAATTCGTTATACATGAACAGAGCTCCCGAAATAGCCAATTGGAAAGCCTGTAGTTTGTGCTCCGATCGGTCGGAGTAGAATGCCACTCTTGTAAACTTAAGGAACTTCCTGTTGGTTCATTTGACCCAGTTTTGACCCTAACAGTTGTGGGAGATTTGTGCAAGGTTTGAAGTTAATCGTCCTGTGAGGTGTCTCAATTCTTGGGGTCTGCGTGGGTGCCAGCGTGCGCGTCAACCCGCGTGGATACAGGCTTGGCGAGAACAAGGTTGTTTATCTGATCCAATATTGGTGTGGGTGTATGTGTGCAGGACGTTGCCACGGCAACCGTCACATGATTGGACAGTGCTACATGGTTTTTTCCTCTTCTTCAAGTTGCACTTATGTAAGTTGGCACCAGCAAAACAAGCCTGCCTGCTACCGACAAGCTGCTTCGTGGCAACCTTAACTCCGTTCCTGCCCCGTTGACTACTGATCTCGTCGACTAACCGATGCAAAACATTGGTCTGTAATGGTCGAGGGCGCCGGCTCCCAGCTCCAAATGCTGCAATAAGGCTGGAGTTTGGGACACAGAATAGTGTAACAATGACCTTCTGATCGCAGGGTTTTATGCACAAGACATGAGACGATGAATTTCCCTACGCCAGGGAGTTGTGCTAATTTTTTGGGAGATTAGGATTAGTATAGCCGTTGGGGCTCGACTCAGAATTAGAATTATACTTACAACTCGATAATATTTACACTCCCTGAAATTCTGCACAAGACCAGGTGCGTTTTAAGTGCTCCCACTTCCGTGGCTTACCACCTGCAGTTCAAACTGAAACGTTTTGTTGGACCAATACAAACGGGTTAATTACATGCCTGATCCTTTGGGGTCACACTCCATCTATGTAATTTTCTTTAGGTCATCTGCACAGACCCACTTGCGTCAAGTCCGGACTGTAAGAGTAAGATAACAATTATCTGACAGAGTAATTTATTCAGTTTACGCATTTCACCCTCAGAGCTCGGCAGGGGATAGGATGACCCAGTCACCAGAAGCCCGTAATTCTTTCCCAGTAAGAAGCTTTATTTTCGGGTCATACAGCAGGCCAGATTGTCAGCGGGGCTGCCCCTCCTTGTAACTGTTTCTTGTTTCCTGATTCCTCCGATTCTGTATCGAGCAGTAACGCGTATGTCAAACACTCAAGATAACAACTACCAATGTGCTACAGTACTACTAACAAATAGTAAAGGATAAAAAAGTACAAGCCTCAACAATGGATACACGCAATCAAGAACAAAGTGAGTCGGCTAGATCGCCTGACTCTAGAAGAAGGAACGACGTACATTCAACACCGCTGCGCAGGGTGAAACCAGTCTTGGGAGAGCGTGTGTGTGAGTTAGTGGGAGAGGGGGACGACCACTGCTTTTATAGAAATTCAAGAGCCGGCTTATGTGGCATCCGATTGATTTGAACCAGTGCGCGGAAAGGAAGGTGGTTCCTGTACAGAAGCAGTATAATGTGTCAGCGGTGGGGGGGGGGGGGGGGGTAGGTGTTCAAGTGGTCCTCACCGCAGTCGTTACTATATCGCACATGGAGGGAAAAATGGGTCAAGCGGTGTTCAGATCCGCGAAGCACGACAGCTGTTAGCTCTAGCCCGCTTTTCCGTAGCGGATATCCGCACTTCAGGGAAGACGATGAATCCGGTTTGGGAAACACGCAAGCTGGGTACAAAACGAGGTGGGAGCTGCTGGCAATCCCGATATCTGGCAGGCAGTCCGCAAGTTGCTGTACTACATTTCACGGTGCACATCACATACTGCGCAGCTGGCGTTCAGCCAAGATGCTCATGGTCGATGCACAGTGACAGACACCAAAAGGCGGTGTGCGTGCCGTTGTGGCCGTATTATTTCTGACTACTGAGTGCTCTGTATTTTAAAGGTGACAAGCTGAGATGTCACCGTCTGAGTACATCCTGTTTGGATCTCCAGGGTAGAACACGATAACAAGGGCGTAAAAGTGGAAGTCCCCTGAATGAGGGTTTTATTGTGCACATAATTCGGAGTTGCCAATGCAAGCTAACATGCGTGTCTCAGGAAGCAATTGAGAAGAAGAAGACCCGATCGCTGGGACAATACGTTTATTCCCCTGACGTTTCGACATCTGTCGCGGATTTATCATCAGAGACATGAGAAGGAAACAGTAGCAGAAACAGGTCCGCGACGGATGTCGAAACGTCAGGCGAATAAACGTATTGTCCCAGCGATCTAGTCTTCTTCTTCCTCTTCCTCTTCCTCTTCTTCTTCTTCTTCGTCTTCTTCTTATTCTTCTTCTCAGAATTCGGAGTTGTTGTCTCGGGAAGAAGTGGCCGCGGGGCGAAGCCCGGGCTGATGCGGACTGCGCCCAGTCACGCCTGACAGTGTCTGCCAGTCTCTGTCAGTCCGATCTGTGCGAGTGAACATCCGATCCAGCGTTTTAAGGTAATCTCGAGGGCGCATGACCTTGAGACTGCTCGCATTGAACAATGAATCATTGTTGGCTGTCGGCCGAAGGAGAAATTAATCAGGACAACCTACAAGGTTCTGCTGGCGGTCGGTTGGTCTCGGCTCCTAAAACCCTGGACGGCTCCGAACACTTATCCCAGCAGTCAACTTGTCGAAAGGTGGTGAAGTCGACAACAGGTGATTCTTCCAAGTCGGAAGTCAGGGAAGGTTGACAAGGCTGGGCATTCATTACACTGAGAAATAACCTACAAAAGGTTCTAAAGAAAACTACTGTTCACGGTCCTCTTAGGCCAGCTGTTGTGTCTGCCTGTGCGCGTGGACTTAGAGAAACCCGGGATTCCTCCTTTGCTGCCTGCAGCCAATCAGGAAATGATGCACACTGATTGGCGTCAAGCTCTCGTGCGGCTTCGACGCACCCTTGAGCGATAGGTGGGCAGTGTCGGCGGCATTTACAACGGATCAGACAAGAACGCGCGCGGCTGGTTGTCACGCGACATGGCAAGGCCTGCCAGGCAAAGAAAAGGCGAATCAGTGCAATGACGCTGACCACGGGCTATCACAACTCCACGTATAATGAGAGTATTTATAGGACTCCGTAAACCTTCTTCAGTAACATGAAATGACCCACATTTATAAGACCATTACACATTTTCCGTTACTTGCGGGGATTGTAAAGGCTTCATTTGCCACTAGGCATACTCCATAGGTATCTTTTTGTACTTTTTGTCAGTCTGGAGATCACTGACCGTCCATTTAAATACACTGGATCCCAGGGTGACGAGCAGCCCCATCTACGAGGATTTCAGGCAACGAGCCAGCCATTCGCAGAAAAGTTGTTTCGAGTGACGAGCTTCCGGAGAGTTAATGAGCTGTCAGTGCGTGCATGTGTCTGTGTGCGCCGTTGAGCCTTGCTCCCAGGGCGTGGGTCCTCAGTTGCCTGCAGCCAGTTAGTGAAATGGCTTGACAGGCGAAGAAAAGGTTGTTGTAACGATAGCCAAAGTTACGTTATCGCCGTGTACGTTACACCTTGTGTGAGCCCCCAGGGAAGAACACGACAAGAAGTGGACTAAAGTAGAAATTTTCGAGAAACCTAGTACAGCATAATTTAAAGCAAGCGAACGCGTATGTACAACGCTGGACCAATTAGGCGGTGGTCACAAGAAAGGCATGATCTAATTGGCTGGGTGAGTCATGAGAGTTGGCGTGTTAGTCTACCGCTTGGCAGGAGCTGGGCGCAGGTGCGTCACACAATGCACTTTCTGTGTGTGGGCGGGCGGGCCGGTTGTCTGGCTTGCGTTAGATTCCTGCGCCGGTCACGCTGTGCGTCTCATCACATGCACTCTGCGTGGGTGGACCGGCGGTCTCGCAACGGAACGCCTCGTTAGGGCGGCATGCATTTTGAGTAAAGATGGGCCCTAACAAAGCTGAGTCAACGCAGTGACGCTGATCACGGATTTCTACCAACTAATCGCATTCGCAAAAAGAACCCGAGGCTCGCGTATACGCCTAATTTACTGTGTCTGCTGTCTGGAAGTGTACATTATGTCCGAATTATATTGTTTTAATCAGACTTTCACCATGCCAAAACACTGCGCCTGTAAGCAAAGCGAACTTCAATCAAACAGAACTGCGTATTGAAATTGATAGTAGATAGGAAACCAAAATAAACACGTATTAATACTCGGCTGGTTTAGGAAGGACATCTTAAACCGCAAAATGCCTAGCCTGTAGCAGTAACTCTAGTGCCCTCTTCGCCGGCGTCCAGACAAGCTTGCTAACCAGCAGGCGAACATCGGAAGCACGACAGCCACCCAGGCTTGAGCTGAGGGTAGTCTGGGTCGCATTTACACCCCCTTGGCTATCTCAAACGTGTCAGCCAGTCTGCTTTGGCGCCCAGATGACCTTGTTACCGGATGACCTTAACAAATCACGCGCCCAACATCCAGACACTCACACTCCCGTGCCGACACAAGCATATACAAGTGCGTAAACAACACAAGGCTGCTTACACGCTACCGAATGGACGCTTTGCTTTGCCACACTAGCAAACAACCATTTCACGGCAACCGACCCTGTCTAGCAAATAAATTGCTCCTCGTAGCTGGCTGACGTCTCCCATCAGATGGAAAGAAAGCAAAGTCAAGCATGCACCAAGGCCCACCGCTGCTAACGAGTGCACCTGCACTGAAGGCGGCCTCATGGACAGCCGATCACAGATGCCGCAAAGCTGTTCCCGCCCGGCGGTGAAAAAAACGCACGCACGCCTAGGTCGATGCAGTCTGTCCGGCAAATAACCTCCAAGGCCAATCCAGACAATGACCGCTCTCTGTGGCTGCTGACATGTCTGCTGCTAACCTCGCACTTATAGTAGGTTCACTAACTCATGAAATCCAAGGATTTTTACAAGAAATTCCCGGTTACTCAAACGCAACCAAAGATGCGGCCCCAAAAGTCTTACAACAATAAACTAATGGTCGTTCTTCACAATAGGACATGCTGTGATTCATGAAGGAATATGACGTTTAATAGAAATAAAAGCTTTTTTAGCAAAGTGGAAAATTCCAAAAAAGTGGAAATCGGACGTACTAGATTAACTTAAGTTCTACTTGTAGGGGATGCCCGTTTATACAAAACCACCAAGTGAATATAGCAGGAAAAGTAAAATTACGTTGGAAAATAATCATTTTATGAAGTTTTCACATGTTAGTGCTCCCATATTAAGTGGAATGTAATCTATGGATGTTGCCGAGCAGCCCAAATTTTGAGTATATATTCCAATACGCTTTCACGAAAATTTATAGTTTTTTCTTTCCTTTATGCATTGCCTGAGTTGCGTTGGACTAAAGCAACCACAATTACACTTGACTTGGCCGATTGAAAGATCACAGGAGTAAGATATTTCGTAAGCTCGCGTGCGGACATGCCGGGCAGTGAATAATACATTTTAATTTAATTGTCATCTGCGATTATAAACGTACCATTTTTTGTACACTAAGAGTAATTGCCTTCCACCAAATATTTTTGCAATCATTTTGGGATTTTGATTCCGAAGAGGTTCAGATCTTCCTTGAAATCGTACTTACTTGTACTTGTTACGGCTGCGATCATGACTGATCTAGCCTGCCTCAATTATGTCCCGAATGATGCTTCTTCAAGCGCGACGATCCATGGCCGCAGGCCTGGGCAGTGCAACCCATTCTCTTCGCCAGCGCCAGAGACCAAATACCAAAGGTCCGAGAACCAATCCCATGTCTTGACGGACCAAGTCGGGCCAGGTTTTGAGTTGACCCTCTCTTCGACGTTTCCAATTAGGCAACGGTTACATGTCGAGGGCACTAGCACTGAGCTCTCGAGGTGGGCGACGAAGAACGTTTCCAAACAATCTCAGCCGTCTCTCCTGAATGGCCTGGGATATCCTTGTGATTTTTTTACAGCGAGCGCGGACTGTCTCATTGGAGCCGAAGTTGGTGTACTTCACCCGAAGGATGCTCCTCAGACAGTAGTTGTCGAAGAGTTCCAGTTTCTGTTCATCTTCCACGCGCATAGCCCAACATTCGCATTCGTCAATAGTAGCGAATATTCGAGTTCCAGGAAGCAGTTCAGAAGAAGATGTGATCACTGGAACAAGTGTTTTATTTGCCTGACGTTTCGGATTCCCTCGGGAATCCTTAATCATAGGTGATGATAACGCATTCATTCAGATGCGGACATTCAAGGAACATCTAAACGCCGTCTTACCGGACATCCAATTTACGATGGAGGAAGAAGAAAACAACCAGCTGGCCTTCCTGGATGTTTGCCGCAAAGATGATGGTTACCTCCGACGAGCAAAAGCATTATCCCAGGATGGGCGCATCCTGAGGAATAGATCGGTGCACAAACAAATAATATATACCCCCGATCTACAACCGGCTAGACATCGACCTCGATGGCTCAATGGTTAGGAGGTCTGCCCCTGACCGGTGAGGCGCGAGTTCGAAACTCGGGTGTGGCGGCAATTTCAGCTGCTACACTAGAGTTGGCTACCCGTGGCTGATGAGGGCCAATAGCCCGAAATAGCTATATCACAGTGCCATTGTCTACGCCGGAATACTCATATGAAAAAACAAAAAATAGGCGTTACTGACAGTTGGCTAGTAACATATCAATTATCAGTAGCTTTGCGGAACACAGTTGGTTGATCCGACTCGCAAAAGAATTATCCCAGGATGGGCGCATCCCAAGGAATATATCGGTGCACAAACAAATAAAAACTAAAGTGTTCAGGAAAGCAACCAACACTATGGAAGTCATGAACTACAACAGCAACCACCCCAATGGTCACAAACGCAGCTGCGTTAGAGCGCTATTCCGCCTGGTGGAGACGTATTACAGCGAAGCAGAAGACAACGTTGCTGAATTACAATATATTCGACGGGTACGGAGAGCGAATGGATAACCGCGCAATTTTGTCAACCAATGCTCACGCAAACGAGAGAAGAAGCCACGTCCAGCTGGTCAAAACGTTTGGCGAGCTCTTCCGTACGTGAAGAATGTATCGGAAGCGGTTAGCCGTCTACTCAGCCCACTTGGAGTTGGAGCTGCGCACAGGCCAGAAGCAACGATCAGGCGCCGGTTCATGAGGCCGAAAGACCCACTGCCACGGCAGGAAACGGCTAGAGTCGTCTACCGGATCTGGTGTAGTTGTGGACAAACCAACTACTTCGGAGAAACTGGGAGATTACTACGGACGCGAATGGCCGAGCATGCAGCGGCGGTGAGGAAGAATAACACCAACTCCCAGGTTGCAGCTCACTCAACGGGACCCGGCCATATCTTCAATTTTGACGAGGCCGAAATTCTCGCAAGAGGGGATAACCGCGTGAGCCGCGAGCTACTCGAGTCATGGTTCTCAGGCCCCCAGTCCATTAACAAGCGCAACGATTTGGCGTTCCCATACAGTGTACTGAGAAGTTTCCTGAGCAACAGAATCAGTCACGTGGGAAGGACTGAGCACAGCATCAACTCCGACGACAGCGAGCATAATTGCCCTGCAATTATCCAGCCCGCATCCGACGCTGACGAGCAAACTGTGGCAATAAGTGAGTCGAACGCGAAGTGTCAAGCCAATACCGCATCAATCAAGACCGAAGCGGTGGCTACAGAAGTAAGCAATTATCACAAACACGCGGATGACCACTATGAACTATAACTACCGTGTAGCCTGTGCATGTCTCCACCCTATCTGTGCATGACCATGAATGTGTTATCGACACCTATGATTAAGGATTCCCGAGGGAATCCGAAACGTCAGGCAAATAAATCTCTTGTTCCAGTGATCGCATCTTCTTCTTATGATTCGCATTCGTATAGGAGAACGGACCGCACAGATGCACGGTACACGCAGATCTTTGTTGAGATAGAGATATCGCGTCGGGTCCATAAGCACTTCCGAAGGCTGGAGAACACTCGCCGCGCTGCATCAATTCGGGAGAATATGTCATCCTCACTCTGTCCATTCGGCAGCAATCTCGCTCCGAGGTATTTGAAACTGTTGACTTCTTCTAGTTGACAGCCACTAATCTCGAGAGATGTCTTCGCTTCGGTAGGGATTGAAATTTTCATCATGACTTTACAATTTTCACTGGCTTCAGTTAATTGACCAGCTTTTAAGCATTTTTTCTTATGCAGCTGTCTTTGTGTGTCATAGTTTCAGAACCACACAATCACGTGAACTCTTTGCCGAGAAAAATGAACGTCCACTGCAAAAGTCGCGATTGAATATGCTTAAAATTGATTGAGAAAAAGTCTAAAAAATGTTAACTCTTGAAAAAAGCTTTACTTATATATTTTGGCGTGTGATGTCTGCGTACTTTAATTTTTTTGATGATTAAGTCAAGATTAGAATGGGAAATTTTGGCCAGTGGATTGATTTCCCTAGCGATTAGGGATATCTCTTCTGTTATAAATGAAAGAGCTAAACGTTTAATCTAAAACAGAACAGTTTTCAGCATATTTGGTTACTTCTAGACTCAGTTCTACAATAACAAATGCAAAGCAGAGTGGCAATAATATCAACGGAGATTTTTGAAAATAAACTGCTTCGCAATGTCCCGTGAAAACTTTGTCAAATGTTTGTTATGTTAACTGTCTCCAACTTCACATCGATTGTACAATTAATTTGGTTGCCATTTACTAATAAAGTTCTCAAAGGAATTCCTTGCCTGTAACTACTCAAGTATAAAATATAAATTTAATATGGAGTATAGCAAAGAACAACCTTAAAAGTTTATTACTCAATTTTATGATACATAACTTGGCGGATTTGCAAAATATAACTTTTAAAACTTATTTCGCACTTCTTTTCTGAAAATTAATGCGTTATCGCCTAATTACACTAATCTCAATTTCATGGACCCAAAACAAAATTTTCCGTTTTGTGAACAGATATATTAAAAAATTTCTGCTCTTCATGAATTTTCTTTTATAGTGCAACATGCACACATAAAAAGTTCTTTTCCGCAGCGTTAAATAGCATAGGAAATTCCTCGGATCTCAACATACGCTGGATTTCGCCCATTTTCGCCTCTATTTTCTCCCAGTTTTCTGATCTGAACGAAATTAACTTCTAGTAAACAACATTCTGCGCCTCAAGTCAACCCAATGAACTAAATAAACAACCTCAAGTGTGCGTTAAATCCTCCAATCCCAACCTTTCATCAGATATGTTATCTACTGTAGGACTCGGCTAGCCTCCTAGCTGGTCGTGCGCTCCGAAATTAAACTTCTTCCTGTTTATTTTCCGTTCCTCTGCCTACGGTTAAAACTATTCCTTCTACTCTGATCTTCCCAAGACCTATCGCTTCCATCTCCTAAGAAACTGAGCCTGGAAGTTCGCAGCCGTCAAGGCTAAACCCCAATAGCCTTAACACATCACACGATAGAGCTAATGCTGCGAGCTAATGGGTAGTCTTCGGCACCTGCTGAATGTTCGCGGGGCGGCACCTCTTCACAGATTCATTGGCAAGTAGGTTTTCAGAATATGGCATAAAATTCCTCGGGGAAGGTCGAAGTCGTCCCAGAGGAAACGATTTTAACTGCAGATGCGCAGTACACAACTTCCACAACAGAGTAACTGCTGATTAATGCTATCAGTCAGGACCCAAGAGGTACGGGATTTTAACACTGAACACATCCAAAGACTTAAGAAATCATTTGTCTGGCACAAAACTGAGGAAGCCAGATGGCTGCTGGCCGTTCCTGAGTGCCATGAATGTACACGTGAAAAACCAGTATAGTCTTTGAAATACCTTCGGGTGATTTTACTGTAAAGGTAAACCGTGATTTATGGAACCTTGGACCGACTTCACGTAGTGAGTGCGGTTTTGAGAACAGTGACCAGAAAAAAAAGGTGTTCGCTTATTCTCATTTTTTAAACCCACATTGGAACCTACAGACATTCCATAAAAAAAATTAATTTTCGCAGGAAGTGGTGCTTATCATAAAACATAGATATGTGTCTGTCAGTCAAATTTACACATTAGGCACGAGTTTGAGAACCTTCGATCGTCGCGTTTTTTCTTCGTGACCATTATTATTTCGAAGTACTTTAGTAGCACCCTCAGCACTTTCTATCGCCTTTCTTATCCCGACTTCGTCAGTGTCTTAGTGAAGCATTTTGTTTGATACAATTTGGGCGTTTTTCTAAGTGTTTGCATCTTTATGTAAATTGCCTTACATTTTACCAGTTCTACCACCATTCGTAGGCATCGATTATTTCGAAGACTATGAAAATCTTTCTGACTCTCGCTGATCTGGCATGGATAGAAATCAGACTAAATGGAAGATTCCGGTTTTTCTTTATTTACAGTCGGTATATGATCATGAAAATTCATCATTAAGCTGGCATATTGGACCTAGCCTATACTCGATAAACAATTATGGGTAGAACTATCTTGTGGGACCGCCTAAAATAAATTCCGCCAACCTAAGGCCACATTTCCACCAATAGGAATTGTCTACTATTCTTATTGGTCAATAAGGATCAGTAACTTAAGCAACAGGAGTTTATTTAAGTTGACTTAATTATATCTAGCTCCCTTAAACAATTATAAATGACTTTAATTTACATTAAATTGTTCACTTTGCTCGCAATTGAACACACACACTCCTTAATCCGATATTTAACCTTAAACCACGAATTCCGTTGGGCGGGTGAGTTTATTTTTAAGGGGCCTCAAAATACAGTTTTGCCCAATTATGAAATGTCAGAAAGCAAGGTCTGCGTTCGTTCAGCACTAAACGTTGTAAGATAGCTGTCTGTGCCCCAACAGGCTAAATCACTTGGGGCCCTGTGCGAGGAGAGGCCTGGAAGGCAGTTGAACTGAAAACTGAATCATCTCTCAAACCAGAACAGGTACCTCAATTTGTGACCCATGTTTCCTTTCAACATGCAGATGTTAATTTGTTTTCAAGTTATACTCTTCCTCCTACGTCACAATTCAAACACTGCTGTCCTAGATATGATTGATAGGCCCTTTATTGCCCTTCGTTCTTTGTACCACGCAGCTACAAGCATATTCCAGCACCTTTTCTCACGCCAATACAACCCGTTTTTATTGGTTTATTAGTGACTCCTACAACCCTGCTTGAAGTGGAGAGAATAGTATTCATCTTGAGGCCATTCCCTTTTTAGCGAAACTCAACGAACTCCGATGAGAAAGTAAGTACACAGGACAAGTTTTGAAATAAAAATATTCCTTAAGATTGTATTTTCGACTCTTTTTTCAGATTAAGTCTCCTGGCGTGTAAACATTCTCCCAGTTAGTGAGTGGACTGACAGAATCGCGGAGCGTTAATGTTTGAGCTGGGTTTGGTCGAAAATCACACCGATTCGGTAGGTTGGTTTGGCAGCTAAAAGTTCAGAGTTAAAGGGCTAGGTAACATTTTTGAAACAGCACGTGGCCCGGGCACCGTAAAATTCTACGGAACCATAATGATAAATAGAAAAAAGACACAAGGGGGTCGAAGAAAGTACAATGTGGACGTAATTTTATGCTAAATGCCGAAATTTGCGAAAGGTCAATAATTTATCGTAAACCGGAATTAGCACATATACGAAAACTCTGAAAAAATAATGAGGAAGCTCAGGCGAATTTGAATTTTGAAAAACACTAGCTCGTTCAATCCTGCATCGAAGCCTTCGCTTGATCACATTGGACACACTATCACCCTTGAAAGGGAAGAAAACGCACACCAGCTTTTTTGGCACTGACGTGTTCAATGCTCTGCTCAATAGAGCCACCGGAATCTGTGCTTCAGATATGATCGACAAAGGGTTCGGTCTCCTCAAGAAAGTATGTCTTGGAAACGACTATCCGGAGAAATACATCAACAAGAATCGCCACCACAGACAAGAAAACCCTCCCGAAATATCGATGCCAAAAAATCCGGTGAGAATTTTCCTTTCTTTCAAGGGTGATAGTCTATTCAACTTTATCAAGCGAAGACTTCGATGCACGATTGAACGAAAGTACACCGCCTCCAAATTTTTGCACAAAAGTTCTGATTTTTTGTTAGGAAAAATCAAATTTCCTTACAATACGCAATTTCCACAGATGTGAGAAATATCTATCAATGAGACCAACAACTTCAAACATAATCGTCAGGTGCATGCATAAACATACTATTTTCTTTATCACAAAATAACTTTAGTCAAGTTTTACCATACATATTTCAGGCATTGGATCATAACTAGTTTAAGATAGTCATTTAAATTCCGGAAAATGTTCGTCCTGTTTGAGTGTTTTCAAGCTTTCTTCCATAAATCCAGATTCTCTTCGATTTTTATCTCGAAACCTTTAATACAAGGTACTTCTTCAAAGCATTTACCAAAAACATGACTTTTGAATATTAGTGGGCCATATTTGCAAACCGCCCAAACTACCAAAGCACATTGTCGAGCAACCAGAGCGTCGTCAGCAGAAGTCTGACATTCTTATGTAACCAAATAAGAGATTTGACTCTGTCATACTAAATAGCATAGAAAATTCGTTCGATGTCAGACTACCTCTGATTTCGCCAAAATTGATGCCTTTCACCCCTATATATACTGGACTAAACAGTCAGTTTTCCTTACTTAAAGGCATTCTCAGGATTAAATCCACTCGTTAGATCAAAATAACGTGAACAAGTTTATGCTAAAATACCAAGCAAAATTTCGATCCTGAAATTTACATAAACTCCAACCGCATTCTCTTAAGAAAACTAGCCCTGGGATACACACATGCACTTCGTGGTCCTGTCTCGGTTGCCTGTTGCAATGCTGCATCTCTCGCGCGCGTATTACCTAGTGCAGCTTCGTTCTCGGCCAATCAACGCTGGATGCCCAAATTGGCCAATCAGAATCAAAGGTGTCTTGCACACGCTTTTGCTCGAGGCGCTGTGACGCGTTCCCCACTCTCTCTCTCTACTTCTCACTCGGAACACCGCTTTAGCACGGGCATACGTCTGCCTGCTAAATCATTTCAACCTATTCTACAACCTTTCTATACAGCATACAATACGGGCATCCCAAGATACTTACTTGAGAAGAAAAGTAATTATTTGGGAGACTGCCAACTTTAATGTATTGAAATATCGGCATCCTAAGAGATATAAGCATTATCAAGTGAAGTCCTTTTGCAATGAGTAACATTTATTGTGTAAATTTTCGAGTCTGCCTTCCCTTCCTCAGCTCATCGTCAGATAAACGAGAGAAGTACGAAAACAATTAACTTAGAGGGACGCCTAACACAAGATCCCATGGTTGCGCAAAGTTTAATCCAATGAGCGTCACCTGCGTTTAATTATCCGATTGATAGTGGCTGTTTACACGTCCATCTGGCCTTGAGGTCTAAATGGCATCCAAATCGATGTGCCTGTAAATGCATGCATCGCCCGAGTCCATTGCCTCCAAGAAGTCGCGACACTTCCTAGTTGAACAGGCGTCAGCAATTTGGGTTTCCTCTCATGAAATTTTGTGTCCTGTGTCCGGTGTGTGCATGACAACCTGGGATAGATGGTCTCGGCTCCTCACCGCTAACTGGTGTTCATTTATATGAGCGATATATATTTCCCGATTTTGCTGCAATAGACTGCATCACAACTGGTAAATGGCAGTTGAAAAAATGATCTTCTATTGAAATAGCCTCTCAGTGATTGGCACAGAGTCAGCGGTTCCCTCTCCGCTTCTAAAACTAAACGATCGTGGCGTCCTTGAAGGCCTACGGGATTTGGCATTGATTCCAAATCTCCTGGCTGAGCATGGGTGAAGTTATTCATAATTTGATGGCCACTTAATTTCCATTTCTCAATAGGGATAGCGTCTGATGCGGGTGCTTTCCTACCGGAGATTCGCTGTACGGCCCTTATGATTTCTCAAAGAATCGGTGAGAGCTCGAGGTCGACGTTGTTCTCCACATGAGGCAGTCGATTGATGGCGGCATCGAAAATGGGAAAGGGGCGGTTGAGGACATTTTATAAGTACTCGGCCAAGTGCTTCAGAATTGGCTTCTTCTCAGTGGGTAAGGTAGTTCCGTCAGCGCTGAGAAGAGGAGCTGTTCCTTTGGCCGGGGGACCGTAGAGAGTCTTGAGCGCAGCGAAGACGTTATGTGGTGACTCACTCCGCACAGATGTGAAGGCTCACCGCGGCCAACGGGTGCACATGCACCGGCTACCTATGACCGCCTTTCTAGCCAATCAGCCTTAAAGGCCAACTCACAAGGACCTCAATGTGGGGACTGTCCTCAGGACGAGACTGCAGGCCAAGCCGCCCTAGAGGATGGATGGACGCTCCGACAGTCCAATGATTCCTAACAATTCTTCATCCATAACTCACCTTCTCCTAAGGATCCGGGCCTGCAGGTCGTATTGCGAGGGTTGAACTTGTAAAGTCAAGTCAATTTTATTCAAGAAAATATAGGCAAATGCCTTTGAACTCCCTCTTGGTACATATTATGTAAGAAAAGCATCGGCACAGCCGAGCCTTCCAAAAAAGTCGTTAACAAAATTGTAGACGACTTCTCGTTTGTTGCAAGTAATACACTCCCACTCATTTAACATGAGCCAGCAGTGTAACTGAGCAAGAAGAGCAGACAGTGAAAAAACTCCTAAGGCATGGCTCATAATTCAAAATGGAATTTCATTTGTGGTTTTTAGGAGAAAAACTGTCGCTCGTGGGGGAAAGAATGTAAATGATAGGAGCAGGATGCTTCTGTGAATGTTGGTGGCAGCCATGGCGTCTATTACGAATAATATCTACATCCGAAGGGCCATACGAAGAGGAGTCACGAGAAAGTCCCCAAGAACCGGAGTTGCGACCATGACACGCCCTTGCTGTGTCAAGAGCAGAGGAACCCGCCACGTCGCCAGCAGTCAGTTTTAAGGTCGATACGAAATAGGGCGTGACAGGGCCGCGTAGCCTCGGACCTTAGGTGTGGTAGATGTAACCTCAGATGCGATCAGCGCAGTTCGCATAGTGAGCAGAGACATCGGGTAGCTAATATGGGTTCAAAAACTTTTTGATTAAATAATAATACTTAAATTTACTATTAGTCTATATTTATAGCATTGCAGTGTTTGGATTCAGAGCACTCAATTTCGACGGCACTCCTTAAATCGGTACTGATAAAGTTTTGCCTTGAAAACCTCCACGGATGGGGACATGACAAACTCGGCAGGAAGGGCATTCCATGCCTGGATTACCCTCTTAGAGAAAAGAATTTTCTTGGGTCAAGTCTTGCCCCAGTCACACGTAATTTGAGAGGGTGTCCTCGCAGCCTAGAGGTGGTGGCCTGCTCAAAGAAGTCATTTGTTTGGAGGCAGCAATCCTGTACACGCAGCATGCGAAATGCCTGGATTAGGTCCCCGCGTAGCTGCCTGTAATCCAGAGGAAACAAGTCAAGATTTACCAATCGGGTCTCATAAGGGAGGTTCCGTTGGCCTCGTACTAATTTTGTTGCGCGTCTTTGTACCCTTTCAAGGTTTTTTGTCTTTGGCTGTCCAAGGTCTCCAGGCTTGGATGGCGAATTCCAGTTGGGGTCGCACGAACGTTCCGAAGACCTTGCCAAATACAACTTTATCAAACTTAGCAAAGGCGCGCTTGATTAGATACAAGCTCGACATTGCGGATTTAGCCGCCTTCAGGCAGTGGAGTGATGGCTTCAGTGAAAGCGTGAACCACACTCTCAGGTCCTTCTGAGCCTTTACCTCTGGCAGCGGTATGTGATTCAGGTAATACACCCTCCGCGGCGCAGTGTTGGTTCTACCGAATCACATTAAGTTGCATTTGGCCGCATTGAATGGCATGAGCCAAAGGTTCGACCATTGCTCCAGTCGGTGCAAATTTGCCTGGAGATTTAATCCATCGCCTTGGTTTCGTATGACCTTCCAAAGTTTTCGGTCATCAGCAAACATTACAATTTCGCAGTCTAGTCTGCGTATGCAGTCATCAATATATATAAGGAAGAGGATAGGGCCAAGAACAGAACCCTTGGGAACCCCGCTCTCAACTGCTACCTCCGCCGACCGCTGTTCGCCAATACATACGGTCTGGGTACGAACAGTCAAGAAGTTTGCGATCCACTGTAAAAGATTGCCCCTTACCCCTATACGGCTGAGCTTGTATAAGAGACGTTGATGAGGCAAAGTGTAAAACGCCTTCTTGAAGTGTACGAAGACTGTATGCACCGTATTCCCTTCATCGGGCGCTCGGGTCCATTGTTTTAGACAATAGAGCAGCTTGGTCAAGTAGGACCTTCCCCTGCGGAATCCGTGCTGCTTGTCAGAAAGAAGTTGACTTTGCTCCAAAAAGTGCATCAGCTCGCGTTTGACTATGCGTTCCATGAGCTTGCAGAATATTGAGGTGAGGCTGACCGGTCTGTAGTTATTTGCGGTCGCCCGACTCCCACTTTTGTTGATGGGTGAGATCCACACTGCCTTCCAATCGGGCGGCACTTGTCCAGTATTAAGAGAAGCTCGAAAGAGTAGGTACAGGGATACCGCCAACTCTATGGCTAGCTCTTTTAATAGCTTTGCAGGTATCTCATCCGGACCTGACGACTTCGTTTCTTTGAGCTGTAGAAGTTCCCACAGAACGGTAGCTTCCGTGAGTGCAACTGCGTCTATGGTCTGGACCTTACCCACACTGCAGTTTACAGCGGTGAACTCAGTCTCTCTCGTAAAGACCGACTGAAAGAAGCAGGATAGATGTTCCGCCTTTTCGTTTATCTTGCAAATTTCTACACCGTCGTCTGTTTTTCGCAGAGGAATACGGTCTCTATTTCGAGTGCAGTGTCTAACGTAGCTGTAGAAAAGCTTTGGGTTTCCTACTGCACGGTTTATTAGATTACTCCCGAAGTTTTGGCGGCTATTTCGTATCAGGCTCTTGACTCTGTTTCTCTGCGCCTTATACTTATTGTGCGATTCTGGGGTCCTCTCTCTGAGATAGGTTTTTCACATTCTTTCTTTGCGGTTTACTTCTCTCTTTAGCGTCGGCGCTAGCCATCGAGGCCTATTTGTTACTTTCTTTACCGTAATAGGACAGAAATCTGTAATTATTCCGTGTAATACGGCTTTGAATGGCGACCAATCATCGAGAACGCACCCGGTGAATATTTCCCTCCAGTCTATACCGCTCACTGTAGTTTTAATTTGTATGAAGTCCCCTCTCCAGATGTTGCGTCTGGTTGCAGCACTACGATCGGGCACAGAGAAGAGTGAATAATTCCACTGTAACACTACGTGATTACGTTTTCCGAGAGGTGGTAAACAATTTACGACGTCCACGCTATCAGGCGCTTTGGTAAGTACGAGGTCTAAGCAATTGCCTTGTTGCCCTTCGCGTAGTCTGATCGGATATAGGACGTGTTGCGTTAGGAAAGATTCCTGTACTGTGCGCAGGAGTCGTCGATCGAAATTTACTTCTGAGCTGGGCGCAGAATTCACGTTCCAGTTGATATGGAGAGCGTTAAAGGCTCCCATGATCATGACGTCGGATCTCCTAGCAAATTCTTCGACTCCTTCTATCAGACTAGTGTCTGACTGTTGGTTGCTCGACGGTGGACGGTAGACTGCCATGATGTCAAGGGTTTGTGACCCCGGCGTTATAACGGTGAGCCATATTGCCTCTATATTGCCCGCAAGGTTTTCGGATTTGTCGGACACGAGCAGGCCGTGTCTAACATAAATAAGTACACCCCCACCTTGACGCCTGACTCTATCTTTTCGGAGCACTTGAAACTTACTTAACCATCAGCGATAGTTCTTCCATTCATTGCGGTACGCGTAGTCTTGGATCTTCTCAGTCTTGCGAGCCATCCAGGCATCGTGCATTTCCCGCAGTCGCTGTTGTCCAAGATGGCGATTTCGAAAGACGGCTGCTCTTTGTTTACGTCGGTTGGACAGTCAAAGTGGGTTTTGTGCAGCCGGTTTCTCTCGACCGGTTCCACCCACCGGAGTGCATTCCTCACTTGAAGATAACTGCTGGGCCTCAATCGCCCATAAGGTGCTAAAAATTGCAGCTCAGAAGGTTGACAAATGACGGCATTATTCATGCCTCGGGTAGGCTTTTGAGGAGTGGCCAAATGATTGATTGAGCGGCGGGCTACACGGCCTTCTTCGTAACGTGGATTCTATGGCATTCTCACGCATGTCGGATCCGAGCCGCCCACCCCCTTCCGAGTGAAATCCTAGCGTATAGTGTTTGATATACCAGGTCGCCTATGCGGCACGGGCTGTTGTATCGAATGCCCAGGCCGAGATATTGCCGCCCAATGACGTTCTGTGTGAGTCCCCAAAGAGAGAACACGACAAGAAGAGTAAAACGGCAGAAGTCTTTGAGTATTAGAGGTGCAACAAATTTAGGGAAACAAACGTGTGTAAACGATGTCCATTGAACCAATCAGATTTCCTTCTGAAAGCGTGGGCGGTCCCATTGGCTGTTTAGCTCAGTGGGTGACTGTATTCTGAAATCTGAAATATCGATCGATTGACGGGTTGTGAATGTTCGCCCGTGTAGGCCGATCGATAGCCTGCTTAGGTGCAGCTATGCCTCACAAGCTACTGCGTGCTAAGGCTGTTCGTTAGGCCGTCCTAACACGGGCAACCACTGCGCCCATTCCTCGCAGTAATACAGCTGATCTTGCGCTAACTTCTAGGAGGCTTTAATCTTAGGTTAGAATAAGAGTAATAATTAGGGTGAAGGTTAAACTTACGAGTAGGTGTACGGTAAGGGTGAGAGGCAGAATAACATAAGCAAAAAAGACGAGGTACTGCTATTTCTGGCTTATTAGCCATCATCAGCCGGCATTGGTCAATCTCAGATGGTGCATCATCCGAGACTCAAACCCGGGACCCTTCGTAGCGTTCAACTTCCAACTCCAACTCCGTCTGGAGTTGAGCATGGCTGGCTGATGACGCCCAATAAGCAACACATGACTGTTCCAGTCTCCCTGGTCTCTGTCGATAACGTTATTCTACCTAGAATACTAGCCACTGCGCGGCTGCTCGCAGGGCTCGAAAGTGAGACCCAAGGCAGGACGGGAAGATGGAGTTCCGTAACCAATCAGTGAGCGTCCATCCAACAATGATAGGGCTAGAGTTAAAGTTAGGGTTAAGGCGAGGTTTAAGGGTACGGTGAAGTTTAGGATTAGGACTTGGTTTCAGGTTGAACCTCAGTGTAAGTGTTAGATCTAGGGCACAGAATTAATCATCCGTTTAGTATTTTAATGTTAGGCCACAAATATCACAGTGTGAGGTTTATTATTCCGGCGGCTAACGTATGTAGGTTTCTTCCAATTGACCTAATTGTGAAAAATTAGTGGCCTCGGTTGGATTCTAACTTACACAGCAGCGAAGGCTTTCGTACAGCCAGCGCTTTACCATTGAACTACGAAGGCAAGCCAAAGCTCTGAGTGATTGGGTAAATTGAATTCGAAGAGTAGCTGGTGAGCGTACAGAGTCTTTCGATAAATTCTCGTACAAGTTGAAACGTGTTCGTCATTTCATACAGAGCGCGGACAAGTGCATGCCGCTAGGTCACTGTGGGCCACGCCACATGCGGAGCTTGTAGAAGGTTCTTTTGCGCACACAACGCCGTCTTCATCAACCTGATAGCAGTCGCTTCTGCTGTTGCTAACCAGCGCTCGCAAATTAAATCCAATTATTCAAATCTTCCAAACCCTCCTAATAATTAAGTAAACGTAGTAGTCATTCTGGCTGTTTCTAGATGATTGCTTAGGAAATCCTGCCTGTGCAGTCAGCTTACTGTATCCATAATGGTGAATTCCATACGAGCAGTAGGTTGGGCGGGTGAATCGACCTAAGTGTGATTAAATTCAGAGCTTCGGCATGCCTTCGTAGCTCAATGACAGAGCACTGGCTGTACGAAAGCCCTCCCTGCTATGTTGGTTAGAATCTCACCAAGGCCGCGAATTTTCACCACTTAGAGCAATTGAATTATTAAAATCTGCCAAACCCTCATAATAAGCAGATTAATTTGTTCACATCAGAAAAGTCCTCCTTTAGATTGCGTTTTGTCTTAAAAAACTATGGAGAATATGATCAGCTTTTACAGTTTCTTAACGTTCGTAAATGCCGCCTGATTCCGAGACCACCAGCCAAACAGTATTCCAATCTTATTGGCAAGCTCCTCACACAAGATATTGTTGACATTAACGACCTTATAGACGCTCTCAACTTAAAAATCGTGCAAAATCTCACGCACTCCTCTAAATCATGCAACAGTAAGTTGACATTGCAAAACATCCATTGGAACTCTGCAGCGGAGGATGCTCGAAATATCCTCCAGGCCCCTGTAAAAAATCAATATTCTCCCGCAAAATATCGCAGAAGATGGGACCAGGCGTCTTCTGACACGGAATTGCAGTGTGTGACACTTGCCTGATTCAGACGCTACATGATCTTGGGCCTGGCCGTTTTAAGAAGCCGGAAATAAAGTAAACGAGTAGGGCACATTCAAGTTATGTGGGCGGTCAAGTAAAATTAAAAAGCAACAATCTTACGCAAACATTGGACAGAGCGCTTTTTGAGCAGGTAAATAAAAATCTCCAGAAACGTCTCTATGCATAAAAAAGGCAAAAATCTTATATACGAAAAATTCCTGTTTAGGTTAACAAAAAAGCCACACTATGATCGCCGCAAAAGGAAGGAAACATAGCGAACTAGGAATCCCTACTACGGTTAGTTAGATTAATAAGACAACCCTTGCTGCTGTCATTTTCAGGCCCGGTTCCTCGTGGGGAAAGAAGTGAGATGCCAGTTGGAAGGGATAGTTTATTCTGTACAGAAGTAGTCGAGACTAGGTAGGAGGAAGTTGACGAATGCATGGCCGGCTGCAAGGGGGTCAAGTCCGAAGTGTGAGAGCGTCGCAGTCATCACGGAGTCTAGAGAGCTGTCTTTTTGGGAGCCAGCATTGAAGATGCTTGGCCAGACTGGGTTAGGCAGGCACAAGTGCATGTGCACTTTCTAGCAGCCATAAGTGTTCACGCGGATTGAGGTCATTAAAATCTCGCTAAACTAGTGATCGTGCGATAATTACCAGGAGACTTAGGCTGTGAGTTACATTTAAGGTTCGGCTAAGGGCTATCGTTAGAACATGGGTATATACATACTTCTTAGAATTTACCACAAGACCACCTGTATTGCGGAGTGTCTTGCATTAACAAGATGCGCAAGACAGGAACTTAACTAAAGATAAACAGCAATATTACTTAATAACAATAAATAAGAATGTGATCAAGCTGACGGTTTCCGGTGAGGTTGTGGTGGTCGTGTCTGTCCGACGCTCTCCTAACTCGTGACGCCACAGACAAGGTCACTCAGAGCATAAGACCTCGCGCGAAAACAGTTTTCTCGCGTGCCTCGAGGCATGCGCAAACGGACGGGCGATCGCCACTGCTGCCAGACGCAACTGACGCGCACCCAAATGCACGCGCCATTTCTCCCCCATTCTGGCTTCAACCCACAGTGGCTTGATCTCAATCCATCCAATGAGGTTCCCGCTTTAGTAGGCTGACCTCATTTACTAGGTTGGCCTCAATCCGTGAGACAGAGAAGACAATGTGGTGTCTACCTTCAGGCATCACTGCGGACCCGACCCCACTAGGGAAGGGATGCACTAGTCCGCGAGTCAAAATCTTTCCATCTATTCTCCTATCCTTCTGCAGAATACACCATTCCTAACAGTCAGGCTTTCCCACTGTCTTCTGCCCTCACCTAAAGGAACTATGGGCCTAGAAGGTCGTAGCTGTTGGGGTTAACCTCCTAAGCCTTAACACCTGTCCATAAGGTCCCTTTCCCCAGGTGGTAACAGCATCAGTTTTACCCAGGCGTTGTCATTGCTGCTGTGACTGAGAAGCCAAATGAGGCGTTCGAGGTTCTAAAAGTTAGAGTAAATGAATCCATCGAATCTTAGAAAACATCCATAAGTTTAGTACCACTCGAAAACACAGACTATACAACCCACAGATCCCAATGAATAAGTAACCACACTCGACGCATAGGCACACAATTTATCTGAGCTAATTTTAATAGAACTGTACAGAGAGGCCGAAAGCTGAAATTCAGATCCTGTACAACAGGCTCTAACTGACTGAAAAAAGAAAAATATTCAAGTAAATTCGAGTATGAAGAAAGGAATAACTTTCCTATTTTGACAGTAGTCTCTCAAAAAAGAGTAAAGGCTGATGTGCATTCGATGTTTTATAAACCAGCGCGGAGTACTTGCTGAGAATTACGCAGGCTTTAATACAATCATAAAAAAACTGCTGAAATGAGGAAAAATAGGAATCTAGACCAATAAAATTTATACTCAAGTACGAAGAACAAGCGAAGCTAATGTTAAACAGGAAATCACAACTACGGAACAAGTACCCAGCAGTTTTTTTTCAGCGGGAGTACTCGCCGGCCGAGAGGGAGAAGTGGGGGGCACTGAAAACCGAACTCCACAGGAGATCCAATGCGGGCGAGAGGAACCTGCGAATACTGAACGGGGAAATCATCACCGCCCAGAGGTCATTCCTCTGGAGGCAGCCAATAACGCTGAGTTTTAAAGACAAAAAGCAGACCAAAACTCAGGCTAATTCGCAGAGACCTTCCGGCACCCTCGACCCACAAATCGCTCAGAACTCTGCCGGCGAAGCTGCACTTTCTTTATACGAACGCACAGAGTTTGCTTCAGAAGATTGACGAGCTCAACGGTTGTATAGCTGACCTACAGCCGGATGTTATATCCATTACAAAGACCTGGCTACAGGCCAACGTAATGGATGCCGAAATTGTACCCGGAGAGTACCAAGTTTTTCGTCGGGACCGGATACATAGGAGGGGAGGAGGAATAACAGTGTTTGTCAAGAAGAGCATCATTGCGTCAGAACGCAAAATTGGTTCCTCTCATGGTTATGAAGTGCTATGGCTTAAACTGAAAACGCATGGTGCACCCACTTTACATTTCATGAATGTCTATAGACCGTCAAATCAATCTCCAGAGGGTGGCAAGACCTTGTTTGGACTAATGCGTGAACTGGCTCAAAATGAAAATGCACTGATCACTGGAGATTTTAACGCCCCACTGATTAACTGGGATGAGCTATCAGTTAAGGGTTCTCATAAGTCTTTTAGCTCCAGATTCTTAAAGCTGACGGGGGACCTCTCTCTCGTGCATAACGTTGGATTTTCAACGAGAATAAAAGAAGCACAAACAGCGAACTGTTTGGACCTCGTATTATCGAAAGACCCGATTGATACAAGCGAAATTAGGTCAATCGCGCCACTGGAAAGAGTGATCATGTCATGATCCTCTGGGAATATGCTTCAAACACCAATCAACCGAGAAATACAGAGGGTGGGTTAGACTACTGGCGGGGAAATTACACCGCAATGAGAAATGAACTAGCAGCAATAAATTGGTATGACCTTCTAACCGGTAGTCCGGATGCCGACTGGAACACTGTCAGGGATCTTATAAGCGAAGTTATGCATCGAAACTGTGCGCTGAAAAAAGTACAAAAGGCGAGCAGGCCCCCCTGGTTAACGCAAGACCTGAAGAGCCAAATAAACAGCAAGAAAAAACTCTGGATAAGGTACGCATAAACACGCCAGCCTTCACACTACGAAGAATTCCGCCAAAAGCGGAACGAGGTTAGATCAAACATTCGAAAAGCGCGGAAAGACTACGAAGCGAAAATTATCGAGCGGGCCGTAACGAAGCCAGAGGTGCTGTACAGTTATATAGGAGTTAAGGCTAAGACGGTTAACCCTAACACCTACAATCTTCGAGGCCCGGTTCCTTTGGAGATAGGAGAAGTCTCGGGCAGGCGAGAGTAGAAGGAAGAGTTTATTGTGTACACAGGAAGGAGAATAGGATGGAAATAGTGTTGACTCGCGGAGTTGTGCGTCCGTTCCCTATTCGGGTGGGCTCCGGAGTGTTGAGCACATCGAGCGTCGCCGGCGCATGCTTTGTTCCGGCGGCCAATAAGGCGGGTGATGTCTAGCCTCGCGTGGACGCGCGACCTTGAGATGGACTGCGATTGGCTAGCGTGTACGTGCGGTCACGCTGTGGCGTACGTGCGCGTCGGCCAAGGGCAGTTAGCGCTTAGCCCCAAGAGACGGTGGGCACACAGGCAGGCTAGATGAGTCATGCAGCAGTGGCTGGTCTTGGGTTCCAAGTGGCTGCAAAGAGGCCACTACAGTTACATCAACAGCAGGCTAAAAAACAATGACACAGTACTAAAAGGTGAAAATAATGAGGAAATTATAGACAATCTCGAAAAGGCAGAACACCTAAGCAAGTTTTTTGCATCTGTTTTCACTGAGCAACTGCATTTTAATCCGACAGACTTCCATGCAGAGAGTAATGGACCTCCGTTTCACAGAAGAAGGTGTAAGGAATGAACTTCTTGCACTTAATGAAGCTAAGTCTCCGGGTCCAGACAAAATACCAGCAAAGGTACGGCCAGAGCTGGCTTCGGAACTTTCCAGACCACGTACGCACATTTTTCCGTTGTCCTCCCATCCGATCGGAAACTTGCGAACATATACCCTATTCACAAGGGTGGATCCAGAACCAGCGCGAACAACTATCGACCAGTGAGCCTAACTTGCATCTGTTGTAAAGTTATGGAAAGGATCATCAAAAAGGCCACTATGAGGTTTCTCGAAGAAAAAGACTTCTTTGATGGTGCCCAACACGGGTTTCGAGGAAACCACTCCTGCCTGACCAATATGCTTTATTCTATGGAGCATTGGTCCAAGTCATTAGACGAAAATATCCCCGTAGATGTTGTTTACATAGACTTTAAAAAAGCCTTCGATAGTGTCCCTCACCAACGGCTACTCTACAAGGTTGGCGAATCCGGGATAAGGGGCAATTTACTAAATTGGGTAGGAGATTTTCTCATAGGCCGATCGCAGTCCGTGTGCGTCGGAAACGCAAAATCCTCTTCAGTGCCAGTTACGAGTGGAGTGCCTCAGGGCTCCGTTCTTGGGCCACTATTGTTTCTAATCTACGTCAACGACTGTAGGCGTGGACTGGTCAGTAATGGAGTCTTGTTTGAAGATGATATTAGGATATGGCAACCCATCAGAAACGCTTATGATGAACGAACGCTGCAAGAAGGACTTGCTAGCCTAGGTGAATGGTCCAAAAATGGTTAATGTGGTTTAACTTTGAGAAGTGTGTCACATTGCGGCTCAAGGCGAAGAAAGTGAGCGCGACGGACGGCTCACACAACTACGTACTCGATGGAAGGTGCCTGTCGAACGTCAATGAACAAAAAGATCTGGGTATGGCTATTGTGCCATCCCTGAAGTCGTCTTTACAGTGTGCTAGGGCTACCAAAAGGGCGAACAGTGTTCTGTTTGCCATTAAGCGAACTTTTGTCGACATAGACAAAAAACTATTCGGCAAAATCTATGGAATATTTATTCGCTCACATCTGGAGTCTGGCGTTCAGGCGTGGTGACCATGGATGTAAAAAGATAACCAGATACTGGAAAGAATTCAGCAAAGGGCAACGAAAATTGTGAAGGGCCTAAGGTTTTCATCTTACACATGTTGACTAGAAGCACTTAACGTTTTCCCCCTTGAGTATAGACAAATCCGCGGCGACCGCATACAGACGTACCGCCTCTTGAGGAATCGGGAGTGTGCCCTGAAGTTTGATGACTTCTTCTCCTTCGTCACTTCCACCAACCTCCGTGGGAATTCCCTCAAACTGTGGGAATCCTATCCCATCTAGAGGTCCGCAAGCAGTCGTTCTCACAACGAGTCATCGGTGCCTGGAACGGACTGCCCGAGGAGGTTGTAATGGTGAACTCCACAGATGCGTTTAAACGGAAACTGGATGAACATCTACTTAACAGTTACCGTTCATATGTACAAGGAAGCAGGAATATTTTACGCCCCAGAAATACCTATAGATAAAACTTTACATTTGTATATGCCTCTCACTATTTTACAGAAACACATTTTATGTTGGACATATTATGTACAGAAGAGACTATTTTGACTGCTCACACGCACACGTTAAAATTTGTACATGTATATATGTTACTCACTGTTTATAGTGACGAATTTTATGTTGGATATTTCATGCATACTGTTTTCCATAGGGTCTTCAAAGGCATTGCCTACTACCCTAAATATACTGAACCATACTGAACCATTGTAATTATAAAGCAACACTACGTCGGCAGCTGAAGGTCTGGTCGAGGCAATCGTGCATGGCCCGTGCATAGTCTGCAGTGTCCTGATCCTGGTAACTCATCTCACAGTTGCATGTCCCAGGACAGTTTTATAACAAAATTTCCACACGCCTCCATGTTTGCTTTCCCAACAACGCCTCGATCAAAGCCCCGAAGTAGGACTCCGTAGCAAGGGCGAAAGCATAGGTGTGTATTGCCATGTGCTAACAGCATACCTTATAAAGGCAAGAATAGCATGTAAGAGCATGTACAAGATCCGCCTGCAATCGGACTAATCAGGTAGTGTCCGGCACCCTCATCCACTCAAAGGCACCGAAGATGGGATCACCTCAAAACCTAGTCCCACGCAGTTCGTCAAGGCATGGAATTAGTTCTTGGGCCTTCGGTCTCCATAGGTGACGACGAAAACAGGTTGACCTCTCCAAATCTGCCGATGCAGATCGGTGCGCGTGAAAAGGCACAAGCCAGCTGCATCAGGCGTGGCCGCAGTTGTACTAACAGCACGTATTAGACCGCTGTTATAACTTTGGGCAGCAGTAGTTTAAGTAGTGCGCCTCATGTACCCCTAGTCGTAGCATTTTTTCTACGGAAGCATTGTTATAGGGGTTTTATGGGTGGCAGCGGAATATACTTTAACAACTGCTAAATGCATTTTTATTTTATTGTGTTTCGAAATTTTGCTAATTTATATCTGTAGATTTTCCCATATATGTGTTATTGTTTAATTTATTGCAGAAAAACCCGATTATCAAAATGCAGGTTTCTCGAAATCCCTGAAAAATAGAGCTGGTGGTAAGGAGGTCGTCTACTTCAATCTTCCTGAGGTCCAACTTACCTTTTTGGAGTGAGATTGGTACAGACCGCAGCACAAAGCGCCGCACACACCTTCAATTTACATGCGGACAAACTTACTCCCAGCGACGGCGGGAATCTAATTCAACTGTAATTTTTCCACTTTATACTTCTACAAATTTACTTCACTGCCCATTCTATTTCCTCACCCCCCAGAACCCTTATAACCACCGTTTCCGTCCGAAAAATGCTGGGACTAGGGATATATGAGGTGCACTACTTAAATTACCTTTGTCTAACTTCATCACAAACCTCGATGTTCGTCCCTGCAACAACGCCTCGATTGAATCCCCAAAGTAGGACTCCACAGAAAGAGCGGAAGAAAGGGTGTATATGGCCGTATGCTAACAACGTACTTTCTACAGGCAAGGAAGTCAGGTACAGTAGATTGCCTAACTTATGAAATGCGCTGATAGAACTTTGAGGCAATTGTTAAACATACATGTAGGCTGTCTTTTCTGTTCAATAAAGTGATTTGAGGCACAAGATGCGTTTTATAAGAACACAGTTCAGTTCGGAGCAGTATACTGGGGGGAAATAAGGGCAGAAATGAGCAAAATTCAACGTTACCTGATATCGTAATTAAGTGAATAAACTATGCGGGTTGATAGAAAAAAAAGCAGCTAAAGATAGTCGAAACCCTGCTTCGACAAAATGGGTATCTCAGTCGATTTATTGCTAAGAAAATGGCTGAAAGGCCGCCAAAACCCTCAGTGTTAACAGCAGAGAAGAAGCGAACATTCATCAGGTTCCCAGTTCAAGGGGACAGACCAAACGAACTTCCAGGGAGCCGCCTGAGTCAGGCCGTAGCCACTACTTTCCCAGTAGCCAACGCTTATGTACTGTTCTCGACTGCTCCCATCCTATACGGAGAGATCGAGGACAAAAATGCCACCCCAGACCACCTCTATGTGCATATGTTAATATATCTGCTCCTCGTAATCTTTTTGAAAAATTGAGTCTACACTGCGTCGTCTCCTCGAATCGTCTCGGCGTACCTCTTCGGCGTTATGGCGTGTGGCCTTGGCACCGTGGCGCCTTTCCGCACTGTGCGTTCGTGCTCCGTCATTCGCGAGCTAAGTCGTCGCCCGGTCTTCCCAGTGTAATGGCAAGAGCAATCACGACATGGCACTTGATAAACGACGCTAGACTTCACACCTCTCTTCAATCGGTCTTTTATTTGCATGATTCTCGAACGCATAGTAGTTTTCGGACTATGAGCAATACCAACGTCGATCCCTACCGCGATAGGTTCAGTTGCTTTTAACATATTCTTTGTGTACGGTAGACGATGCCAAAGTGTTGGTGGTTCTCCTCCATTTGTTCCCCGTGGTCGCGTATGAAGGCAGCGACTGCCGAAGCTGTTCGGGTATCCATTGCTTGCCAGTTAATTCCAAAGATGCCGTAGTTTGCGCAGTCACCCCTCGGGTTCACTGCAATGCGCATCTACTCCCTGAAAGAGTGCTCTTATACAGCCGCGTTTAAGCACCATCGGGTGGTTGCTATGGGAGCTGAGTACTTGCGTTGGGTGAGTCGCTTTTCTATATATCGTGGTGCTGAGTTCTCCATTGGGTTTGTGCGTGACGAGGACGTCGAGGAAAGGCAGTTGTTTGGCATTCTCGTCTTCCCTTGTGGATTGAAGGTCGGAGAAGATGCAGATGAGAAGGTTTTGGGAGTCTGCTGGTCTGCTCCGTTCGATTATAACGAAGGTGTCATCCACGTGTCGGCACCAGAATGCAGGTTCGAAATTGATTGAAGGCAAATTTTTCCACCTCCTATAAACCAGTTCTGTGATTAGACTGGGTATCGGAGGACCCATCGCCATCTCTTTGGTCTGCTCCTATGTTCTATCATTGAAGGTGACGCAGTTTATTTGGCAGAAGACAAAAAATGAATTAGATGGTCAATTTTTAGAGGAACTATGCGTATCAGACGCCATCTCAACAAACAGGCACGTGGATATACAGCCCTGTTATTTTGCCCTCAGTTCGCGCGACTGAGAAGCATGGCCGAGCTCGCGTCCAGAGACGAACAAGACGATGCCACGGTGTCAAGGCCGTACGCCATAACGCCAAGGACGCACGCCGAGGCGATACGGTAAGACGAAATAGCAAGGACTCACTGAATCGCGACAGCTACTGTGGGATACGAAGCAGTCCGGCCAGATAATAGATGATAGAACGTATCTCAACGGTTATAAACTAGTAGATAATATAGGGCGTGGAATGCCGAAGTGGATAATTAAATAAGGTGTAACAAGAGTAGAATGTAAGTAATAGCTAAGTGACTCCCAGACCGGTGCAGTACTGCCATGAACGGGCAGCTCCAGGGAGTGTCTGATCGTAAACAATCCCCACAATAAGGTCCTTTGTGAACTGACCTAGAGAAGTGGTTGGACAGTGAGGCCAGACACGTCCGTGACCTTGATCGGAGGTTTGACGTCTGGCGCGCACGGGCTGGTGGACACGAAAGCCAGACATGCGGGGCATAACCCAGAGTACGCGTGCAAAGCATGGCTTAGAATACAAGGTCGCTACACTACTCTCCTCCACCCCACTATCTCATAGGTTAACAACAAAACATGTCAATTCTTACTGTTTTCTTATTTATTCTGACGATGGCTCCCTTTACGAGTCCGAAAGCGCAGACTAATAAAAGCGCTGTTGCAGTGATCGCGCCTTCGTCTTCTTTGCAACAAGAACCTAGGGCACGCATATTTACTTCCATTTTCACTATATATTTTCAGAGAACCGAAAAACATCGTTTAGCCTTCATGAAATTCATGTCAATGTAATCACGAAGACGGAGGCATGGTCGCTGGAACAAGAGCGTTATTCGTCTAAATTTTCGGATTTCCACCCTGATCTATCACCTGAGACCGAATCAGATAAGTGAGTGTCATAGATACTGCAGTAGTTATAGGATTCTATGCCACCGTGCGCCTATCAAAACTGCCGGTACCCGCACTTATGGCAGACTAGTGCACATTGTACACACGACCAACTGGTCATACAAAATATTTTGAGTTGCTCCGCGCTTTCTGCACAACGTCCTCAACACCCGCGTCGTTATTTTCAGAGTATGGTGCGCCATTTCTAGACACATAATACATAATGACCGCATTCGAAAAAGGTCAGCCACTTCCGGCTGACTTCCGGTCGAGATATTTGGAGTCATCAGGGACGCAATGCGCCAAGGTGTTGGGTCAACTGGGTCAATTTCTTTTGACGTTGCTACTGAATATATGCTCAGTAGGCTTTCTGTCGAACAAAAAGGGAAGTCCAGTTAGAAGAGCCACTTTGGCAGCAGGCGGGACGGGTATTGAGCCCGGCAGATGCGTTTGATCGGGAGATCTTTTCCGCATTATTGGCATAGGAATGGCTTTCCTTGTCCGGCCTCCCCGTGTCTTCTGTGGAGATACTCATACAAAGGAGGCTTACTTGCTACCTCTAATTAAAGCGCTTTATTGATGCGGTCATGCCTTCTTCTCTTGAAGCCCCACTTCCCGGCGACTTCCGACATATGTACGTCGGCATGAGTGGTACAGCTATCCCCTATCAGCAAACCAATACCCGCAGGGGCGTACAACAATGCGCACAGTGTTTCCAGTGGTGTTACGATTGAGTGAATCGGTTAGCAGCGGTCCATTGCCCGCGGCTAAGTGCCATCTTGCGTTTCCACATAGGGATGTCCCTAAGAGTGGGGTTTTGCTAACTGTTCCACTCCGTACTGTTTCACTTGAATCCGCTTTGTGACTGTTGACCACTTCTCCAATTTTCACTTGCCTTCGAGGAAATGTTATTGTGCAAGCAGGCTGCAGGACGGGTATATGACTGGCGTCCTACCAACAAATTCCTCCGATGGACAGGGTTAAATAGTGTATTCTTATTACAATTCATCGTTTACGCGTCGCCCGCAATTAGCTCGCTACTCATGACAATGATAGAGGATGGGTACATCCTGAAACAGATCGGAGTAGAATTACCCTAAAACATATATAGTCCCGATCAAAAAC
>JAYGXS010000003.1:49059269-49078508 GCA_036362985.1 Ligula intestinalis
GGTCTGTGTTGTCGGTAAAATAATAAAATCCTTACTAAAGCAAACTTTATTGAAATTCATAAAACTCCTCTTGTTGAGACAATAGCTTGAAATTGCGGACATAAGTTATTTCACGCAGCGGAAAGATCGCTTCAGTCAGGGCAAATGCACTCTCACAGAATCTTCTGAACTCCGATGTCTAGTAATGGGGCGTGATACAGGTAGTGCACTCTCCTGTGCTTCGTTCTTAATTCACCATATGTTTCTAAGGATTGTTTTAAAAGGACAAATTATTATTTATTATAATGACCTGGTGATCAGTGGGTCAACGCCCACACTGGGCATACATTTTTTTGTCACCTGGATGATTGAGTGTTACACTTTTTTTTAAAAGTCGATTTGGCAAACACCTATTTTCAGCTAATCTTCAT
This sequence comes from Ligula intestinalis, assembly GCA_036362985.1. Classification (NCBI taxonomy): domain Eukaryota; kingdom Metazoa; phylum Platyhelminthes; class Cestoda; order Diphyllobothriidea; family Diphyllobothriidae; genus Ligula; species Ligula intestinalis. Next base: position 49,059,680 of record JAYGXS010000003.1, read on the forward strand.
CAGGCCAATACAATAGCAGGGGCTAAAATGGTCAGTTATATGTAGTGTTTAAATTGTTCGCAAGGAGAAAAGATGTCTCATTGCTAGTAAAAAAACAACTCCAGGGTAGATGAGAGCAGAGGTGACGACAGTAAAGCTAAAATGACCAATAATTATGTACTTATGCACCTAAATTCTGTTATCAAATCAGTGGGCGATGATGTGAATGAAAGCGACTCCACCTTTGCATAAATATCTTCACGCCTTCATGTGAAGAACTTTCAAAAAACTCTCACCATGCCATTGGTTCAGTGTACTTGACCAGAGGGCGTTGACACGTAAACAAACTTCGTGACAAGACAGCCTGAAGAACACGGGGTGGTGTGATGACAGGAAATCTTTCGGTTCGGTTTTGTGGAGGAAACAAATTTGAGAAGACCCTGCTTTCCTTGCAAAAAAACACGCATCTTCTTTCTGACACATTTTCTTTGCGCGTAAACACTGATACTTTCCTCTAGACCCGCCGATAGTCTAGAAAATCAAACCCTACGTCGGTCATAACATTTGGCACCGATGAGATCCCCTCTGAATGACGTCAAATGAGTTGTATTATACGTGCAGTATTATACATCTGCTGTCGGGTAGACATTTATTACAATGCGCTAGGGAATATCACATTTCTATTAAACAGAATAACTACCGTATATTTCCAGCCTCATGAAATGTCAACCAAAATCCTGAAAAGCTTTTCCAATTTGAATACATTACTAAAATAGTGTTTTCAGGTTGATTACCATGCAGCCTAATCTCAAGAGACTTCAATTACATCAGAATGCTGGCCTTTGAACGATTTTTTTCTGAAGGCCTGCAAAAGACATATTCTATAAAAAGAATACTCAAGCAGTTTACACTTTTCTGCTTGATTTCCAATGCATTTATAAATAAGGATACATTTGAAAGAAAAACACAAAAATATTCTTCTTTATACTGGTTTGGTAGCAAATTACCACTTGCATCAACTTTCATAATTAAAGAAAGGATATTTTTCGTTAGGACATTTTTCCAGATCACGAAACACTCATGCATATTACCTTGTATCCCTCACGGTGGCTATGACGTAACCTCTTGCAAAGTGTTTTGAAAAGGATATACCGTTTTCTTCAAAGCGTAGATAAATGGTTGCTTTTTCTTAGACATAATGCATACAGCGTGCAGGATACAATCTGCAGAATGCATGCGCAAAGGTTGATAGTGTTAAAATCAGTCAGCTATTTTTAGAGAATTTTTAAATTCGGAAATGTGCTCTTAATTCAAGGAAGAAGTTGAAGGCGAAGTCTGCTACAAAATGAGTCCAAAACGAAGACATTTATACATGGTTTGTATAAAATATGGTTGCATTGGTAATTGCATCAGAAACCGTTGAAGAAAACGCTCTATTATGAAACAATCACTTTTTATAGAGTACTATTTTCACAAACGTTCAGTTAAGAAGCTCGTTCAGATGCCGGCATCTTGATTCGACTCATCTACCTCATCTACAACGCGTACTAAATTAATTTGTTCGAATTAACAACAAATTTTAGAATTTCGGTCCGCACTTCATGAGATAAACAATCTACTGAATATGGGTCTTTGGTAGCGGTAGGTTATGTGACCTCTCAGCATTATGAGTAAAAAGAAACACTCCATAATACAAGGGATTTCTCCATAACTTCCAGGAAAGTTAAGATCAGGACTAAAATTAGGGTTTAAGGTAGGATTAGGATCAAATTTGGTTTTACGGTCAAGGTTTGGGTTTGGGTTATGGTTCATGTTTGAGTTAGGACACGGGAACTGGCACCATTGGTACCGTTTCCGGACCGTTTCTATTCCCTTGGGGGGGGGGGGAATGGGGGAGGCAGGCGGACCACATAACCGACTCTGTTTTGGGACCTGAAAACAAAACTATCTCATCCAATGGATTGGGGAAAAGAGCACTGAGAGATCCGTAAGTCATCCAGGTCTCTTGAAATCTGCTTAAGTCCACCGTAATGCTATGTACCTTGACTGCGAGCCACCGTGCAGCTGCTGACAGGGCTCGAGAATGGGCTACAAGGCAGAGCGGGACGAGTGAGATCCGTTAGCGCTCGGTGAACGTTAATCAACAAGTGCCATACAAATTTTACGGCAGAACGTTATCGAGGCAACCGCAGCCAACCAGGGTGGCATTTACTATATGCAGAACTTTTCATGCACAAATAAGGCCTTCGTTTAGCATCCCTCAATGGATGGAGATACATTGGATCGAGTGAGAAACAAATTATAAGACTTACAAGCTAAGAATAGTAGAGAGAACGCTCCGCCCGATGATTGGCATCGGGAAGGAATGACATGAAATCTACACCCTATATTACGCTGGTATTGATACAGATGTCTACTATCTTGTTCGTTTATACTCACAACTAGTAAAAATCCTAGATCAAAGACGGTGTTTCAGGCTACGTTGGACCTTATCACCAATATCAGTTGGGACTTCATAAGATGCCTGATTTTCTATGCAACGCATATCATTCGCTAACTCTTTGAATGTTTTTAATATCTTTCCCTTTCTCATATATGAATGTTTAGTGGCAGGTCTTCCTTTGCGGTCCTGCCGAAAGTTGACAAAAATGTACACAGCAGCCGGAAATTCGTGCAAAATGTTGAGAGTTGATGAGGATTAATAATCACTCGCAAACCGGCATTAACGCATCTGCGAAAACTTTGAAAAAATAATGAAAAACATTCGGCAAATCTGTAACTTAACAGAAATATAAAAAGTACTAATGGCTATTTCAGAAAACAAATTAGCACAGGAATATCTAAGTTTGCAGACATACAGAATAGCTATAAATTTGACCAGTTAATATAATCTTCAGGTAAATGTATAACCGTACTATTCTCTTTTATTCAAAATAAATTTTCTTGAGACGAATGTCTATGTACATATTTCAAGTATAAGATTAAATTGATTGAAGACAGTCCCTTAAATTCTGGCAACTGTTTGGCCATTTTCAGTGTTTTCAAGCTCACTTCCACTTTTGCATATCCTTTTCGATGTTTTCTCAATATCTCTAGAATGAGATATTTCCTGAAAGAATTTACCAAAATCTGAAAAGTTTGAATATGAGTTCTTATACAGATAGTCATCTAGGCCAAATTTCTAAACTGTGCGAAACACCAAAGCTCATTGGCAAAGAAAAAGAATGTCAACAAAGGAGTTTGATATTATTATGCCTAAGATTAATTAAGAAAACTTTCTACAGTAGGTTACTTCTATAAAAAGTACTTAACTCAGCTGTTTAGCGAAGGAATATCTGTGCATTTTACCTCGTTTCAAGTTATCGTCACGATAAAGGTAGAATTTTTAACAGTTTTATAAATTTACCTGAGAATAAATGATACAATTTTCGGCTGAAAATTAAAGAACTCACATTCCTCTTTATATTGAAGCGTTTTTCACCAGCGTTGATTATTTTTACACCCCGTTCTGTGATTACGAATTCAAAAAGAGTGGCCAAATATAAAAGAAGATTTTGCATAAATTGTTAAACGTCTGTCTGTACCGCTTCTAAATTGCGCATAAGCGGAAATTATTTTGCACTAAAAAGCATCTTCCCACATGATTTAGATTGAATTAAATTTTTGCTTAACTTCATTTGCGCCATAAAATAAAGGCTTATTTGGCAACCGTTCGAAATCTTCGATGCGGTAAAAAGTACGGTCAAAACTCTTTTTCAATGCATTCCGTGAAATAGAACCACAAAAAGTAGTAAAAAAAGATTATGAAACCTGAAATTTTTCCTTGTTTCTGAAAAGAAATGTGATTACTGCAACTTAGCTTCACTTGAGTTTCATCAATTTAAGTCTAAATTTTCCGGTATTGGAAGGGATATATTTTAAACTTTTCTTGCTAACGTTGGGGTCATCCCTTAGCATGACGCATAAAAATGGAAGGTTTCGTGCGGCAATACTAAAAAACATGAGCAATTTGTTCGATATCAGATAACCTCTGAGTTCGCCATAATCCTGCCTGTCGTCTTCAAGTATGCTGAAATGAACGGGCAGTTTTTCTTGCCAAACGGCATTCTCAGGATTAAATACACCCATTAGGTCAAAATATCACGACCCAATTTATGCTAAACGACCAAGTTCAATTTCGACCATGACATTGCATGAATTACTTTACCTATTGTACTGAGCCCAGTATTTGTCATTTTTCATGCGCCGTAGTGTGCACCTCATTGCCATAATACGCGGAATTACGGCCCCATTGTAACGATATCGGCGAAGAAGTAACTTAATTATCATTTCCTTGGGCATTTTTATAATTGTCAGAGCCATTAGCCGAATTGCCTGAGACACACTCAACCACCCCTGCTTCTCTTCCTCATTTATGCAGCAAAAATAGATATAAAGATGAATGGAAGAAGGGCCTTCCGTTGATTTTTCGGAGAAAGCGGCTGTAGTGATCACAGTGGTATGGTTCTCATTTGTACAAAGTCTGCTTTTGCTATTATGTTTGCTATAAATTTGTCTTTATTCAAATTTACTGAAATATATGCATGTTAGTAGCGTTGCGGCCCTTTCTTGCCCCGAGAATTGTTCCGTTTCAACTGTCGGTGACATTGAGGGATCTGCTGACATGGCAGTTAAGGCTGCCCTTCTATGACGGCTAGTAAGCCAGAAGGGGTCAATCTAGTCTCATTCTGTATAAGTCTCACAAGTTAGCGTGGGATCAGGCTATCGATCACTTTTAATTTCAAAGGAGTCGCGCCCAAAACGTATGCAGGATGGGGGCGAAGAGGGGGGGGGGGGTGGTATGCACACGTAAGCCACCAAACGCCACACCAAGCGAATTCTGCTATCGAGTACGTGTATAGAGGATACCAAAATTAGTTTTCACTTAAGGCGTGACAATATACTATTTCCTTCTAAACATGCCTATATAAATTCTCAGGATGCTTTAGGAAAGAAGGTGAAAATTTCAAACGCGCGTGGGCTGCGTCTAACTCCGTGAGGTAGCGTAGCATCACCAGATTTGCTGACCAGACCCAAGAGCACCCAGTCGCGATCGAGGATGGAGTCAAGCGAGAGTCTGCGAAAGAGGGCGAACGTCATCAACCAGCCATATCCAACCCCAGGTGGTGCACTAACCGAGGCCCGAAACAGCAACCAGTTGGTTAGAAGTCCAACACTGTAATCGAATGCTCATATCTTTTAGATAGACAATAATAACATAAAAAAATTCTTGTTAAATTTGCCGATACAGCTTTATCGACAAAAAATTCGGAACCAAGCGCCGAGTTGGAAATTTAGGAGTTTGCACCTATAGTTCTGCGAAAATTACCATTTAACTATTGAAAAGTCATATTGGCAAACAATTGTTTTCAGTCATTCATCATCAGGCCGGTCCAGTGACATGGTGAACAAATGATAAGTTAGTTGCAGCGTTCATATGATCGTCGGGTTGGGCGGGGGGGGGGGTGGGAGAACGGGGGTTGCTTGATGGGTATAATTAGGCATCTGGATTTCCCTCCTCTCCTGAATGCGGGCACCAGCGCGTGAAGAACGTTGGTTGTGATGCGCAGAGAAGATGTTGAGATGTTATCACGGTCAGCGGGTTGAGGTCTGTATGTCAGCCGCGCAGCGTGCGCTTGACTTTTCTCTGTGGCTTAATTTTGTGTGTTTTCATACGACCTGGCTTCAGGAGGCTTGGGATTTCCGCGTGCAGTCGGCCAAGGGAGGCAGATGGCGTGTACCAACACCTTTTGACAGCATAAAATGGGTTTTGATAACCGAATTGTCACTGCCTCTGCTGTGGCTAACACCCATTTGCACAGGCCCTTAAGTAGTGTTTCTGCGTGTGATATATGACCCGAAAGGCTTCTCTGGCGTCCACTTAGTGGTTCATATCAATTAGGTGGGCGAGGATTGAGCTTGAAATCGATCTATTCTCTCCTTTGCTGAGCCAAGCTGGTGTGTGCTCGCGTACTCTCTTCTTCAGATGTCACATTGTTCGGCCAATATATACCGCTCCACAGGAGCAGGTGAAAGAATAGGTGCACGTCGATTTGGCCTGTAACGGTAGTCTGTCTTTACCTCCCATTCGTGTGTGTGTGTGTCGTAGCCCATAGTTGGATCAGGAATTCCCGCCGGAATCCAAACTGGGAGTAGTTGGGAGACGGAGAAAAGCCGCGACCTCGACCGGCTTAAGCCACAGGTCCGCGGGAGTGAGGTGGGTGCCTGGCCGAGAACTGCAGGCGAACAGATGACGGCAGTCATGTGGCGAGACGCCGCAGTCGGGACATCAGTCGGGTATGGATGGGTCGAGCCGGTGCTGGTACTGGCGAAGGAGCATGCAGTAGCCACTGCGTAGCTGCGCCAGGGTACAGCGAATGACCCTCGGGAGATGTCGTTCCGAGGCCGCAATCAGAGGTGGATAGCCACCCAAAAGGACCGGGGGACGGTAACCTCGTTTCTCCTCGACAACGAATCTTTGGTGGAGACGCTGGAAGCCTATCTTGGTGGCAGAGCTATCAACAGGTAGATCCGCGAGAGACGAGGCAACAGCTTCCTTGTGGAGTGCTCGAATAGACGGCCGGACGTTGCGGCAGGGCTCGGGAGCGGTGCAACGGTGATGATTGGGATGGCCGGGTTGCGAACAACACCACCAGAACTGCTGGCTAAGGAGAGTGTTATGATGGGCGACCGGTAGAACAGAAGCCTCCGCATGAAGATTATCTATAGGCGACATTTTATAGCAATCCATGATCGTGCGGAGGGCAGCGTTTTGGGCTGACTGGAGGCGGCGGAGGCTGGAAGAGCTCATCGTAGGAGACCAGATTGATGCCGCATAAGTGAGGTGCGGATTGGCCAGCACCTTGAAAGCAGTCGACAGAGTCTCTTTCGCGCAGCCTCAGGATGTGCCCGCTAGAGCCTTGGGGACCTTGATGCAGCGGCTTACTTTGCTTGCGGTCTCCCTGGCATGGTCTGCGAACGTGAAGAGCGGATCAAAACGCACACCAAGGAGTTTAGGCTTGCGGACGAGCGGTAAGGACGCCCCATTGACGGTGATGACCGGGTGACGATTGAACTCCTTCGGATCAAGCGTAAAAACAGTTACGGACGACTTGGCTGCCGAGATCGTCATTCCGCGCTGGGTGAGGAAGTTTTCGAAAACAGGCATGAACTCCGTGAGGAGCTGTGCAGCCTGATCGATGTCATGGTGCCGGCAAAAGAACGTAACATCGTCCGCATAGGATACCACTTGCACAGGTGCCCGGGGGAGATAGTGAGTGAAGAATAAGCATAAGTTTGCCACCGGGAAGGCACTTGTGATTGCTGTCCTCAGGCGTCGTCTTACCAGTTCACATGCTGCGTTTCCCATAAAAGGCAGTCTGATGAATAGACCTTTCTTTTCCGCCGTTGCACCTGCAGCCTTTGTGACACGCTCAGTGATGTTCCGAAGGATGAACCTTTCTGGATAGCCATTTTCATGGACTGTGTTTTGTAGCTGTTAAAATTGTACTTCCACTATTTCAGGAGAGCAGATATGGGGTATTCTCGCTGCCATTCTCTGGACTAAGGTCCGTTTGAGTTTAAGGGGAACGAAGCGGTGGAACTTAGCGTATTGCCTCGTCCAGGTTTTATTTCTGAATATTCGGCGTTGTATTGAACCATCCTCCTGTAAGAGAATATCTAGGAAAACGATTTTGTTGTTGGCCTCCGTTTCCGCTGTACATGTTAGCGCCGTGTGGGCTATATTAAACGTTTTTTTCGACTAGACCATCGATATCAGTGGTCTTATTTGTCAGGCAAAAGATATCATCCACGTATCGACCACAGAACTTCTGGTCATTGATAGTGTCTTTGAGCTTCGTTTCCTCGATCTTGCCCATGAAGACATTTTTCGAGGAATGGTCCAAGTGGTGAGCCCATTGCCACTCCGTCTATTTGCCTCTATAGCTGGCCATTACAGAGAAACTGACAGTGTACAGCACGTCAGTAGTCCTTTTAGCATGTCCAGTGCCACCCCTATTTGGTAGTTTGTGTCTCGCATAAAGTCGCATAGGTACCCTATGGTTTCAACTACCGGTACGTTGGTAAATAGTGAAAACAACATCATCGTTTCACCAATGCAAGTATCCTTGATAGCCTCGGCGAAGTAAAACTCTTCTTTCAGGCTTCTGGGGGATAGGCGGGTCTGAGGTCGCTTTTACTTTGCGACAAGCCATTTGCCATGGCGTGGTACGGCGAGTTTTTCATGTCCAAGATAGGACGAAGGGACACGCCTTATAAATGAATTTTCGGGAGGCCATATGGTTTTGGTATTGTAGTACTAACCAATCTTAGTCCCTCCAGCTCTTTGTCAGATAAAACTCCGTCTTTTTGAAGCTCTTAGTAATTTTGTCAGTTTGTCCTCAGCAGCCTTGATCCGGTATTTGTCTTTATCAGGTTTTGAAATTGTAGTGCGATTCGATAATATTTCTTTTAGTTTCGCCACATAATCTTTCTTTTACCTCAGCACAATTCCCGAACCCTTGTCCCATCTTGTAAGTGATATATGTTCATTTCGGCGAAGCTCCTTAGGACTATCGAGATGGGCTGTGGTTAGGGCGCCTATGAGTCTTGTAGCCTTCCTTAATTATTGTTGAAAGCAATTCACAAGAGTCGATTTGAGGTAATCAACTTCTTTGGGCTTGGGAGTTTTAGTTCCGAAGTCTGACTGAAGAGACTTTCGAATTGTATTTGGAGATTTAGTTGTGCAATGCAAAACTTAGGACCCAGAAATAGTACTTATAGAAGCGTTTTATCAAGACGTAGTGACGAGCGGTTATGCACGTATCGCTGCGGATTGTTTGGAAGTACTGTCTGCAGTTTCGCTGGGTGGACGCTTCGTAGAAGCTTAGTCCAATGGACTTCGGTTCCCTTATTTTTGACTGTCCGTACGTAGTTTTCAACGGCTAGTCTCTTAGGACTTCCGAGATAGTCGACAGCAACAGTTTTCTAGCACAGGTTCCACTGGAGTTCCTTAATTCCAGCGCTAACTGTGTCCACATTACTTTCTGCATATCTTCCTAACGTGGCTGAAGTGGGGATGATATGGTTCCTCCACGGGTTTCGCCAGTAGTGCTTTGGATATTTCCTGCGATCAATGCATCTTGATATGAATTTCGAACTTGCATTTGCCTCCGCATGTCTGGTGTTAAACTTACGGAAGTCATTGAGTTCCTTTTACACTCAGAGATCTTTGGACCGTCGTAGTGCTGCAAAAATTACCATTTGACGATTGAAAGTCAGATTGGCAAACAATTGTTTTCCATCAATCACCATCAGACCGGAACAGTGACATGGAGAATAAATTTTTTAACTAATTGCAGCATTTATATGATTGTCAGGTTGGGGGGGGGGAAGAGGATTGTTGGGTGGGTGTTATTAAGCACCTGGATTCTCCCTCGCTAAAGATGCTGTCTTTTGAAAAACTCACCCTTCTGCCCTGATAAAATGCCTGCATGTACCATTAAAATAAAATTTTTAACAGTTATGTTTTTAAAAACGCCTATTTCAACCTCTTACTGAACAAATTGTGGAATATGTGTGTTTCCAAACAGAAGTGTCTTAAAAATTCATTTTAGTAATACGCTCAGCCGTATTATAATAATTTTAACTGCGGTATAGTAACTGTAAAATTAAGTTAATCGAAAGACTGCCAGATCGAAGGTAATGGCTTTTAAACTAGCTCCAGACATATTGCGTGACAAAGAATCTGAAATATTTCCTTAAATTTCCGATTAAGCGCTTGGTCTGACGTCTTTTGTTTACCGACAAAACCACATCAGCAAACGTAGCAGGGTTATTCCATCTTACTATCGTTAAGCTAGAAGACCTTTGCTTTTGCCCTAACAGGTCATGCGACTCCAGAAATTTCCGCTTGTTCGTTCACATTATATTAATGTTTTGACGGGTTTTTCATTTAGTACTCCTTGTGGATTTGTCTTTTAAGTACGGCTAAAATATTTACCGAGCACGTCTTGGAGACTAATTTGGGATCGATGTAGTGGCAGGTGGTTTAATTGTAGTAGAAAATGAATGCCATATACAGGTTTTCGTCTCTGCATTTCATGAACTAAGGAACGCTTATTCTGTTTTTGAAGTAGTATAGCTATGAAACAATAATATGTGTGACCAAACGTTACAAACGATTTTTGCCCTCTATAAAAGAATTTCCAACAAGGGAATTTCAGAAGCAATAATACATTAATTTACTGTTCCGTTCTTTCTAAAGAAACAGTTTTTGAGTGAGATGCACGGGCTGCAAAGCGCTATAAAAATGTTTCCCTTTCCAAGAAATGAGGAAAGTACAAATATACTATTCTTGTACCTCTGTCAAAAGTAAACAACATGATCTACGAAATGAGCTTAGGAATCCATCCTTGAGCATCCTAACAGTTTTCCTAACAAATATAAAAATATTTGAAGTTACTTTGAATATGGGACTTGCACAAGGCAGCCTAGGGATAGTCCTAATTCAGGTTGTTTGAACTTTTAAAAATCTATGGCATGGGTGGTACATTCTAGAGCGTCAGACAAATTCAGAAGCAGAAAACCCGCCTTAACACTACCTCTCTTGTCAGACAACCTGTGGATTTTACCCTCACCCCAGCCCTCTCTTCTCTCCACGTAGTCCGCAAATGGTCATTCCCTAGTTTCTGGAAAACTTCTACTATCGTGCCTGTCTTTCAATGGACATAACTACTGGGGCGTTTTAATAGGAGCTTTCCCAACACCCAAGCCTAAATGTTTTTGGGTTTATTATTATCCTGCCACGCTCTCTGGAAAGAACCTAGAAAAGCAAGTCTAGTTACGGCAGGGGTAATATGGGCTCCAGCAAAGCTAATAGCTATAAAATTATATAAACCTCCCAGGATGAATTGGGCACGATTTGGATCCAGTGGCTTAATCAGGTTAAGAAAATGCCTCATTTTTTGGAGGGGGGAAATGAGAGGAGAGAATGGTTATCTCGCTGATTAATTCTTTTGCTGTGAAATAAAAAACAATGTTTTTATTCATTCAGCAAAATTTTGTGAGGTATACAAATTCTAGTTTTCAAAAAATTAACCAATTACTTAGAGTCAGTCAGTCGGAATGAAGCTCTGGCATCGTAACATGTGTCCGACCTTTGAATTAATGCCCGTGTTGTCAATACGATAATTAATTCAGCCCTTTATCCTACTATTTTCTACACTTTTATCCCACGTATCTGAGTAATTCCTGCTCAAGTATTCAAAGAACTTTTCGAATATGCCTACAAAGTTTAATAAGAACCGATTCACTCCAAGTTTTATTTCTGAGGAAAGAAAAAAATCTGAATTGATAAAATTTGAGTACGTACCAAAGAACAAAGAAGAAGCATCATTCAGTTGTGTAAGGATGCAGAATTACCTATCCGCGCTTTTAGCTAGTACCTTAGGCTGTCTGTCTAGTAAACACTGCAAAAGATATATCCGAAATTAATGCGTTTCGTATCAACATGTTTGCCAAAAATTAGTCACTTATAACATAATTCATCTGGAATTGTAATCTTCAAATCAAAATAATTAATTACAAATGGTTAAGAGTCTTTGGTTGACTAACTTAGTTACTAGTACATTCGTTTAACGAAACAAAGGTATTTTTTGCCTTTATTTGGTAAAAAGGGTGCATAGGTCATTATTCTTAAAGATAATTACGCATTTTAGTTATCCCTATGAGGCTGAGTCATTCAGAAATCTGAAAAAACCTTTAAAAATCGTCGTTTTCATGAACTCAGACATTCCTACGTGCCGATATGCAATCACAGGTCCATTCTCTGCGATTCTAATTTACCCTACAAGTTGGGTTAGCTTTTCAAGAAAGTTACTTTCGTTTGATAAATATGCCCATCATTCTGGCTCGCCATTAAAAACCAGACATCTCACTATCAATGTGAACAACAGACCGTTCTAGGACGTTTCAAAACATCACTGTCAACGCACGTGAGTCAACCACAGTAGTTCCATCTCGCTGAAAAATGAGCAATTTTCAGTTTGCACCTTTCGGGCAAGTGAAACCTTTGAAACTTATTGTAGGCTTTATCACTTTTTCCCCACGTAGATGGGCTCTTTTACCGAATACCCGAACATTTACGGTTATGGGAGCCCCCTGCAGTCTTATATAAACACCCATTGTCTTTCTCCAAAACGATGGAACAAACAGCCGCATCAAAAAGAAACTGTTGTGAAATTACTTCGTGCATTCAATAGTCACTGACTTGCCGGTAACCAAAGGTATAAAGGTTTGTTATCAATAGAAGACCATACGATGCCTACTGAGAAAAGAGGAGATATTATGCAAGAGATAGTAACCTTACTGGAACTCAGCATCTTTTGCCTTTCGGATAACTGCCCACGCGAGCAGAGGTTTCCCCCGCGGTGAAAAATTTCTCTACTAATGTGAACTCTTCTCATGGTGTAGCCGTCATTTTTGTCGTATAAAACTCTCCAACTCTGTGTGAGATCATAGACATGCTACCATTATTAAACCAATAAAAAGAATTCATTTGACCCAATAAGGAAAAATTAGCCGGTCTCAATGGGACTTAAAACCACGCCACTAAGAGGAAAGGCTTAAGTTCAGCCAACACTCTAGCTAACTAAGCTATGAGGCCCCACATTGGGAGCCGTGAGTTTAATCACCGTGCTTAAACACTTTCCTTGCTTTCGTGGGTTCGAATTCCATCTAGTGTTCACAATTACATCAGGGGAAAGATTCAAGTCTGCTAGCTTCTCCTTAGAAGAAATTTGAATACAAAGTAATTTTACCAATGCTTCCAGAAAACTGGCCAGTTACTTAGAAGCGGATAGTTTGAGCTTATTTACCGACAACTGGAGCCGCAAATCAGCAAAATTTGACATTTTATTGGGAGGTCAAATAGACATTTGTTCCGAAGTAAGCGTCCTGTCGAGGTGGAAATACTTGGAAGTACGCTGAACGACAACTAAGATTACTACCCTTAAAAACACAGTTTATTGTTTTGGTTTACCTTTCACAAGACAGCATATCTATCAGTATCAGTAAATTTAAGGGATATAAAGGTAAATTACCCTTGAGTTCGCTATTTGTACACATGTATGGTGGTACCAAAATATTATATCTCAGTTTGTTGGCGAGGCCAATTGTCATGAGCCATGAGGTGGTACATCGTTTTTTGAGTAGACAGTGAAAAAACTTGAGATTTTTAAGAAGGAAAACTGTCGCTCTTGCGGGGGGAAGGATCTGATGGAGTATGGAGTTTAGGAAAAAAAACGTCTGGTATTTGGAGAGGCATTGCAGAGGTCACCGAGACCATCACCAAGTGCGGAAAATGCGGCTTAATACTTCCCTGCTGATTGCAGAGTTCACCGACAGGTTGGAAAACAGAAATAGCTGCCCAGATCGTCGGCAGTCCGCTGCGATTCGAACCAAGGGTGAGCGTTTAGGCCGCCAGGTTCGGTGATGGGGTCATCACGGTATGGAGATAGACAAATAGGGAAGACCGCTGAGATCTTCGCATCGAATTAATGGTAAGAGAACTTAGTGATGTGAAAAAAAGGATAAACAAATTTAACTTAAATATAGCTAGTATTATTATAATTGTTATGTACTATAGCATTCAAAAAATATGGCAGCAGCACCAAGTAAGTGAATATTTGATCCATATGAAGTAAACTTCACAGCTGTTTCAATTGACAAAACGCAAAATAAACATTGCATTTTTAAGGACGGTAGAGAGAAGGTAACGTTTTCCTGGTCCGCATACCACTGAATCCGACTCGTAAATGGTTAAGCTTGGTTTGCAAATAGGACTAATTTCAACGCCATCTTAACCAGTAAGACTGTGATGGACTCTGAACCGTAATTTATGATTGTTCGCGTTGTAAAATATGAGGGAACGATATTATTCTTCTCCCATCTTACACGTTATCATCTTTTTGCCACCTCAGTTCAGTTTCATTGTCTGGTGTACGTACCTGCTATTCAAGGAAAAGTTTTGCAATTTAATACATTCAGTTACTTTTTCGGTAGTGCCCTCTTATGAGGCCGCCTAATAGTAAAGGGAATTGCTCTAATAGTTGACATGTTCTGTAGACTTTCTTTCTGGCCTTTCTGGTCCCGCCACCACCTGCCCATCTGCATTTTCATTGCAGTAAACTAACTGCAAGCGTCCTGAGCATTTTTTTCTGCACAGAAAAGGCTCCTGGTTTATCCTCTCCTCCCCCCACCTCGAATTCCACAGGAAACTGGGAAGGGGCGGGACTTTGTTCAGACGGCCTCAAAAGAAATTCCCTCCTGTTTTCGTAACGTTTTTGCCTACCTATGTTGCATAACTTGACAGTTCAGTCACGGTTTCTGACGATGTCCGCTGTAAGGAGCCTAGGCACAGGCACAGTGACACGTGCGTAAAGGCCTTTATAGTCATGGTGGCCTTGCATTGCACCTACCGCACTCAATCCTGCCAAACACAAGTGGGTACGGTGTCAAGACAGACGGTTACAGGGCTTAAAAAAGCTTTCAAAATAGTCTACGCACATTTGTGTGGTGCGCGCAGAGAATGAAGGGGGGCTCGTATCCCAACGGAGTAAGAGCGCCATGGAGACCACGGTAAGAAGGAAATGTGGCAGTCTACCCGTTTATTTGCAACCTTTAAGGCTTACTGTTTATAGCGACCAATATGCGCCGAGTGCTCTGAGGACGCAGGCTACATACTATACTGAATCTGGCTGCAACAAATAAAACATTGATCTACGCTATGGGGAAGAAGTCACACAGAGTCACATCGTATGAGCATGGATTTATACGGCAAAAGAACTTCCATCAAACTTTTTTGAATCTCTGAACGAGAACATTACTCGTTTTTCCGACAATAAAGGATAGAAGGAGAAAGACGTTTCAAACCAAAAATGGATGGCCATTTCCAAAAGACCTTTCACAAGTCAGAAGTACTCAAGTAATGTAACAAACCTATCATCGAGAACTCTCCCAACAACCGAAGAACAAGTGCTTTAAATGAGTACGCAATACGAGTCACATAGTGCTCAAACAATATTGTAATTGATATAGATCGTGTCGTATAATTTACAGGCAACATGAATAACCTGATGTATATGATCCAATACAGTAAAATAATTTAGAACCAAAAGATAAGCCTTCATCAAATATAACATTTTTAGATGTTTCTATTGCAGAAAAATATTTGGGTACAACTTTTCTATAAAATATATTCAAATTTACAGGGGCATCTAAAATCAAGGAAAAAAGGCATAGATCTTAGGCATACTTTTTTAAAAATAGCCTTGTTGCAGGTGGTGTGGACCACGTCTCAGTATAGTCACTAGCCAGTGGTCTCCTACTGAATAATCGGAAGTCAGTCCAGTGCAATTCTGATCGGGATCCTCTTTTTGTCTTCAATCCTTAGAGATCCTGCCCTATAGGCTACCTTCTTTCCGATACCTTCGTGTTACTTTTACACCTAATCTTTAATTTAATCTTCATACCGAAACCGTCGTCATTCAAATTTGTAAATGTCTATATTATATCCATCGGTTACGTTCACATCACACACAGAAAGCACAAATCTGGTGGCTTATAGATGCCTGCATCCTCCCCCCACATCCTCTACCGCTCCACGATTATTTCTCCAGCCTCGCTTAAAAAAAATACTTGCTAATTTCTTAAAGTATCCTCAAAATGCTATCTCCAGTTGCTGGTGTTTCCTATGGATTTTTTTAGCAGACATTACATTAGAGCGACAATTTACTGCGGTCAAGCAACTCGCTGATCACATTCTTCATAAGTTTGCTTACTCACCCCACTCTGCGTTAATGCCTGCGACGACTTCCCACAGTATATGCCGAAACGTCCAACATATGTCCTGCCGTACATCGGCATATCAGCATTCTGTACTCACATTCCTAGCACGTCACCTCACGTCTAACGAAACGGTAATCCACGAGCTGAGATTAGACCTCCCGCAATAATAGATGCGAATTTCGTGTAAACCTGCAGACATTTTAGAAATGTGTTAACTTACCCCTTGTTTTCAGTGCATAAACCCACTTTCAGAATAAATCCTTTCTCTCTTTCTCGCTCCATTAACATAATTCCTGCATTTTTATTAGGCTTCAGCCATCCTTCCGACAGCCTGGGCTAGGCACAGTGCTGGAAAGGAAGCAAACGCACTGGTACGATGCACCAGTTTAGTCCAACGGTCTAGGTTGTGGAGGATGTCAGCAAAAACACTTTTTCTGAGGATGCATGAGGGTTGCGCGTGCAGATTCTGCCAAGGCAACACACAGCATGACCAATCCCATGCGCGTATAGGCCTTTGGGTCGATTAACACCGCGCGCTCGACGCTGCCCCTGACCGCGTCTGCACAGGCCCTCCAGCGGCCAACAGCACAGTTGTTTGACAAGCCCACGAATGCCTGTGGAATCTCAGTAGTTTTGAAGCAATTGTGTCTGCGCCATCGACAGCTGGTGGGGAGACGACCGGGTGCGTGTCGATGTTTGCTGGTTGGGGCAACTGAGGACGCAGTGCCGAGACAAAGTTGCACTCAGCTGGTTGGTTGGCAGCAGTCATGTACTCCGTGAGTTTCTGCGCCTTAAGACTGCCCCACTTTTGGCTGCGTACAATTCAGAAATGAGCCAGGGGTCGTCCGTGGACATGTCCAGCCGGATCGATGCAGGTCGTGAAGCCAAGCCTCGGGAAAAATGGAGGCGAAATTTGGATTTTCTGTTTGCATGCATCGGCTTCTCAATCGGATTCGGCAACGTCTGGCGATTTCCTTTCCTCTGCTTCAAAAATGGCGGAGGTAAGTCCTTAATTTTAAGATAGACCTCACTGCATAATACTTCATTTTTCCCTGACTCAAATTGTGTGCCTATTCTAAAATAATACATGCTGCTGTTTCAGCAGGCATGAAAAAAAAACAAAGTATAAAGGTTTCTCTCAAACATCATGATTTTCGGAGAATCGTTTGCCTTTCGCAAATGAGCAGTGTAGGTTTGAGGAATCAACGAATATAAATATACCCAAAAAACCCGATGTGGCAGATTAGTATAATCTTTATATGACGCGTACATTTTTTAGAGGCGTTTATCTTACCAATAAAGATATCTTGAGCCAAATAACTCTTCTAGAAAGCCCAAATCGCTAACTCATCTCTATTAAAATAATGGGAGATTTCTCTGAAACAATAAAGCTAGCAACCAGTCTACTGCCTTTGGTCTTCACTTTTCCCATAACAATTTTGAGATGAATTGCTACTTTTAAAGTCAAGCGTTTAAAAACAGTCACCTATTTCCAGTCATGGCTCGCCTCTAGGTTGCCGGGAAAACTATATAAGATCTGCTATAATAAATAAGTGCTCCTTTATGCATTGTTATCTCTGAGGCATATGGGGACGTTTAGTCCTAGTTAAGAACCTACTCATTCAGTCCTTTGACAACTGACGACCCATCGTAACGGTTGCTAACAAGATAGAGGAACCTCCCATTTATGCTACTATTAAAGCGACAATTCAGCCCTGTTTTTAAACACGGTCAGCTACCAAACAATACGAAAGAAAGATGTCATATGTTCTCCTCCAGAATGTGTACTCCACTATAAAGGAGTAAGTATTTGCTACCACACTGCGCTAAGTATGTTACCTAAGAATTTGATATGTTGGCTTAGACATTGCGTCCTTGAGGTAAGGACACACTTAAAAAACAGAAGTAACCATAGCATGTATCACCTAACAACACAGTGGCATCTGAGAAGAAGAAGACTCGATCGCTGGGAAAATATGTTTATTCGCCTGACGTTTCGATATCCGTCGCGGATATTGAAACGTCCGGCGAATAAACATATTGTCCCAGCGATCGAGTCTTCTTCTTCTTCTTCCCAATTGCTTCCTGGGACACGGAGGTTTGCTTGTATTGAGAGGGGCATCTATCTACTCTGGCGGATTTGATAATGAGGGCTGTTCAAAAAGGAGAGGTATTTTATGGAATCGCCATTGAAGGACGTTCTTCGAAGACGACACCCACTCGAAGGGTATTTGCGTGAAAAAATCACTTTCAGGTCCGAATTGAGCACGGTTACAACCAAATGTTCTCTAAAAGATTTGCTATAACTGTAGTTTACCCGCCATTTGGATATTAATGTCTGGTGATAATAGCATTATACAATACGATTAAACAAAAAGTGTATGCTTTATCACTTAAAACGTAAGCGTTGAAATACTAAAAATGCTCAATAGCAGTGGAAATAGTATAGGACGGACTAAATGTCAGTTCCGTCAATGTCATAGCTGAAGTTTTCATCCTGTCCTTCGAAGTGCACACTGTCATTGCACTAGGAAAAACGGCTTATCCTTAGGCTTAACTGATTGTAGTTGAAAAAGCTCAGGTGATTCTGATTAAGCATGGATTATATATTAATACTTTTGAGGGTAACAGTGATTATGGCGGGGAGTGTTAGTTCGTAAGAGTCATTTCGAAGGTAGAAGTCGATATAGTAGACTGTGCAGGTGAACTTAAAGTAGCCTGGTGTCGGTATATTAAGATTGCTAGAGATTGCAGACGTCATCACAATTCCACATAGCCTGATCCAATTTAACGGATGCAGCATTTGATTTTCTAAAACCAAAATAATAATAACCAGCTTATTTTACCATTAAAGATGGTCGGTGTTCCTGAAGAAAATAATTTTACCAATCTAAATGAATTCAAATGCGGGCCTTTATCTACAGTATTATTTACTAAAAAACATTTACAGCGGCATAATTTG
>JAYGXS010000003.1:49078908-49095646 GCA_036362985.1 Ligula intestinalis
TTCGATATCCGTCGCGGATATCGAAACGTCAGGCGAATAAACATATTGTCCCAGCGATCGAGTCTTCTTGTTCTTCTTCTTCTCAATTGCTTCCTGGGACATGGATGTTCGCTTGTAGTGAGAGCGGCATCTATCTACTCTGACGGATTTGATAATGAGGGCTGTTCAAAAAGGAGAGGTATTTTCTGGAATCGCCATTGAAGGACGTTCTTCGAAGACGACACCCACTCGAAAGGTATTTGCGTAAAAAAATCACTTTCAGGTCCAAATTGAGCACGGTTACAACCAAATGTTCTCTAAAAGATTTTCTATGACTGTAGTTTACACGCCATTTGGATATTAATGTCTGGTGATAAAAGCATTATACAATACGATTAAACAAAAAGTGTATGCTTTATCACTTAAAACTTAAGCGTTGAAATACTAAAAATGCTCAATAGCAGTGCAAATAGTATAGGACGGACTAAAGGTCAGTTCCGTCAATGTCATAGCTTAAGTTTCTATCCTGTTCTTCGAAGTGCACACGTTCATTGCACTAGGAAAAACGGCTTATCCTTAGGCTTAACTAATTGTAGTTGAAAAAGCTCAGGTGATTCTGATTAAGCAGGGATTAGATATTAATACTTTTGAGGGTTACAGTGATTATGGCGGGGAGTGTTAGTTCGTAAGAGTCATTTCGAAGGTAGAAGTCGATATAGTAGACTGTGCAGGTGAAATTAAAGTAGCCTGGTATCGAAATATTAAGATTGCTAGAGATTGCAGACGTCATCACAATTCCACATAGCCTGATCCAATTTAACGGATGCAGCATTTGATTTTCTAAAACCAAAAGAATAATAACCAGCTTATTTCACCATTAAAGATGGTCGGTGTTCCTGCAGAAAATAATTTCACCAATCTGAATGAATTCAAATGTGGCCCTTTATCTACAGTATTATTTACTTAAAAAACATTTTACAGCGGCATAATTTGAAATCTGTCCTGTTGCGTTTTAAGAACGTCATGACACTACATTTTCGCACCCTGCTAATCAAACGCATTCGTCTGCTGTGGTTATGGACCTAATACAATAGTGGGTAAATGATATAAATCTAGTTATTTGCTTTGTCTTAACCGTTAAATACATTTATTGAGAATTCTTTTTTTCTTAATCTCTTGTGAATAAGCCTTCTGGTTTAATTTTGCTTTTGTCAAGGTGCATTTCTGATTCCCTACTTCATAAGTTGCTTCCTTGTTGGAATCCCGATGTTCTTCCTGGAAGTTAGTGTTGGACAGCTTATGTCGCGCGGCGGACCCGCGGCCTGGGAGATCATCCCTTTGTTTAAGGGTATGTATAACTTTTTAAAACATTCTCACTTTTGTTCTTATAAATTTGATCAATCTCCCATTGCTTATCGTCAATTGAATTTGTTTTTTGCCTTCACAAGAGGGTCAATCTATAATAAGGCAAGAATATACTTAATACTTTTCAGGTTTATCTGGTGCAAATGCATTCAATCGATGAAACGGTTCACGAAGCTGCGATGCAACTCACAAGACCCACTTTATGTCTTTTATATTAATTGCTTGTAAGCGAATATTTCTTTGCATAAAATAAGCACTAAAACAACGGTAAGAAACGCTGTATTTTGTAGACAAATTGCCGTTGTCTTGGGATTCATGGGGCTTGCAAGTCCTTCTCAAAACATGTTAATAAATATATGTGGATAATACCCTCGAATTTCTGAGAGTCCATTTGAAAGCAAACGTACTTAGCATACCCACAAAATCAAAAAAATATCATAGATACTCCAAAAAATTACTATTGGAAAACACATTAAAGTAGTCCTTAGGTCGTAAATAATAGATACAGCGGGAATATCCACTTTAAGGTCAATCCTCCTCCTAATTTGATATGTAATACAGCTGCCGTGTACAGTTGTCGCCAAAAAATACTGACATATGCGAAAGATTAATAAGCTTTCGCAAATCAGCATTGACGCAGGTTGTGATACTGATTATCATGATGTCTATTCTGAAGTCATTTCAGTCATGTTAGGATGCGGATCTTTAAACAGACTTCGTTCTGAATACTAGCAAAACGTATCTATTGTAAAAACTGGCTGCTTAAGTAGTATGCCTTTTTATCGTTTATTTTGACTGCCTTTATGAATTTAAATCAGTTTCATGGAAAACATGCACGAAAAAACTATTTCGTTTACTTGTTTGATAGCAAATTACGTTTCTTTTAAATTTAATACTCAAAGAAAGGGTATCTTTCAGTTTAAAAATGTTTCCCAATTGCCGAATCATCTTCTAAACTACTGACTTCTACACTCGAATTCAAGGTTAAAAAACTGCGCACTGTGTTCATCCTGTTTAAGGAAAAGTACGTTTTTGCCTACAATTTGGGGAAAAATTCACATAGTTATAATACATTATTGCAATATATATAGAACAGGTTTTATGCAATAAAAGGCAACATAAGTAAATTTACCGATGCTATTTTTTAAGAATAACCACCTCAAAATTGTAAAAAAGCTCATAATTAGCAAGTTTTTAAAACCGAAAGATACCCTTTCTTTGAGTGTTAAATTTAAAGGAAACGCAATTTGCTATCAAACAAGTACAAGCAATATATTTTTCGTGCATGTTTTCCATAAATTCATAAAGGCAATCAAAATTAAGGATAAAAAGGCATACTACTTAAGCAGCCAGTTTTTACAATAGATACGTTTTGCTAGTATTCAGAACGAAGTCTGTTTAAAGATCCGCATCCTAACATGACTGAAATGACTTCAGAATAGACTACATGATAATCAATATCACAACCTGCGTCAATGCTCAGTAACGAAAGAGTATCAATCTTTCGCATATTTCGGCATGTTGCGTGGTTTTCGCCGACCACTGTTCAGACCTGAAGCAAGCTTGACGGAGTCCATATGTAACAGTAGCCTAGGCAGGTAACTTGACCCAAGTGGGATTAAATTCGCGGCTCGCGGAGGGGTCATGTAGCTCAGCTGACTCGAGTATTGTTTGTACCAAAGCCATCCCTTGCTGCCAGCGTTCCAGATCCCATTAGGGCCACCCTAGTTTTGTATAATTTGTTCACGTAAATGGAAAATACTTCAATCTACAAGGCCGTATGCAACAGAACAGTATTATAAAGCGGAATGTACTCCTTTTCAAACTGGTTTAGATTGCTTACCCTCACTGGTCTCATAAGACAAAAAATGACCAAATAAGTGGAACGATTATAAACACAGCCAAAAAAAAGTTTTATCGAAAAGAACATTTAAAACTGTATTTTTCCTGTGTGGATGAAAATATATAAATTACATGAATATCGGAAACCAAAAATTTGCTGGCCTGACACCTCAAAAGCAAGCAGACTTTCACCAACTTCGTGGTCATAACGGCAATAGAGGTTGAAGATTATTTGCTTTGAATACTTACAAATACTACTTTCTTGGCTCCTCATTAGTCCCTTCCGTTTCTGACTCAATGGTTCTTTACGATTTTGCCCAATGATTTCTGAACATGCTGTTTATTTGAATTTAAATAATTGGTTTTTCTACAAAATGAAATAAACTTAGAAAATTAAAAAAAGCATCCCGAATACATTTTCCAGGAGTGAAACATGCCACGCAGAATACAAGAGATTTTTATAATTGCCTCCAACCATGCTTTACGAATCTTTGTACGTCATTGGCCATTGTAAGGGGAAAACAAATAAAACAGATGTGCTCATTGGACATTACAGTTTTTAACTGGAAAAATTATTCGACTTTGCCCCGCAAAGCTGGGAAGATTTGTAAATGAACTCTCCTAGTCGGTATCCCGAGTACATATCTTGAGTAGTAACTAAGAGGTCGCTAATTAAGGCTATTTTTTTGACCTTATGTGGCTTGGCGAAGATGTGACCACCACGGAACCCATGGCCCAATAATTCTAGGAAACGGCACCAGTAGTAATAAGGGTTACATGAGTGGAACAATACGGAGGCCCAGGTGGGAAAATAAAAGAAAAAAGGGAAAAAACATAAAATTGTAGATAAAGCTAATATAAAAAGCTTATCCATCACAACAAAAAACAAGAAATAATCAAAAAAGAAATTAAAATAACAAAAAATAAATTAATAAAATAACGCATTTAAATAAAAATAAATTATCACTGCCACCAGTTACGTATCACGGCATTTTTTTGGCTCAAGTGCCGTGGTGATCCCTATAGAATACTGCTATCAGGTGAGTTTTATTAACAGCAAACACTGGAGCAAGTTATGAGGAGCTAAAATTGTGCGCAGTCTGATCCACGTGTCTAAAAGTATCCGATTTCTAAAAGGGGTTCCAGACGCCTATTATTATTTTTGTCTCCAAGGTGTGGGTTATGCCGGAGTTTTTGTCCTCTTCTGTCTGAACTGTTATTACAATGTCATCCTCGCCTGGATAATCTTCTACCTGTTTGCCTCCATGACAAGTAGTCTTCCCTGGACTACCTGTGACAACTGGTGGAACACCGAGAGTTGTCATGATTTCACCAATGGCTTCACGGACACGAACAGCTCCCTCTACATGGCGGATCCAGTCAGCGAATACTGGGAGTATGTTTGTTGGTCTACGTGATTTTGCATTAACATATATTCTCACAACTTGTTGTGTGCTTGTGTTTACGTCAGTTTTCACTTCCGATAACAAACGGAAAACAAGTTTGCGTACTGTCGTGGAAGTTCACGTGATAAATTTACAGAGGCCTTGTTTGTATGTCAAACATCCACTGAGAAGAAGACAACTCGGTGGCTGGGAAAATACTTTTATTCGACTGACGTTTTGATATCCGTCGCGGATTCATCGCCAGAGACCTAAGCAGAACGCAGTAACAGATACGGGTATCAGATCCACAGGCTTTGGCAGTATTTATAGGATACAGTCAACATGGCAAACATGCAACGAAAATCGACGGTAATTGCCTCCTTGTGCGTTGATAGTTTGTTGGACGGCATGTGGACTCTGACTAGCTGAACTTTCATCACGCGTGGTGAACTCGGGCGTGATGATGGCTCAGCCATCTGGCCCTCCGGTGTTGGCGTAAGATTAGGTGGTGGTTTGTCCGTTCCCCAAGTAGCGACTTGCTTTGGCAAAATTGATTATCAGCATCGAATATGGTTTATGCAAATCGTTGACCTTGTTTATGGATTGGGAGCCCGTGAACCATGACTCACGCAATTCTTGGCCCACTCGATTATCACCTCTTGTGAGAATTTCAGTCTCTTCAAATTTTAATGTGCGGCCAGGGCTTTTAGAATGAGCTGCAACTTGAGAATTGGCATCATTTCGCCAGACTGCTGCCACGTGTTCGGCAATTTGCGTCTTGAAACGTCTTCCAGTTTCTCTGACATAGTTGCTGTGTCTGCAACTGCAGCAGATCCTGTAGACGACTTCAGATGTTTGCTGCCGTGGCAGTGGGTCTTTTGGTTTCATTTTATGACGTCTTCTGGTTGCCCGCGGCCTGTGTGCAGCTCTAACTCCAAGTGGCGCGAGAAGGCGGCTGATAGCCTGCGAGTAATGACTGCGTCCTATAAATACTGCAAACTCCTGTGCATGCATAACCCGCTTCTACTGCGGTTTCCAGCTCATGTCTATGATGATGAATCCGCGACAGATGTCGAAACGTCAGGCGAATAAACGTATTGTCCCAGCGGTCGAGTCGTCTTCTTCTGAACTGCTTCCTGGGGCTCGCCTGTTCGCGTGCATTTGCAACCGCAAATGTGTCCAAATTTTAACACAACTGCTAATTGCCATCAGTCACTGGATGTTAGTAATCTTGTCTGTGTCATCTGAAATCAATTTTATTCTCCTCTGTTTTTCGCTTCTAGGTTAGTGCACTCAAGCAGTCTGCCACATCAACTTACGACTGCTCTAAACTAGCGGTTTGGATGATATATCAAACTGTTTTTTTACGCTACATACCTGACTTAGTGGCGTTGCCTATCCTTTATAGATTAAACTTACGGTTCAAACTTAGAGTAACGTAAGAGGACGGAAAGCAGTGCAACTCTGCTGTGCTCCGGGCTTCAACTATATATACTCTACGCGCAATAGCATAAATCACGGCTCACCATCCTAGTGGGGATCGAGGGCACATAAGTCCAGCGCTGACTTGAATCAGCATCACATTTGACTACTATTAGCGTCAGTAATAATGCCGGTACTAGCATCATTCATTTGAATAGCTAGTTTAGTAGCAGCATAAATAGTTGTTGTAGTAGTAGTAGTAGCAGTCTTTAGTAGCAGCAGTAGCAGTCTCGGTCTCCATGTGTCCGTCTTAGCAACGAACGAAGTTGAGAGAGGGTAGATAGTAGGCAAAGTCTACTGTCACTTATAACTAAATCACGCAGTGTTCTGGTCTGCATTGGAGAAAGCTGCCAACGTCTGATCCCGTTTTGTCTCCCTGACCCCCCGCTGAACATGGTAAGTGCAGTGACGCCTGTGACGTCTAATAGCACTTACATATAAAAGCTGAGTCTAGTCGCCCTTCCTTCTTCAACCTGTTTGGCGCATACGGTTGACTTCATCGTAAACCAATGGTCGAACAATCAAACAACAGTGATACATTGTCCTAACTTCCGTCATTTGCCTTCAAGGTTTGCATTTTGTAGGACTTGTAGTTATATTTTGTCATTCGAGTTTGCCCCATGTTCTGGCTAGCTTGGCCTCATTTTACTTAATTAATAAAGAAGTAATCTTTCCTTCTTACCACATTACTGAGCTTGTCAGTACAGCCCCTGTTTACGATAGATTTCGTTCCTTTCTCCTAATGTAACAGCAGAATAAACACGACACCTTTACTTCAGACACCCTGTCATTTGCATCCATTTTTGTACAATCATTTCAGACACCGTGTCCTAGGACTCTCCGCCCGTATTGATGCAGTCGGTACGGTGCGTTGGGAACTGGCTCTCTGTCTGCTTGTGACTTGGGCCATTGTATTTCTTTGCATTTTCCAGGGCATTCATGAATCCAGCAAGGTAGGTTCAATCCTGTCTACCATGGTGTTCCCCATTCCTTTTATTTCAAAGAACGCAGAAATGCAAAGTATTTTTTTGCTTGGCTTTTTACTCCAGATACTCTACTTCACCGCACCCTGCCCTATTATTCTGATGCTCATTCTGCTGATTCGAACTGCAATGTTGGAAGGTGCTTCAATGGGGATGATTTTCTACCTTAAGCCAGATTGGAGTCACCTTACTTCATTAGAAGTAAGTATTGACAAAGTTTTATATAACCAATGCAAGTAGAAAAAACGAGTTATGGGAAGTAGTTGAAAAGGTGTTTAGAAGATCGTTAAAACAAGGGATTTATTCAGCGGACGTTTTGAATTCACGCTTAAACCCACCAGCAGAGACGGCATCAGGTAAGTGTTATACACGATTATAGTTCGACCGCCAATTTCGACGAAGTTTAACGTGACAGTGACTTGCGCTGCTTCTGTCTCATCCGCTATTCCACTCCCCCAACGGTGCCCGTTACCAAGACGGAGTCAAAAAACGGGTAATAGAGGAGGTCGCAGGTTACTGGCGCAGCGTGAATCTACACACACTCGAACCACCATCTTTCCCTTGTTGGGCATTTCTTGTGCAAAAGCAACCCAAATAACGCCTGTCGTACCCTGATCTGCTCCTACCCCTGTGTTGGTCCGGCACACCTATCACCTGACCCGTTTAGGGGGCACGTGTAATACACACATACCCACGTAGTTGCAGTATGTAAAGGATACAGTCACTATCTTCCTGCAGACCAATGATAATTAACAGTTAGCTTATGAACAAAGTTGACCACCCTTTGGTGCGCTAATGGTCAGACGACCAGCACGCAAGTCATTAGCCCTAAAACTGTTTTCCCTCCTCCCTCCTGTTGGATGTATGAGTCACACTCAGACCATACACAACCATGGAGGAAGGGAGCTAGTGACAAGACGACCCACTGCCACGGCGAGTAACATCTATAGTCATCTGCCAGATCTGTTGGAATTGCAGTCAAAGCAACTACGTCGGAAAATCTGTAAGACTGCTCTGGGTGCGGCAGCAGTGCGCAGAGGAGTGACAATCGCGTGAGGCTCCCTTTGCTTGACTCATGCTTTACGGGTTCCCACTTTTACCAACAAGTGCACGGACCGTCCGAACCCGTATTCGGTGTTGAGATTTAGTTAAGCCAAAACAATAAGTCACTCGCGGAGCGCGTATGCGAAGACGGTTTATAACGCCACTGTCGGCGAGCTGGATAGCCACGCCAACATAATGACAACATCCAGCATAAATGATGCAAATTCAGCGCTTAAGGAGTCGAATGCGGGCCCTCAAGCCATTAGTGCATCTGGGGGAAGCATCCTCGACGAAGGGGGAGTCGTCAATTGCCAAAGGTATGCAATAGCATAAAAAATGGCCTCCTTAATACTGCAGCTCCCTGTTTGCAAATTGCTCGCATCGGATGCTGTCCCTGTTAATGCATTCCAACGTGAATCGGGATAAAGTTTTTGCTCCAGCGATTGCGTCTACTTTCTCTTAACATTTTACACCCTGCTGGACGGATCGAAAAGGGATATATGGTCCACACCTAACCTACACTTATCCAAATCCTTACGTTCCGAGCCTCCTTATCTTTTCAATTGAAAATGGATTGCATTAAAAGTTATTTACTATGAAGATATTCTCTGCGAAACACTACTTCGTTTCTTGCGCTAAACAGCGGTTGGCTTCTTATGCTTCTGCATTTCTCTTCCAAAGGTTTGGTCAGATGCTGGAACTCAAATATTTTTCAGCTATTCTATTAGCGTGGGAACCCTGACCGCACTTGGCAGTTATAACGACTTTCATCACAATTCATTCAGGTGAGTTTGCGCTGTAAACGTTCAGGTAAATTGTACTGATGAGGCGTGCCAGGTCTTTATTTTCGCAGTCCATTTTCTTACCTCGCCCAAGTGGGCAAAAGCTTTAGTGCCACGCGAAGAAAAACACAAGTTTTTTCTGTGATTTCCACCTTTAAGTGAAATTCCAAAAATGCCTTGCAAGGGACAGGGCCATCAAGTGGCATATTGAAGCGAGGATCTGCACACTTTCAAATACCCAGTGCCTTGAACATCCGGTCCTTCTACAAGCTGTTACCATCATTTACATAGTCAACTGCATTGGCTTTTTTAAAGTTTGCACTTACAGGATCAAAGTGGGGAAAATGTAATACATCCGTATTAGCCAAGTTGGAATCAAATATTCAAACCTAATCATTATCGGTTTTTAACTGTTCCGAGGCATTTCAAAAATTGCTTGCCCTTCTTTGAAGATCATAGGAGGTCATAACCTGTACGGTTGGAATTATTTTAGGGAGTTCAAGGTGACCGGAACACTAGACGCAGTCTAAACCCTCTGAGAACCTCGCTCGCAGTCAACGTAGAGGTAGCGATTCCACGGGTTGATGGCAACCTGGACATAGAAGTCAAATCTGCAAATGTTTAAATGCTATTTTGCAACTTCCAGGCATTCCCTTAAAAGCTAAAAATTTTCCATTTTGCTTTATTCCTATGGCAAGATTTTTTCCATTTGAACTATAAATTTTGTCACTGTAATTTAGCTTCAGGCTTAACGCTCATTACGAGCATAAGTACCAATGGACACTTTTGTGCTCTACCTACCGATCAGAATTCTGGCTTCGGAAAAGACTTATTAACAGTAATACAAAGCATTACATTAATGAAAGTTTACTTGTACCCACCGCAGAACCGCATAACTTTTCGATGTTAATTTCTTCTGCTTTGGATCTTATACTCATGGAATTTACAGACACGTTCACGGGCTGTGCCACAACTAGCCCGCTTTCCCCGGAAACATTCTCGTTTACCAATGCTATCCTTTATAATTAGCAAGTAAACGTAGTCGGCTCCCAATCAATATATGAAAAGTTACGTTTTAGAAGTAGAAATACCAAAAGTATGCTAATACTGCACGCTTTGTCAATGCAAGCGAACATGTGAGTCCCAGGAAGTAAGTTATAAGAAAAAGATGTGATCGCTGAGAAAAGACTTCTATTTGCCTGACGTTTCGTAATCCGTCGCGAATCCATCATCAAAGACAATAGCAGAAACGGCTAATTCGTTCACAGAAAGTTGCACGGACCCACAATCTATGAATAAGGGCAAAAACTTACCCAATCCACATTCGGTGCTAAGACTCAAGTTGGCCAAAGCAAGTCACCATTTGGGGAAGACACAGACCAACGCGTCGTATAACGCCAGCGTCAGGGAACCAGATGGCCGAGCACTTATCACGTCCAATTCCACCACGTGTGATGAAAGTTCAGCAGGTCACGACCATCAAGAAATTAGCGCACAAGCGGACAACTATCATCGATAGGGGGAAGCCGTTAATTGTCATAATTGTGCAGTAGCATAGACACTGTATCCTGTAAGTATTGCAACCCCTGTATATGAAGTCCCCATTTCTGATTTTGTATCTGATGACGGATCCACAACGAATTTAAAAACTTCAAGCCGATTTAATTCTTCTCCCAGCGATCACATCAACTCCTTCCCAATGCATAATTTATTTGATGCATAAACGTTATCG
The DNA here is from genome assembly GCA_036362985.1 of Ligula intestinalis. Lineage (NCBI taxonomy): Eukaryota > Metazoa > Platyhelminthes > Cestoda > Diphyllobothriidea > Diphyllobothriidae > Ligula > Ligula intestinalis. The sequence goes on from JAYGXS010000003.1 coordinate 49,089,503, forward strand.
TCTGTTCAACGGCCGCATCTTGGCGGTGCAAAACATCAATAATGAATGAGAAACTGTAACGATTTGAATTCGTACGGAAAAAAATCAGTGCAAAAACAGAGCATATTACCGCGTAGACTAAGGAATAACCTTTGCAACTTAAAGCACCCCATCACAAGTAAAATTGGGGGAAAATCTTTAAAGCATAAAAGGGGTGGATAGCTTTGCCTGTTATCATGGATGACAAATTTTGCTTGCAAATGACTAATTCCTCGACAAATTAAGTTTCTTCCCAGAAGCTGCACAGGAATAAACCGCTTCATAAGACTTCGCTTTTGAGCGATGGTAACCGATCTTGGCAAAACGATATGCCGAAAGTGCAGCAGCAGTGAACTAATGATTTCTACTAGAAAGTTTTTGAAAATATTTTTAACAGGCACTTCCAGAATTGAGTCACTGATCGTCGGTCTGATTCTCCTTCCAATAGGTGTAGCCCTTTTCGGTTGCTGCTGCATACTCTTAAGACAGTCTCCTGCAAGAGCTCAAAAGTTCACTATGCTTGGGGTTGTTGACCAAACTTCTTTTTATACGTCATTAACACTCTTTGCATGCCGCCGTTTATGCCTCAGGGATACGGGAATATTTGCCGTCCTGAACACATGTGTCAGTTTCATTGCTGGCTGCATTATCTTTACTACGTTGGGCTACATGTCTGAGACCTCTGGAATCCCAATAGCTCGGGTCGCCGAAGCGGGACCCGGACTAGCCTTCGTTGCTTATCCCAAGGCGCTCTCAACGATGCCTCTGAGCCCCCTGTGGTCCGTGCTCTTCTTCTTGATACTTCTGCTGCTTGGGCTTGACAGCCAGGTTAGTTTCTGACAGAAAAGGTCACCTCTTTTACTTTCTATTACATAGGCTGAAAGCCGCATCGAGTAGCAAACATAGACATATACGTTTAAAATAGCGTCTATTAGAAAGCTGGTTCCTTTAAAACTTAACCACAAGATGGCCCAAGTACTTCGAACCATAAATAGTTGATTGCATTTCTCTTAAAACATGCACGTGGCGGTGGGTCCCAAAAGCCACACTTGAGGCGGCCAGGCGCATATGTTCCCAACGCAAACAAGTTGGAGTTTGTTGGTTGTTTGAAGACAAAAAACGGTAAGAATGGATTAGATGACCCCTAATATGAGACTAAGAAACAACTGCAACAAAGTTGTCATTGCACCAATTTCCAGGTCAAATGGGTTTAAGTTTAGTAAGTTGAAGCATGTTTTCCCAGGTGCAAATTTGAAGATTGCGTATGCAGCAGAATTAATTAAAACCATAAATTTCGTGAGTGCTCATCAGCTGCATCCTCTCGCTGCATAAATTGGGTAACGAATGAGAAGATATAAAAAATTGAATTCGTACAGATGAGGTCATACGAACAGGTTAGGAAGGTCAATTAGTATACTGGACTACCAAGTCTGATGAGTAACGTAAGCAAGTGAAAAACTGTGCACAGTGAGGTAGGGGGAAAAACGTTACAAAGGCTGAGTTTTGACCGTCGTATACAGGCTGCCTCCAGGTAGCGCCAGGTATGAGTTGTTCGTGCCCGAACAAGTACTCGGAAGGATGTTTTGGGGCCACACTGTCCGCAGTGTTTCACTTGCTCACCGTCCTGTAGACTCCAAAACATCCTTCCGAGTACTTGTTTAGGCACGAACAACTCGTAGCTTGCGCTACCTGGAGACAGCTTGTATACGACGGTCAAAACCCGACCTTTACAAACATTTGGAGCATGTTGTGAATCTTGCTTTGCCCTGGTAACATCCGACTCCCTGATTCGCACTCCCCTTTGCCCGCATTTCTGCTTTTACGTTTTTTCCCCTACCTCACTGTCTACAGTGTTTAATTTGCTTACGTTACTCATCATACTTAGACGTCCAGTATACTAATTGACCTACCTGACCTCTTCATATGACCTCTATTGTACGAATTCAATTTTTGTGTTTCCTCTCATTCGCTACTCACTTTATGCAGCGAGAGGACGCAGCTGATGAGTACTCGTGATATTTATGGTTCTAGTAAATTAGGCTGTATACGCAATCCTCAAAGTAAAGTTTATTGTTAAGTTTAGGGTCAGGTTCAAGGGTAGGGGTGCGGTGAGTTGAAAAGTACGTAAAGGGTAAGCTGAGATTTTTGTTAAGTTTAGCACACGATAGTACTTATCCAGCCTGAATATATGCCTATGGTCGCCTTTGTTTACCTGTGCGGGACATTTCCATTTCAGTGTTCTGTTTAAAGAGCCCTAAAAGCCATCTTTCCTAATGAAGCAAGATAAAAGTTCTCGATCCTGCCAAAAGGCTACCGTTTGATTCCTTTGATTGACTGATTTTCCCAAAATGTATTAGAATATTCGTCAGCTTCAAAGCCAGATCTGGACGCAAGGTTAAATGGTAGTCCATAGTGCAGAAATAGATTTTTTTTATTGGTGATGGTGAAGTTGCAGGTTTTGTTTCATCAAGATAGCACGATTTCTTCGACCAAATGCCAGTCAATCACGTGTCCACAGTGCAAGGCCTCCGAAGCGCGCTGCATAATGATGCTTTGCACAATATCTTCGTCCGGGTCGCCCAGTCACATATCCATGTACCAAGGAAAACGTGAACAATCCAGCCTGAATAGAATGTTATGATAGAAGTTACTGCGTTCTGGCTAAAAGGCCTCCCCTCCAGAAAATCACGATTTTTAGAATAAGCATAAAATGGGCCTGCTGTGCAAACTATTATACCTGTCGGAGTCTCCTTTAACGGATTGAAACAAATTCTTTTAAATGTGACTTGAAAGCAGTGATTTACTAGTGGTTTTCATCTTTACCTCCTGCAGGCAGATATGGTCAATTTTGGTCATGTGCAGTCTTCTGTACACTGTCTTGTCACCATACCCGGGTGAGGAGTGGCAAGAGAGTGAGTTAAATGCAGCGCAAGTCTGCTCCCAATAAAATCTCCCAAAATTCACTGGCTCAGTACCAGCCTGCTGTGGAGTTCACAGTGAACCTCGTCAAAGTCGATGGTCAGACTGTCGAAGGTTAGAAGTTTCCTCTTGCATGCAACATTTAAAATCAGGTAGGTGCACACAGCGTGTAGGTAGAGCGTTACATATCGGCATTCCTGCAAACTACTTTGGGCCAGTTAGTGTATCTGGTTATGGGAAAAAGCAGATGTGATTGCTGGGACAAGAACTTAATTCGCATGAAATTTTGGATCCCGCCGCCGCGGACCCCTTAATGAAGATAGATCTGCGACATGATCCGAAACATCAGGGGAATAAAGTTTTTAACCCAGCAATCGCATCTGCTGCTCCTTTATTACTTCATCGAACTCGAATTGTGTCATTTATTGGAAATCGCTTTGCAGTATGACCAAAAATGAATCGAGACAGTCTGATAATTGTTTTCAGGTATCAGCAAAAGGAGATAGGAGAGGTACGAATGATTGAGAAATCAAAAAGTGAATAGAAAACCAGCTATAATTTCTGGTTGCTGTATGCTCAGTACTTTTTAGTAACTAGATTTGGCGCTTACAACGAGGGTAAAAATTATATATGAAGGAGAGCCTTTGCGTCCAGGTACTTGTATGGGTAAGAATGAAGGGTGTTCGATCATCGGATCAATTTGTTTATCATCCTGAGCTTTCGAACTCTTACAGGGGTCTATCGTCAGAGATAAGAAACAGCAACGAAAGAAAGACTAGTAATAGTGTGTATTCGCCGATCAAATATTATGGGCAATCAGGTCGTGAAGCGTTAGATACCGCGATCAAAAAAGGGGGTTGTGGCAACTAAAATGATATGCGTTGACTAATCGTCGGTGATTTTAATGTTCATCAAGGCATCAGTAACGAAATGGGGCAATTATAGACGATGTGGGCCCAATTAGTTGTGACAGACGTCTGACAGTGACTGCACGTAATTCACAAGGCTCTGCATGCCGGAGCCAATTCGACACATCAGTTGACTGCATACCTATCCTTGGACCAGGCTTCAATTAATTCTCTGCTCATCTTTTTTCCGGCGTGGGGGAGTACCTTGACGGCCACGAAGTTCAACTCATGGCCTGTTTCAGAGTTGTGAGCTGTAACTTGTGATAATCCATCGCCTCGTCGTACGGCCAACTTTTGTTCATGTATGTGCGATCCGACCATGCGTTCAGTTTAGACTGTCAAGTTACAAAAACAGCTTAGGCATTGGATGCGATACCCTACTCCATATTGTTCATTCGGCGTAAGCTGGTCATTTATTTTCATCACCCTACTGCGCATGGTAGTTTTGGGTCTGTGTGCAAATTCAACACCAAGTCCCACAGCGATGCGCTCAGCCGCTTCTGAGACATCCTTGATGTATGGCAGAGCGTGCCATATCCTCGGCGGTTCTTCCGTTTGGGTCTTACAGGACCAAACGCGTAGGAATTGGTTTATAAATTCTTTTGGATAACCATTCCGCATAACCTGGTCACGAAGATATCAGGCCTCGCATACCGAGCGCATTGCAGCGGAACTAGGCGTCGGAATTGCACACCGCCCCTAGGCTAACATGCGCAGCTGGATCATGAGAAAAAAGAACCGCTTAGATCCCAGTGAGCAGTCTAGCGTAGTCTACCGAAAACCATGTCTAAACTGTCCTACAATTACACCGGACTGACGGGAAACCTGCTTGGTTCGCGCATAAACGAACGTCCGTTGACTGTCAGACGGGGCGACGCATTGTCGCAAGTGGCTGTCTAAAGTTATGGGACGGGCCATTCATTTAACTTCGCTGTCATGCGACTAATTGCCTACTCCAACAGCAAGACAGGAAGAGAATCAATTGAAGGCTGGGCCTCGTATGACAACTCAGCCAACCGAAGTAATGGATGTAACGGTGGCTGTGTCCTTGTTATCGTCTAATTACGCCCTTTGGAATCCCCAAGGAGTTACACAACAAGAAGGACGTGAAAATGGAAGTTACCCGGCGAAGAGTTTATTGTGTACAAAAACCGGAGTTGCTTTCTCGGTTGGCAGTTGCCGCTGGCATAAATTCAGCGCGCTGTATATCCTGCCTGAGGGCGAAGCCCGGGCCTGGGGCGCTGGCGGTGTCCTTGTCAGTCCGTGTTACAACTCAGTGTCTGATATGTGACAGTTGCTTATCAATGCTTATAAAGCGCACTCGCTTGTGGCATGATTGGGCGCTTTGGAATAAGGTCATCTTTCCTGTGAGGCACCTAAGTGGCCCTTGAGGAACTGAGACCAGTTGGGCACGCGCGTGAGTTCACGTGCGTGTGTCCGATCCAGTTGTTTAAGGTCCTTGCGTGGGCACAGTCACTGCGAAGGCATGTGACGTCGAGGCAGTCCGCTTTTAACAAATGAATCCGTGTTCGCATTCGGCCGCAGGCGCGACGCGTCAGAATTGCCTGCAAAGTTATGTTGGCATTTGGTTAGGCAAGTATCCCAGCAGTATTGAGCTGGCGCCCGCATACATCGCCTACGCAAGTATAGCCGCACGGCCGATACTGGATACTAATGGGTTTCCTCTCCTCCTTCCTCGCCCTTCCCCATTCCCCTAAAAGGATTGATTGGCTCCCACCCCCTCTAACTGTTGCTCATTGTTTGGTTGACGTTTCATCTCTTAGGATGGACTCCCGCGAGACTCCGAAAGCTCAGAAGAATAAAATTATTATTCCGGTAATCGATATGCCTTCATCTTCTTCCAACTAAACTTACCAGCGTTCGATCACAACCAACCAAAATTTACTCTTGCCTTGACTGTTTGATTAAACATACCTACTCTTTAACACTCAGGTACCAGGTTTCCGGCTACAGATATAATATAGCGACTTGGTGCCTAAAAGTGAAGTGGACATGAACATTCTAGCATGCTTTAAATTTGTTAGTAATACCCCTCAAACCTTCCAATATTTGCAGTTTGTAGGAGTGGAAGGCTTTGTGACGGCTGCAGTGGATATGTTTCCTGACACCCTGTCTGCCCGACGTAATCGCGTTATCTTCACTGCCGCAACCTGCATTGTCTGCTTCTTCGTAGGACTTCTAATGGTCACGAATGTAAGCATTTTTTTGAATTTCATTGTATCACCAAGGTGATCATCATCATCATCATCATCATCATCATCATCATCATCATCATCAT
>JAYGXS010000003.1:49095656-49182750 GCA_036362985.1 Ligula intestinalis
TCATCATCATCATCATCATCATCATCATCATCATCATCATCATCATCGTCATCATCATCATCATCGTTATTTTAGATGTAGTTCTTTTGGCTAGTAACAACAAATGCGAAGTCAAGTCGGCAAACACATATTTTTGGCAATTCATCTTCAGGTCGATATTTTTATAAAGATAGCAAAAATACGCGAATTTGATAAGGTTTATAAGTGTCTACTCATGAATGCTTATTCGGCCAACGCCGCCGGCATGTCAAACTCGGGGTTTTTGTGATCATTGGAATTGGGGGTAGGGGGAGGTAAGTAAGGGTGTGTGTAAGTTCGACCAACGTAATTGGTGATGTCCACCATCTGCCCGAGAGCCGGGACGGTGACTGTAGCCAGGTAGAGCGAAAGCAGACGCGCCGCCATCTACCTCATTTTAAACCCTCATTCGCTTCAATAAGTGACGCGAAAAAGTCGCAATGACCGAGCAGGAATCAGGCGTAAGCCGCTTCCTCCAGCTGCAGCCAGAAACAGCGCCTAAACTTGGTCCATAGTGACAGTAGACTTTGCGCGAGAACTACTGCACTGTCTACCCTCACTCACCTATAGTATGTGTCGAGCCAGAATATATTTAGCCAGAGCTGGTACTGCTACAATCACTTCTGCTATTTCTAATACCACGAACTGGGGTGTAGCTGAGTAATAATATTTGCTAGTATTATTATTGACTGTTTTGTAAGTCAGATGTGATGCTGATTAAAGTTCGCACTGGGCTCATAGCCCCTCGATCTCAACAGGAAGTGTAGAAGTGCTAGTGCTAGCGATGGTACCACCATTTGTCAGAGGTGACCCTGATTAGGCCAACGCTTCGGCTTATCGCCCCTTGGTCTCAACAAGGAGTTTGAATCTGGATTTGAGCTATTTCGGGTAAGTACATGCTATGGGTCCTCAGCACAACAGCGTCTGCTCTATTTTCTGCACTCTCAACTCTATCCATCAAGCTGTACGGACTGAGATACTGCTGCTCTAGGTAAATGCCTATGCTAAAAACGCAAATTTTATAATAGTTATGCTTACTAGTGCCAGTAGATAGTATACTATAGGTACTGCCCGTGTGTGTTATTGAAGAAGTGGCACCCAGGATGTACTCCCATGTTCATAGGTAGAATACGGGGCATGAACATAATGGTCAAGTAAACGGAATGACTCACTGTCATCGGGGGGTTGGGGCGGCGTGTAATCGTCCCCTGAAGTATGCGTCGGCCAGGGAAGGGAGAGCACCTGTACTGGTATATTTGGACAGCACAACGCTGCATTCTGTAACTGTACAGTCAAAGCCTCTGCTGCTACTACTGCCAGCACCCGTTGGCGTAGAACTTTGAATACGTTGGCTGTTGTCTGGTAGACAACCTTGGACGTTTCGTTAGAATCGACTCGGCAATAAGAGTATCGACTAGATCTGCAAAAATGGAACTTGCAGACTACGAAATGAAATCCAACTTAAAGCATTGCCACTTAAGGTGCTGTCAGCGCAACTAAGTAAGTTATGAAGACGCGTGCTAGGACAAACTGTTAATTAGACTCAAACGATCAAAAAATTCAATGACGCAATCTTTACAGTGAGGCCAGACAGAGTTTCAGGACTGTTTCTAGCCTGACAAGTAGTTAGGTGCTTCCAGCAATGGTAAATAGACTTTTGTGCTGGCACATACTAACGGACCCACACTGCCAAGTGGCAAGAATAAAAAAACCACTTCCGTTTATTCCTTATGGTAAACAGTGTGCAGTCTTTTAACATTCCCCAGTTGCAGGCTGTAATGTCAGAATTTTTTGCGCCGACGAATTTGTTTTTGGCACCACTCAGAAAAAGATAAGCACTCATGTCGTGTAAGACGGTAATGGAGGTCAGGGCTAAAGGAAACGATTGTTTGTATACTACGGGCAGAGGCAATACAACAACTTACAGTTCTGGATGATCATTTTTAAGCGCACCAGCTCGTAATTAAAGAAATATAAGAAACAGTGAAATGGATACTAACTGAATTGCGGACCATCTAACACTAAAAACAAATTTTTACCCTGATTGTGAAATCATAGCACTAACTTTGCCTGTCAACTGACACTAACTAACTAAATAAATAACCTTAAACCTTGACCCTAACGGTAAAATTAAGACTCTGAACCTAATATTACAATCTGACCTCTAGAACGCCTACAACAAGACCTAAATGCAAACGCCTAACACCATCTCAATACGTCCGATTCTAACCACCTAACTGTAAACCTAACCCAAACTTTAAAATTAACGTCCGATTCTACTAACTTAACTGTAGCTCTTGATCATAACCCTAAGTCTCGTAAAGATTAATCTAAGCTGAACTCTAAAATAGTGAGGGAAGTTTAAGAACGGCGCAGTCTTCGTTCGCGCACGTAATACCGGCATCCTAGGTTTTACTGGACGAAACCTTGATGCATACCCGTTTACAAATAATTTAAGCAGGTATTTTATAGAGTTAGGGGTTTGACAAATTTCAATTAATTCATTTGAAAAACTCGCAGCCTCCGTGGGATTCGAACCCACGCCAGCAAGGAAAGACTTGGGTACAACCAACGCTCTACCCAATTGAGCCTTCACGACCCCATCGGAAGCTGTGAATTTAAGCAATTTTGGGCAGTCAGCTTACTTTAACGGTACTGGTGGATTCTATATGAGCAGTAAGTTGGGCAAGCAGATAGGCCCAAAGTTGATTAAATTCACGGCTCACCGTGAGCCTGGTAGTTTAATGGTAGAGCGTTGGCTGCGCAAAAACCTTCCCTGCTATGTTTGTTCGACCCCCACTGAGGTCACGAGTTTTTCACAAGTGGGTCAACTGCAATTTTGCAAAGATCGTCAATCCATTTGTCGCCATTTTCGTTTCCCACTTATAAGCAGAATCTCAGTGACCGCTGTTGTGTACATACCCCTATATGGTTTACTTGCTTTTAAATTGCTATTTTTCTCTGCAACACCTTGAGTCTACGGAAAAACCCTATAGAAGGGTGGTTTTGGGGATAATCAGACAGGTGGAGGCTCCACTAGATCCTTAAATGGGTTTGAAATGACGTAAGGTTCTCGCACAGTTACGTAATCCCCTTTTGCGCATAATCCATGACCTCGATTTAAGCTCTGGCCTTTTAATCCAATTTTTTCGAAAACAAACATAGTGAGAAGTGCGACTGCTTCCGATATCGTAAATATAGGGTTTACTGTTTATTTATATTTCCATCTCCCTTTAGTCATAAATTAGTAAATAAGCTTCGATGTTTGTTTATTATGCGTGCATTCAAAATATCTTGCGAAATTCCATAAAAGGAAAGGTGAGAGAAAGTTTATTTTAAAACATTCTTTATACTCGCATTTAGGTTTCAATAGATGCGATGAATATAAAATTTCTTAACTTTTGTATTTAACATCACCAAGTGGTATTCACATATAAGCAAAAATATTTTTTGTAGGGTGGAATTTACGTCTTTCAACTATTTGACTACTTCGTGGGATGTCGAATTGTCTTGCTAGTAGCATTCTTTGAGTGCGTCGTGATTGGTTTTATGTATGGTAAGTCGCTTGCAATTTAATCTTGACCAATGCAAAATCCTCCCTGTTTTAATAGAGTAAACCTTAGATACAAAATCGCCAAAATGATACTGATTTCCCACAATAAACATTTCCGTCACATGGTCAATCATAAAATACCTGTCTTTGTGTCAGACTTGATCGAACATAAAATTCTTGCTGTGCCCATACTGCTTTTTTCGTGAATTATCTGCATGAAAAGGCATTCTTAGGTATGGGTACTTTATGGTGACAACATTTCGCATTTGCGACCTGCTTGCTTTTCTCAAGAAAACTGATGGGGATTTTGGCATTTTTAAATAATCCAATAAGCAACTTTGTCAGACATATTATTCAAATCTGCCAACCCCCACATTTTTCTTTTGCCTTTGCTTGGTAGTCATCTGGTTGATTCTGGATTGATTACTTAGTAAATCCTGCCTAGGTAGTCAGATAACTGAGAATTATTGGGTTCCATTTGGCGCAGTAGATTGGGCGAGTAACTGACCGCTACTAGGATTAAATTCATGGTTCTCTATGGAACTCGATCGATTAGCTGGCAAAAGTATTCACTGTAATAAAGCCTTCTTCTTGCTAGTCTGGTTCAAAATCCCGCCGAGGCCATCGAGTTTTTTCACAATTGGGTCAAAACTGTCTTTTTTCCAATTAAATTGATGCAGGTTGTATTAGTTATTTCGAGTTTTGATTTATTTTAAGGTAATTTATTATGAGTTTGGTTTTTTGCAGAATGAAGTCACACTGGTGTCAGATTGATTAGAAAGTTTTCTTAAATCCTATTTTATCTCAAGAGAGTCCTAAGCCATTCCACCGAAAGCGGCTTCCACCAAACACGGTTATAATGTAAAGTTTTCCGCCGTTTTTTATCCCTCATTGTTATGACTGCTCAAAGGGCGCTCACTCTTTAATGCACAAAGTAAAGTATTCGCTGCTTCTAGCAGAGAGCGTCAGAGAGTCTACTAGAGTAAACTAGAGTCTTGCGACATAACCCCTTAAAAAGCGCTGTGGTAAGCAATGCCTTGACAGGCACATATTGCGCAGAAAGTCGTAACGGTGTCCTGCAAATGAAATGCCTTGATTGGCTGCCTATTTTGGCGCACCAAGCACTTGAGCGCCAGTTTTGACTGAAGCACAAAAAGCTATGCCCGCCTACAACCCCTTTAGGACAGTGAGAAAATAATTGTCGAGCAGATCTGATCAAGTAATTTCGTAGCATTTATGGTTTTTGCTGTAGTTCAGGAAGACCAATTGCCATTGCGTTTACACATGGATACGGGCACAAGTGTTGAAACTGTTTGTCATCATGGCATGAGAAAGTCTTCACAAATCTCAACTCAATCACCTTTTAGATAGCTGCATCTGTTTTGCACCAAAATTACGTGTTGTGATGACTTTGCCAGTTGATTCAGTTTTATTTTCTTGCAATTTATAATTGTTGCAACTTTATTGTTTACTTGTTTAAGGGTCTCAAAAGTTCGGAGTGCAATTGACGAAAATGTATTCGAGGAATTTCTACTGCTTTCCAACAGTCGCTTATTGTATCATAGCACCACTCTTTGCACTGGTATGTTCTCTTAGTTCGCAGAACGGTGCGGCTGGCTGTTTTGTGGCTTCTTTCGGAGTGCACTTCTTGCATTCGTCCGTATAAATGTCCCTGCAGCATATTCTCAGATCCCAAATATTTTACTTTTGATAGCGGATCCTTGAGCATCTAAGTCTACAGAATTGGTTTAATTTCAAAAATTATACCTTTTAGGTAAAACATGTGCAAATACTTCTAAAGAATTTTTTTAATATTCTCACAATCATTGATGATAAAGTTAAAAGAGGAAAGAGTACAGGTATAAAAATCAGAATAAGGTTGTATTACCGTAGCCAATAGTGGCAAGGGGCCCAAAGTTTTACATCACTTATTATCATTATCTAACATCTTTAAAACGGCTTGATCAAATATATAAAGGGTACGAATGTTCAGTCAACTGACTGCCCAAATGTTATCGAAATATGCTTAAATGTACACGTGTTCACGAACTATGGTTTTGAATACTCTAAACTGAGTATTCTTATGTACTGTCCTATGAAAATCTACGAATATGTATACCCAGGGAAGGGCAATTCAAACTTTAGCTAGCGTCTGTCTCATCAGGTCTGTGCATATTTGTATCGTTACTTATTAAATAAACTACTGAAGAAGAAGCGATCACTGGAACAAGAGTTTTAGTGTCCTGACGTTTCTGATTCCGTCGGGAATCCGAAACGTCAGGACAATAAAACTCTTGTTCTAGTGATCGCTTCTTCTTCGGAACTGCTTCCTGGACCAGAAAGTCTACTAGAGTAAACTAGAGTCTTGCGACATAACCCCTTAAAAAGCGCTGTGGTAAGCAATGCCTTGACAATTGACATTGATGCATGTCAAATAAATAGTCAAAATACATCCTTCAAGTTAGGCGTCGATATATTCAAATAGTGAAAGTCGACGAAGGTATGGGAGAGTTAGATTACTCTATAGTAGAAGCCATCGCCAGTTAACTTAATGCCTCCCCAGACTTCCTATATCTGTAATTTGAACCTGTATTCTTTAGTCATCCAGTATTATTAAGTTTAATGCTCTACGATGGAGCCACAGGCCACAACCACATGGTCTATAAAAAAAGGAATCCCGGAAACTATTTTTTTATGGGGCTCAAAGTTTTTCACAATGCTCATAGTAATCAGTTTTTATGTATCTTTTCCTTGTAAAGACGAAGTTTTTTTTATTTCTTACTTGCTTACTTCCAGAGTTTGTTCCTCATGAGTGTGATGGTTTATGGTAGACTTACCTTCAAAACAACCTCTGGCATTTACGAGTATCCTGGATACGCGACTGTACTTGGATGGCTCCTCGCTTCCTGCAGCCTTATTTTCATACCCATTGTCGCAGTCTACCGGATATGTCAAGAGAAAGGCCCTCTTTTAAAGGTAGGAATTTGCACTTTTTGCAAAAAACGCAGGTTTCCATTTACGGCAATTTACGATTTGGTAAAAACAGACAAAGGTTCCGCAACTTCCCATTAATAATTTTAAACGATAAAATGGCGATAATATGTTTGCTTTCGATAAATTATCATCAGGTCTGTGCATATTTGTATCGTTACTAATTAAATAAACTACTGAAGAAGAAGCGATCACTGGAACAAGAGTTTTAGTGTCCTGACGTTTCGGATTCCGTCGGGAATCCGAAACGTCAGGACAATAAAACTCTTGTTCTAGTGATCGCTTCTTCTTCGGAACTGCTTCCTGGACTCCGGATATTCTCCTCTATTGGGAATCTCTTTGGGCGCGATGCGCTCCAATCGGGTCATCGGTGGGAAACATTTGCCATTCAAGATTCATCTACTTATGCACAGATTCGATTCCTGCGCAGGTGCCTCGACAACAATGTGTGACCAAAATGTTTTTCGTACAGACCTCCGGTTAATACAGAGTTGGCGGGACGCAAAGACTTTAAATCAACTACTCTTGACTACGAGGTCGGACGGAAGCATTCAACGTAGATTTTATCGTATGAAGATGTGATCGGTAAAATATATCCCTTTTTGGAGGTCCATACGTTTAAAATTCGAAAATAATTTAGAACGGCATCTGATGCGAAAAGGATCTGCTAAATCAATAGCATGAAAGAAAAGCTTAAGGTTGTAGAATACGTTTTTCGATAAAAATGGGTATTCTTGGCGATGTATTGCTAAGAACATGGCCGAAAGACCACCAAAGCCCTCGGTATTAATAACAGAGGAGAAACGAATTTTCCTTAGGGTCCCATTCCAAGGGGACATGTCAAGCGGTTTTCTAAGAAAGCGCCTTAGTCAAGCTGCAGCAAAAATGTTTCCAGCAGCCAACTCCCATGTACTGATTTCAAATACTCCCATTCTATACAGAGGGATCAATGACAAACTGCCAGTCCAGACCACCTTTATGGGCATTTATTTATCTGCTCCTGTGGGGCAGAATATATTTGTCACACGAGCCGGCTTTTGTCCAAAAGAGAACGAGAATATCGTCTAGCATGGTGACAGGAAGGGCCAAATTAACAGTTCGGTTCTAACGTATATGCTAGATTCAACTCATTGCGTGGATACCAGAGAGAGCTTACGAGTGATCTACAAGGTGCCTTTGATTTATTCAAAATTCCTTGGACAGCGTCTGCTGGCTACGGTGGACGCGGCTGCCAATAGGCTACACAACTCAGTCCTGTACGCCCCAACGAACTTCGTGACGGCACCGCAGGTCACATTATCGATAGTGGCCAATTAAACCAACCGCAGCTTATCACATTTCTCAGTTGCCAGTCTGCTCCCCGACGCTGATCAGATTTAAACAAGGCGAAGATCACGAGTTGAGCAGAATTTATTGACGTCATAAACTTTCGTGACCTCTAATTCATCTGCAAACGGTTATTGCCTGTTAATATATTAAATTAACTGTCCAATTAAAAGGGTGAATCTCAATAAGTAAATAAGATGGGAAAAATATGGGTGCATTTTGAGGGATGGAAGAAGGGCAGGTAATTATCATAGCAAGGCAGTTCAAGTTACAGTGAAAGCCTGTGAAGTGTAATTAAAGGAGGGGGGGGGCAAAGTACAGAGCAGCAGTCGGTCATAACGGGAGGAGGGAGAAGGCGTGAGAAGGGTTGAGGTGATCGATCGTTACCACGGCAGTTCGAGATTGATCACATGATACAGCTGCTTACAGAGTTCTGGTTTTCCTCTGCGTATTGCAGCGGCCTCGGCAAATCGTAGGAGACGTCCGGTCGCCACCCGAAGTACGATCTTAAACGCGGTCTTTTTGTCAACTGTATGGCCAGCATCCACTAAGTGCTTTGTGATTGAACTCTTAGGCATTTTATTTTCCGCCCTGTGTAACCACTTCGACATATGTCTATGTGCTCGGCATAGAGGTCACGAAATTTAATGACGTCAAGCTATTCTGCTCAACTCGTGAGCTTGGCTTTGTTCAAATTTTTTCCGAGAAAACAATGTTTTGATTTGCTAATCAGATTGTTACCCCCAAGTCCTCCCCCCCTCCCACCGACCCTAAACAGGCCTGAAGAAAATTCATCGAAAGCAAATGTATGCTGGTGAGTTTAACTTATGAAACAAAGTAAATAAAAACGCCTTTGCTGGAACTTAAAAAGGTGCTTCATTTTTTGGCTATGCACTAAACACGGCCAATAACTATCTGGTCCCCAATTAACATAACTCAAACCGAGTTTGAGCGGAAAGAAGGCGTTGCAAGAATTAATCAGTCCTCCTAAATGTATGCTTATCATATGCTGTTTCTTAATTATCACAGAGACTCCGGATTCTTTGCAAACCTAACTTACCAGAAGTTCCAGAAAACAATCACGCAGCGAAGAAGGGCGGTAGTCCATTTACACAGGACAGTTCCTCGGCTTCACTTTGATTCTCTCTTAGCTCCCATTTTCCTGGTGTGTATATGGGGTTCCCTTATAAAAAAATATATTTACTTGTGTTAGTTTGGGTAACCTTCTCACTCGTTCTGTATTAGGTGTTCATATTGTTGTCTGAAGTAAATTAACTGACCTGCCGGTATCCATTCCCATTCGCCCTACTATATAGGTCCATTCGAATTAACAAAATCTTGATTCGCGCTAAGGAGCTATGCAGCCATTCTCCTTGCTGGTGTGGTAGACAAATAAGCCAATTGTGACTTAGACAGTGAAGATACCACGATCCCACCACAACCCAAGGTCAGTTCCCATGCATAAATAAAACGGAAATACTCATTTTAAATACTGTGGAGCCTAATATGACGAGCAGCCCTATCTAAGTCTATTTCAGGTAACGAGCGAGTCACTCGCAGAAAATTTGCATTGATTGACAAGCTGCCGCTCAGTTAACGAGTTGTTAGTGTGTGTTTGTGTGCCTGTGTCTGCCATTGGGTCTTGCTCCTAGGGCGTGGGTCATCGGCCACCAGCAGCCAATCGGTGAAATACAGCAGGTTAATCGGCCAGGTTTCGTAAAACGAGCGTTTCACGAGACGAACTCAGTGTTGTAATGGATTAAACTCGTGTAACGACGTTCTACTGTAAAAGGTAAACTCCAGAAAGCAGTTTAGAAGAAGTGCTCGCTAGAGAGAGACGTCTATTCGATGGAATCCGGCCACCTTGAAGTCTGAAGGGATCCAAAGTAAGAAGCATTAGTTATAGGGTCCACTAAACTTGAAGCGCGAAATGACCGCCCCGCAGGGCTGACCCTGCACATACTTTCAGAAACGGGCAATATTCCTACATCCTAACGTAAGGCCTGATATCAACTCAAACCATAGCCACAAATTTCACGCCAACCCTACAGTCAACACTAGCCCTGATCTTAATATCAAACTGACCCTTGACGCTAAACTTAAATTTACCCCTAATCAAACTCATAAATTAAACCATACCTTTCCCGGAACTAGGTACAGACACCTGTATTGCTGACGGTTTTTGTTCTCATATCCTTTAAAGGCTGCCATAAAAATAATTCTTATCAGAAATTATTATGCAATCTGTGCAACAGCATGAGCCACGATATCTCCGAGTTGGGGTTCCCTTGCCTGCGGTGCACTGACACGCACAATGATGTCCTCACCCCCATTTTCGGGGCTGAAACTTTGCAAGCAAACGCCACTTAAATTAGTGCGCCAATTGTCCCTGTACTTATCATGCCTCTAAACCAAAATGACACCATCGACGACTGGACAGCGGATGGTGCAGCAATTTTTGATCCGAATACATCTAACGCACCAATTATGACAATTAGTGGTGAGCGTGAGACCTGTTACTTGTAGCAGATATGCTGTGGCATGGCAGCTTCATTCAATGACTACTGCGCTCTTGTGGTAGCATCAGTCGTGACTGCTGCTCTCTTCAAATGACGTCGTTACGCCTCTTCTAAGGCCTCTTGTGGTCCCCTATCTAATGCATTTGTTGTTAAGTATTGACGTCCCTTTTTCCGTTGAGAGCAGTCTACGGAAACGAAAGAAAGCGACTTTTTTAGTTGAGTCAGACATGATAGGTAGGAATGCCGCTACACCGACGGTGTATAAACCACCTCAGCAAGCAAAACCTTTTTTCTCCAACAGTTTATACGTTACCCGCCAGACATGTTAGTTTCTACTGTAGTTAAAGGTCACTCACGTAGCCTGAACAGTAAAATTGTGAAGTATTGACCCCCAGTACGTGCAAGTTCCTGGTTGCGTAAGCAAGGTAACAAAGAGTGCATAGACAAGATTAATTTATATTAAAAAATTTGTTACATTTAAATGTTTCAGCAGTTTTATTTCAGACCTTAGCCAGGATTAAAATAATTTACTTGCTCTTGTTTATAGCTATAGGGATTTACTCTGACGATTATTTAACATCCTATTTTGGTAGAAACTGAAGATGGTTCGCGATTCTTAATAAGGAACAGAAAACGTGTACGTTTCTAAAATTTGACACAATTGTTGAAAATAACTGAAAGTTCTTGTTGATTGTCCATTATGTTTAAAACATTGCCCTTTTTACATCAATGAGTAGACAAAAGCTGTCGGTGATGGAGAAGAAACAGATAACGAAACTTCCAGACAATTGCGTCATCGCCTTATTAAGTAAAGGGAGCAGGAAGACCCGCGACTCTGTCTCATATTCGTCATCTTGAAAATCAGAATGTTTTCCATAAGTTACTATCCTACATACAAATTTCAAAACTATTAGATTTCAGTCACTCATGATACTCTTTGGAAGCAAAGGTAGGAAATTTATAGGCAGTTCTACAGAGACCAGCAACTACTATGTGAAGGCAAAAGGAAGGGTGGTGGGATGAATAAAAATACCTACTCCAATATAACATGTACAAGTTCGCTTGGTAAGGAATTTGCCGTTTTTTGAAATGAAATTAATACTCTGCTTCCCGCAGATTGGCCAGATGAAGAGGTAAATGCAGACGACTACCGGACGCAAAGTAATAAAGTATATCTACCTATTCATCTATTGATTACTAAAACAAATAAACTAGACTAACAATTGGCGTATCGTAGACAACATTATTAATGACTGTTAGGGCTGAAACTCATACGAAATGCCGAAATTTGCAAATGAATGATAATCCCTCGCAAACTTGTAATAAAGCATGTACAAAAACTTTGAAATATAAAGGACTAATCTTGGGCAAATTTATAACTCATAAAAAATTAAAAAAAGTACTTAGTGGTTTTTTTGAAATATCAACCTTTCTAACGAAGCCTCGAGTTCCAGAGGTGTGAAAAGTAGCTATAAGGGGAACGAAAATCTCCAGGTGAAGTCGTAACCAGATCAACTGCTTTATATTAAATTAACTTTCCCTTCATTAAATTTTTATATAGATATTTCAGGTGTTGGATAAGTTTTGATCGCCCTCAAAATTCTGGCTAACCTTTCAAACTTTTCCGTCTACTTAGCCTTTCTTCCATTAATGAAGATTAGGTTCGACGCATAAATCATAACCTTTAACCTTTAGCATGAGATAAAAACATTAACCAAAAACCGGATTTTTGCATATAAGTTCTTATGAATATGGCCACGTGCCCCATATGTAAAAATTTTCCGAAACACCAAAAAGACCATCCACAATAACATTCTGCTATTGTCATGCCTAAGATCAATTAAAAACCTTATATTAAGGTTCACTCTCTGTAAAATACACTGTTATAAGGGATTAACCTGACGAATATCTGGGCATATTGCCTCTTTCCAAGGAAATGTCTATGTTTAAATGAAGCATTCGTGTTAACGTTCTAATTTATCTGAAAATAAATTACGCAATTTTGGCCGAAAATAAAAGAACCCATATTTCATATAATATTGAAACATTAAGAGCCCCATTCTTAGACTGAAAAGGCAAAAATTGGCCGAATATATACTAAGGTGTTACGAAAACTGTAAATATTATTTCTATTCCGTCTCTAAATTGCGCATTAGCGGACATTACATTGTACATATCATTTTTTATATTTCTAAACACGATAAAATAAATGCCTTGGGCTTACGGTCCGAATGTCCAAAACAACACTGTCAACATTTTTATTCTTGTAAGTATGTGCATTTCACATTTGCAGGTAAAGTTTTCAATATGTGAAAACTAAACACATTTTAGCAACAGCCCAAGAGATAACGGAACAGATTATGCAGTTCCAAACTATCAAATTGCTCGTTCGATATTGCTCTTTACGCATTGTACTACTGTTGATCACTAACTTTCTTGCAGTTTCGATAAGATTATATCTGAACCCAAAACCTAAATTTGAAATGCCTTGTATGCTTCTACTCTTCTCGTTTTTTGTTATTTTACACCTCTCAAAATTTTAATATTAAAAAGAGAACGTATGCGAACAGTTTAAAATTTTCATGAGATCAAACCAATTCCTGAATTATTGGTATTTCCGATCTTTCGAAAAGCCCAGATTATTTCGTCTGATGTACTTGACGAATACCAACGCAGGGCAGTTTTCAGTGTCTTTATGCCCTTATTTTTAATGTTATACACATGAGTCCAGTAAAAAGACCATAGTATGACTAAAATACACGTGGTTTTCTTAATAGTTAAACCATTTTTTTCAACTAAACCTTTTCAGTCTACATAGATTATCAAGATTTACAATTGTTCAACCTCTCAGTGAAAATTTGGCGAGCCTTCGGAGAAAATGGTCACCCGCGCAACTTTGGCAACCTGTGCATGTGCAAACCAGAGATGGGATCGACTCTAAATTTTGGTGAGCCCCCATGTACCTCGGAACAGGCCCTCAGTCGCAGCTACTTAGATTTGGAGTCGCACACAGAGAGGAGGCAACCATTAGTACGGACAAATGAAAACAAAAAGACCGACTGCCCGCATTAATAATGTCCGGGGTCGTTTATCGGATCTTATGCAGTTGCAAGCATGGCAACTGTGGGGAAGAAACTGGAAGACGGCTCCCAACATACGGCAGCAGTTCGGGGATCTGACACCAACTTTCAGGGTGCAGCTACTTGGGCCAGTCCCGGCAACACCTTCAAATTCGAATAGGCCGACATTCTCGTGAGAGAGGACAATCGTATAAGCGGCGAGGTGCTTGTGTCATGATTCACGGGCCCCTAGTTTATTAACGTGGACGATGACCTCATCACTCCATATCTGGTGCCCAGACTAAATTTTGCCAAGATGATTATCCACTCAGGGAGCGCTGAAATGAATACCGTTTTTGTCGGTGATGAGTCAGGTGACCGATCAGTCCTTAAACCACCATCCAACAAGTGTGAGGAAATTTGGGTGATTGAGGCGTCGAATGCCCGCCACCAAACAATTTTTGTACCAAAGGGCAAACATTTTCGATGAAGCGGCAGTCGTTTCTTGTCATAGGTATGTAAAAGTATAGCAAATATGCTAGCGTAGCGACTGCATCGTATAAATATTGCAATACCCTGCGTGTGTGCATTACTTGTACCTGATACCTCGCTTTGATTTTGAGTTCGAACATGAATCTGAAACTTCAGATGAATTAATTTTTGTTCCAACTATTGCGTCTAATTCATCTTGACTGTTTTCTAAAACTCTGGTCATCTCGGGCAATTCTCGGGTAACCAGTAGTTTCTGTGGAATATTCTCTTACCAGCTACCAGTCTGGAAAATAATTCGCCGCCATGTGAATGCACAGTCAATATGCAAATATATTTTCAAGTCATGTTTATTAAGGGAAATATAGACAAACGCCTTTTAGCTCCCTTTCGGTACACAGTAATTAAAAAATGCATCAGTACAGCAGAGAATTTCAAAAAGGGTCGTTTACATAATTTTAGGCGACTTAAAGTAATACAATCATATATGGTGATGTCAGTCACCACGAGCCAGCCGTGCAACTGAGCAGTAAGAGCAGACAGTGGAAAAAAACCTTCAGGCATGGCTGAGAATCCAAAAATGGAATGTCATTTGTGTTTCTTTTAGGAGAAAAACTGTCGCTCGTGGGAGAAATTATGTAAAAGATAGGAGCGACATGCTGCTGTGAATGTAGGTGGTAAGCCAGGGAGCCCATTGCGATTAATATCTTTGTCCGAAGGCCCACACGGGGAGGAGACCGCAAAATCACGAGAACATCCCGAAGAACCGGAGATGCGACCATAATACGCTCTTTGTGTTTGCCACGTCTGCCGATTAGATGATATAAACAGAGGAACCCGCCACTTTCATCAGCAGTCGGTTTTTAGTTCGATATGAAGAAGAAGGTAACAGTGCCTTGTGGCCTAGGGCCATGGTAGAGGCGACTGCCGTGACGATCGTTGCAGTTCGCATATTGAGAAGGAGGCAGCGCGAAGTTATTAGGCTTAGCAATTCCCAACGAATGTATTCTCTAATGAATAAGAGCACATAAGTCGAGGCTGTGAAGGGTTTCATTAGTACAACCAAGTGAGCGATAACACAAATGGAGTGCAAAATAGTGTTCTAGGACAATAAATGGTGGTAAGTTATCAGAAAACAAAACTTTTTTAGGTGGGTGTAGGGGGAGTCTGAAGGACCTCTTTGTTTTCGACTAATAGTTCGAAAGAGGACGTAGAATGGGAAGAATCAAGGCGACGAATTATCTTTGCTGGCTTGCCCATAAGTAAAAAGTCAAACGTGGTGCTGTTACTGTCAACACTTGTCTGAAAATAAAAAATAAAAAAAAAATTTTACGAGTGGTTTGGTATATAGACTGGTTTTAAAATGCGTTGTTAAATAACATAAGGCCTGAAACAATTTTCGAAGCAGACAATTTCCATGTGGGGGACGGGGATAAAAGCACTAATGAAATTTGATTCAATGAAGTGTTTATGAAGTTGGTTTGGCAGATTTGGTTGATTTAGTTGACCTAATTGTGAAGTGATTATGCCCCATCCGCTAGAACCCGTCTGTGGACCGTCTGCATCGTGTGCAAGCATTTTTATTTTCTGGCCCCAGCTTGTTACGATTTGATGGTTGAAGTTAGAATAACTGGAAAACACACCGTATCAGAGGAAGACGAAGCGATCACTGGAACAAGGTTTTGATTTTCCTGACGTTTCGGATTCTGTTGAGAATCTTTAAGCAAAGACAGGCGTAGAAAAGTCTGAGACATTCGCAGAACTGGGGGGATGCACTTGATCTATCTGATTAGGGCCTATACTTGTCTGGATGTGCCTTGAGACTCGCAATTGGTCGATATCAGGCTCTCGCTCAGCGACCTCAGACATACGATGGTGTGAAACCGACAAAGGCGAGGGAGACCGGAAAGGCTATCTCTGGCTTGTTATCCGCAATCAACCAGTCATACCCAATCTCAAGGGTTGGCACCCTCGAGATGCGAACCCGGGACCTCTGGTCATTGAGGTTACCACGCTGCCATCACACCACGTGCTCGTTGATTTGTCGGTTGCGATCGGGAATATGATAGAACTGGGTGCTCCTCCGCTCTATCTGATTAGGTTGTTTTTGTCAGTTCCACTTCATCATATGTCTGAACTCGCTAAGCGACTGCCTGTGCTCACTAAAGTACAAACTTCAAAGCCCAACGGGAAAATTATATTCCACAATTGGATACATCGGGTGAACAACCCAGTTCCATATATTTGTATTATGTAGCAGATACGCGTACAGCAATCTGATAGAGGACACACTCTTCCGTCCACGTCGCCAGTAAGGCACACACTCGAGCCTCCACCGCGGGGTGGCTAGGTTATAGGCAGAAGGAAATTATCAAAAAAGACATGAGACGGCCATTTCTGGCTTATTTGCCGTCATCAGGTAGTAATACCCAACTCCAGTGTTGCTACTGAAATGGCTGCCACACTCTAGTTTCGAACTCGTGTCTCTCCAGTCAGAGGCGAACGCCTAAACCATTAAGCTATCGAGCTCGTAGCATTGTTGGTTTAAGATCGGGGATATACAGTGGCAGGTACGCGCACACCGATCTGATAAAGGACACATTCGTCTGTCCATGTTGCAATTATATGTTATATATACACACACCGATTTGGTTAAGGAACAAGTATGGCCCGCTCCGTCCTGGAGCTCACTGTAGAAGCCCTGGCAGGCAGTCGTTCAGCAACGTATCATATATGTGGATCAGGTGGAACCTAAGAAACACCGATTGTGCACAAACTGGGTCCATCAGATGGTTTATGACCATGTGATCAACTTAAAATTCATTTATGTCACACAAGTCATGCAGAAGGAGGTAGTGGGCTTTTCAAAATGCACAGGTCTGCTCGTGATACTACTAATAAATTGAACTATCAGTGCGATGAAAAAATTGCAGTAATGTTTCACTTGCCAGTATGGAGGATGCAACTGCTAACCGATTCTTTATTTTATCAGGCTGATACTGCTCCAAACGAAAGGAGGTACAGAAGGTGCACTAACTCATGAGATCCAAGGATTTTTACAAGAAACTCCCTGTTACTTAAACGCAACCGAAGCTGCGGCCCCAAAAGTCTTACAACAATAAACTAATGGTCGTTCTTCACAATAGGGCATGCTGCGATTCATGAAGGAATATGACGTTTAATAGAAATAAAAGCTTTTTTAGCAAAGTGAAAAATTCCAAAAAAGTGGAAATCGGACGTACTAAGTTTACTTAAGTTCTACTTGTAAGGGATGCCCGTTTATACAAAACCACCGAGTGAATATAGCAATAAAAGTCAAATAACGTTGGAAAATAATCATTTTATAAAGTTTTCACATATTAGTGCTCCCATATTAAGTGGAATGTAATCTATGGATCTTGCCGAAAAGCCCAAATTTCGGGAATATATTCCAATACTTTTTCACGAGAATTTATAGTTTTTTCTTTCGTTTATGGATTGCCTGAATTGCGTTGGACTAAGGCAACCACAATTACGCTTGACTTGGCCGATTGAAAGATCACAGGAGTAAGATATTTCTTAGGCTCACGTGCAGACATGCCAGTCAGTGAATAACAAACTAAATTTTATTGTTATCTGCGATTATAAGCGTACCATTTTTGTATACCAAGAGTACTTGCCTTTTGCCAAATATTTTTGTCATTATTTCGGGATTTCAATTACGAAGATGTTCAGATCTTCCTTGAAATTTTAATCCTGAATTTACAATTTTCACTGGCTTCAGACAGTCGACCATAAACAAGTTTTGTATTCTATGTGCTTCCCAAAACCATCAAAATAAGATAAATCTTAAAAGCTTTTACGTAAATAACCAGCTTTTAAAACATTTTTTCTTATGCACCGATCTTTGTGTGTCATAGTTTCAGAACCACCCAATCATGTGAACTCATTGCCGAGGAAAATGAACGTCCGCTACAAAAGTCGCAAATGAATGTGCTTAAGATTGATTAAGAAAAATTTTACAAAAAAACTAAACTCTTGAAAAATGTTTAACTTATATATTTTGGCGTCTGATTTCTGCGTATATTAATTTTTTGATGTTTAAGTAAAGATCCGCATGGGAAATTTTGGCCAGTGGATTAATTTCCCTAACAATTAGGATATCTCTTTTGTTATAAATGAAAGACCAAAATTCTTTATCGAAAACAGAAGAGTTTTTAGCATATTTGGTTTCTTCTAGACTCATTTCTATAATTACAAATGCAAAGCAGAGGGGTAATAATATCAATGGCGATTTTTGAAAAAACTGTTTCGCAATGTCCCGTGATAACTCTGTCAAATGTCTGTTATTTTGACTGTCTCTAACTTCATTTCGATTGTAAAATTTATTTGGTTGCCATATACTTATAAAGTTCTGAAACACATTCATTGCCAGTAACATCTCAAATACTAAATATAAATTCAATATGGAGTACAGCAAAGAACAACCTTAAAAGCTTTTACTCAATTTTATGGTACAAAACTTGGCAGATTTGCAAAATATAATTTGAAACTTATTTCGCTCTTCCTTTCCCAAAATTAATGTGCCATCTCCTTATTACACTAACGTCAATTTCATGGAAGCAAAACAAAATTTTCCGTTTTGTGAACAGATATGATAAAAACGTTTCTGCTCTTCATAAATGCTCTTTTACAGTGCAATATTCAAACACAAGAAATTATTTTCCGCAGCGTTAAATAGGGTAGGAAATTCCTCGGATCAGAACAAATGCTGGATTTTGCCAGTTTCTTCCTCTATTTTCTCCTATTATTCTGATCTGAACGGAATTAAATTCTAGAAAACAATATTTTGCGCCTCAAGTCAACTAAATGAACTAAATACAAAACCTCAAGTGTGCGTTAAATCTTTCAATCGCCAACTTTTCATGAGATATGGAATCTTCTGTATGTTCTGTTAACTCAAAAGGAATAAAAAAGGAAAATCAAAAAGCAAAAGCTCACGACGTGATCCACTTTCGTGTTTGCGAAGCTGATGTCCGTACTTGATATGGCTGAAAGTAAAAAGCCACTGCATTATAAAAAAACGATGCTTTGTAACCTTTTTACCACTGAAGTAACTTATGTGAATAACACATTATACAGCGTTTTTAACTCATATGATTACGGATTGTCACCCACTATTATAGGGTTTCAATCTATCAATCACATGATTCAACAACTTATAATTTGGAAGGAGAATTGGCACAGATTAGGAAAACTGGGCGACCATTGCCGGGCTATTTACAGTCATCGGCAGCCTGTGTTTCAATAATCCTGGATTTAAACATTGTATGCGCAGTCTTTGAACGTTCAGTCAAACATTATGCCACGCAGCAGTTGGCCCACTATCCTTCGAGTTGGGATTAATAGGATGAATTGAAATGTTTACAGGTAGAATAATGTCACCTACGATTACAAAGGGGAATGAAATGACCAAATCTAGCTAATAAGCATCATCAGCTAGCCATATCCCTGCCTCAGGTGGTACGATTCCCGAGACTCGAACCAGCGACCTATGAGTAAGAATTCCAATGCGGGGTTGAGCATTAGTTGGTGCAGCACCTAGATTTGCGTATGGTTGGCTGCTGATGGCTTTTAAGTCAGAAATGGCTATTTTAGTCCCTCTGGTCTTTGGCAGTACTTTTTTTCTGCGTATTATAGCAGCCGCTTTGTGGTTCCTGACGGGACTCGAGACTAACCTCCAAGGTAGAAGGGGACGAGTGGGTCGTGTAGCCGACCTGTGAACGCCCATTTACCAACAAAATATTTACTCTATGAAACCTAGTCTTTCTAGTAACGCTTAAACGGCCCATGGTAAGTCGTACTTATCCGGCTTCTAGACAAACCTGTGTATTTTTTGTAAAGGAGTTAATGCCAATGCACTGTAAACTACCGTAAAGAATTAGGGTCATACCATAAGCATGCAGTGTTTTAATACAACTGAGCAGTAGAAGACAGCTTAGGTAAAAATTAACGTTAAATGAATGCTTCATTACACTTTTCTATTCTCTGCTAGGATTATATGTGTGATGCCGGTTGTGTTCGAATAACGCTTGGTTAAATTTATTTCGGTGTGTTCATTAAGACGAAACCACAGAAACTAATTGATCAGCTGGATGATGACGAAGAGGTAAGCGCAGGCCATTCCCGAGATCTGGTTTCATCGGACTGGGTCCCCAGCTACCCCCAACCTAGTGTAGCTGTATGCGTTGCCTGGTGCCTTGATATACAGAACAAGGGGTTTATCATCGATACTACATTATTGCTTATAGACATATATATTTATATTGAAATGCGCAAATATTCGAAGTCCAGATATATTATTGTTTTATCATACGCGGAAGAGGAAGAAGAGAAAAATGAGACAATTCTTGTTTCTTACAAACGCAGTTGTGTGAGAACCCTCTTCCAACGCGTTCAGACACAATGCAGTGACGACAGTGAGAAGAAGGAGGAGGTTATCCTAAGTTCTTCATACGCAAGTGCCTTAAGAAGCCTTGCCTTAAGTTGCCGAAAGAAGAAAACCTTAAGTTTTGGCTCACCATTCCCTATGAAAAGCACACATCAGCATCAACTGCAAGAATCCTGAAATCCTTTGAGGTCGGTGTGGCTCATAAGCCAGAGGCAACCATTAGACAGCAGATCATCAGCCCAAAGACCCGCTACAATTGACAAAACAGTCAGCAGTGGTCTACATCATACCATGTCAAACCGGCGATGCAAGGTATGTTGGTGAGACAGAAAAACGCTTTGGCACAAAGCTGCATGAACATCTGCTTGCAGTCAATCGCAAGGATAAGCTGTCTATGGCCTATGACCACGTACAGCCTTTGATAAAGCAAGGGTAGTAGGCCAAGCCAATGACAAAATGACCAGTTTGCTGCTAGAAATTTGGTCCTCGATTGGTACACTTAACAGAGCCATAGACCATCTTGTCTACCAAGCGCTCCACATAAGGCTAATGTCCGCTCAGAACAGAACATTAGGTTGGGAAAAGGAAGTTACGCAGGCCTGGCAGTCGGCACTCACGAGATCAGAAAGTAGAAACAATAGGGACTCACATGAACGATGTGGCACTTCTTCTCATGGAGGTGCCCGCGAGGGCGATAACAATTCAAACGGCCAGCGGCAATTGACCGGTGCAATCGATCGAAACGCGTGCATCAAGCACGGCTATATTACGAGGCTAGTGGTAAGACACGTTCATTTGACGCCGCTATAAGGGTAGACAGCTTTTTTTGACGATGAAAATGCGAATGGTTTTGAAACGTCAGCCTACATATAACTTGGTCCCAAGAATTGTCCCATCTTCTTCTTCCACTTCCGAGGAAGATGAAAGCAATATATATATATATATATATATATATATATATATATACTCTCAGTGGTCGAAAATATTCGAGGCCCACGTAATTGAATAGAAGGTGATTCATCACTCGGAGCTCGGAGTTAACCCATTATAGGCTTATTTGGGGTGGTCGACCGTTTGGCTGAATGTCAGACTAACATGGCTCTTTCGTAATATGGTCTTTATAACACTTCAACACATATGAGACCTGAGATGCGTATCCTTGAGTGAACTGCTTGTGTATAGGTGGTCTGTTCTTGTATGGAGCACGGGCAAACGAGCTCTCTAGCTCTGTCGACCAACGTGCCTAATCTCTGTTTTAGACAGTGGACTGCTAGCTCGTAGAGTGAGCTTGACCAATTCAATGCACATTCTTTACCATAAACAAGGTGATGCGCTTGAATCGACCATTTTGTGATAACAACCCTGGCTCGGAGGATTGCCCATTAACGAGCCAATTCGGTCATTTGGTAAGGATTCCGTATAAACATCGCTGTAGTTTACTTTACAACGTAACTTATTATTTCGTTGTTTTTTGTTAGTTAGCTTTAGTTTAGTTTTTAGTTTGAATTTAGTTTACTTACTTTAATTTAGTTTGGCTTAAACTAAAGTGTTACTAATAATTAACCCTTATCGGCCGTTTTCTCACGACAAGCAACCAGACACAGCTAGCTCCGTCTGAATACTTAATTTAAGGCACTCGCACTCGCTCGGAAGCCGATCAGTCACGGTTCGTCCCCTTATTTCTTTCTAAATCTTAGTTGTGGCATGCGCAGGCAAAAGCTCACGTAAAACTAGCCCCTGTGACCGATGCTATTTCCCATTCCCTTGCCACTATGTTGACATAACGCTTAGATTGGAGGGAAGTGGGGGGTGCAGGAGATGCTTCGCAAGGCTCATCTAGCGCAAAGCGAATTCACGAGTAATTTCCTGTTCCCTTTCCCACCATCAAATGAAATACACGGTGAACATCGTCTGAATCGATGCTCATACTGACACTGTGTTTTAAAGTCTTCGTAAATTGCGTGTTTTGTGTGCCTAGGCCTACAAAGGTTTAGAAATAGAAGTAAATGTAATTAATTATATTTGCTTTCATTTATACCGCCGCTCTCTGTTTAGTTTTTGCTTTCAGTAACCAGTCGGTTTTAAATACCTAATCAGTATCTTTTTTCATCAGTGCTTTAATGAATATTTTGGAACAAGGAGTTTGTGCATTAAATCTTTTGACAGTACCTGTTCGTCTGAGAACCAATCGATTATTAAAATTTTGGTGCTTCGTATCTATATGCAGGCCTTGTATCAAGAGTCGAGTCAAGCACTCCCTGCCCGTAGAAAAATTAAGTAACATTATTTGCCGCATATCGTGTACCGGCTGTCCTTGTGTTTATCTTGGCCACACAGGCCGACGTCTCCAGACTCACATCAAGAAAAATAAGTTACAAATAGAGTTGAATTTGCGAGTTCCAGGAAGCAGTCCACTGGTCGCTTCTTCTGAACATAAGTTAGCCGTTTGCCGACGAGACCCTTTATCACTCGTATTTGCGCACTACCTGGAGTGTGATCACCGCTTCAATTGGGATGGCCCGAGGTGATTGCAATGGCTTATACGAGACAGAGGAGAGAATTCCTCGAAGCTTGGCACTCGAGCCCGGCCAGTATCAAAGGACACGTAGACCTTGATCCACACTATGCCGGTTTTCGCACATGGTCTACTAACCTGCGACCAGCCTGAAACAAGAGCGGGCTGCCCGTGCACGGTCAAGTAGAATTTCATTTACTTTGAACCCCCCTTCCCCGAATACGTGTCCCACAATCCAAACGTTTACGCTTTCTTCTCCTCACCAGCACAATCTATCGCCGCAGGAAACACGTCACCGTAACTCTCCCGCCCAATCCCACCCCGTTCGTTGTAACCTCTACACCCAAGACCTCCAGTGCGACATTCCCAGCCCTCACTTTTCATTTAGTCTGAGGACGAACAAGTGATTCCTGTTCGAAAATTTACGAGTACGACTCGATTTTCCGAAAATCTTCTTGATTTTTATCTCATCATCTTGGACGGCAACTTACTTCACTTATCACAAAACATTAAATGACATACTTATGCTGCCTGAGTGTATTCAGAACGTTTCGTAGTTCTTGAACCTTATAGAGCTTAAGAACAGAAATCACGGTGATTGCTCTACATGAACACCCAGGCCATATCGTATGGTAGTCTGCTTAACAGCGTCGTCATAGAAATATCATGCTTATGGTACCAATCTTGCCGATTTGTGAATATCTGCTGCTGTATAATTTTTTTCTCCTTACCTACGAGATAAAACGTTACACTGGTGCGTTAACGCGATTCACTCGTCCCTCCTGCTCTGGCGCTCAATCTCGTGTCTCGTCAGCAGCCCTCCAGCGGTACAGGAGAGCATCATCAAAAAGTTTAAATACATTAAAATAGCCATAGAAGAAGTCGTTGTGATCACCAGAGTCGTAATTTTATTCTTCTGAGCTTTCGGGTTCTTGCGGGAGCCCATTGTCAGAGGTAAACCGTCAACGCAAAGCGAGTAACAGTTATAGGGGCAGGAACCAATCAACTGTTTTAGAGGGAAGGGTGGGCGTAGAGTAGGGTGGGGGAAGGAGGAGGAGTGAGCGAGAGGTAGAGGAGGAGGAGGGAAGGGGGGAGCGATTCATTTATCACCAGTTCGGCCGTGCGTATATGCTTGCGGAGAGCGATGTAGGCGGGCGCCAACCCTGTGCACCGGTTGACTGATTTGTCATCCGCAAGAGCCCAAAAGCCCAGAAGAAAAAAATTACGATTCCGGTGATCGCAACGACTTCTTGTTCTAGACAAATGCCTGGGATGCGAACCTTTGCAACAATTCGTAAAATACACATTTCTGGCTTATTATTCCCATCAACTAGATATGTTCAACCACACGGGGTTGCCCTATCCGAGCTTATAAACCCGCAATGTGTAAATTAGAAGCTGAAGGTTCCAATCATTGAGCCATGGGCTCATGTTCTTGCTAGTTTTGTAATTTATATTTTATATCGGCAGAAAATTAACTCTCTGAAGGTATTCCATATTTCACGACAAATATGACGCAGAATTTAAATTAGATTTAAGTCTTTTTCAGTTATTTGAAAACAGCAGTTCTATGGTTCTTCTAAAACACCATAAAAAGAAAAGTATTAACACTTACAATTTGAAAAAAGTGGCTTTGAAAACTGCTTCAACACTGCCAAGGTCCTAACAACTGTGGACAAAGAACCTGTGCAATATATGGATTTCGGTAAGGCCTCTGTTTAGTATGTGGATCTAAAAATGACATCATTGTGGATATCAAATAAACAGTTATTCACATAAGAACTGAAGGCATTTAGACTGGGACAAACGGTTTGCAGGATGGTCAGTCGAAGAGGTCACCTACCAAGCTTTCAAACAGGAGCGACTTAACTGTGCCGATAATGATAACCTTCAGTGAAAACGACAATTTTCTGTGTTATCATCAGTAGGGACTACTGAGTAAAAATGAATTTAACTAACTGAATACGAGATCATGGAGGGTTCCCGCCACTTTTTTATTCCATACAATAGTATCTTTGGAGGCTTCATCAGCTTGTAAGGAACTGCTGGACGACCTAAAAGAGAGATAATAGGATGTGCTAAACAAGAAAAAAACTAATAACTGACAAAAAACCTAACACTCGTGTAACATCCATCCATAACTTGTATAGAAACAAGAAAGGAACAGCATTCGGAAGGACTACATTGAATTATCCTATCTATTCGGTCTTGATCGGCAACTATCTAGGAAGGTGGTCGCAATTATACGATCGGGATTTCGATTTAGTTGAGTGGCGCAGCGTCTGATGGGCAAATGTCAGATCGGTGCATTATTTTAGGGCCATTCGACGTGAGTTTCAGCTTGTTCCTCCTGACATTTGTCATGCCAGCGACAGGGCAGTAAAGATATATCTAGCATTTTACTCCAAACAACGAGTAACCAGGAGAGACAGTCGGCTTTGTGTTCAAACGTGTCCCTATTTTAACGTAAATCAGTCCTTATTTTTCATCGACCGTACCCTGCGTATTTTTGGAGTCAGCTAGTGCAGGGAATTCAGTAGAAGAAACCGGACTGTCTTCCTCGGTTAGAACAAGCTCTACTGCTCATGCGTTGACCGCGTAATATAACTGCAGGTCTGCGTATGGGACTAATATTTAGGTCCCGAATGATACGTCCGGTGACCATAGAGATCCAGGTACCGCAAAGCAATGTAGGCCATTGCTGGGCTCTTTTTTCCATACTGCCATCCGTTACTTGCCTCCGACAAAGCTGTGAACATTTGCCAATGAAAATCTTGCAGAAGCCGGCCGAAAGATACCCTTTCTTCAAACATAAAAGTTGAAGAAGTCATAAATCGCTTTCAAGCGAGTACCCAAAATAATCTTGTTCATATTTTGTATAAAATGAACTTAAATTTATAAGATCATTGACAATCAATGAATAAAAGCATACTACTAAGGTAGATACTGTTTGCAGGATACGCTTTTTGCAAGTGTTCAGAAAGTGAACATTCTAAAGTGACTAAAATATAATAAGGCTGTATAATAATCAGTATCGCAACCACAGTTAACTACTATTTTCGAATCAAAATACATTTCACAATTTTTGCTGCTATTTCATGATAAAGGAAATCTACTGCTAACTCTGATAGCCCTATGCACTGTGCCTAATTAAGCCTTATCCGTCCAGTTTTCTTAAACTTTTGCCTGCCTTCTTTCGAATGAAAATCCCAGATGGTTTACGATTGTTCTGTCAAATATGGTCGAAGTTATGTTATGGACAATGAGACTGTCTAACCTGACCGAAAGGCACACGCTACTACCCATTACAGTTATGCAGGGTTTAAAACAGACCCATAAGGAGGGACGTTAAAAGCCTGCCCGATTTGGGCAACTGTAGGCACAAAACGGTTGTTTTATTTTGATACTTTTTCGTCTATACATTAATATAAAGCATTCAAAGCATGTTCATAGCACTGTGTTTGCTAATAACCACCCTCCACGAACATTAAAATTTCCAACAGCAAACGTTCAAATGAAATAAAACCATCATGACAGTTGAAAGTTCATACAATACGGGAGCAGGTACTGCATGAAACATAGTAGTCACATGTTGTTAAAAATAATAATTAGAACGATAAGCACTGCCTGTCCAACGTCCAACACAGAGGCAAGGATATCGCCAAAAAATAATTTCCTCTTAAGGCGGTATAATATGGACAGGAGACCAACGAAGAATAAATATCGGCGATTACTCACAGAGTCCCCGTACTGCCCGTTTCCTTCGAGCGTTGCCTGGTGATACCTTTGTCTTTACCCTTGAGAATACGAGCCGTCTTTTTTCCTGTATTGAATAGGACAGACATTCTGCTGAATGGAGGAACTTGGTCAATTTCTATTGATCGGCACAGAAAGACATACACTTGTCACCTGTGCAACGCAAACTAACTTGCAGACTGTCAGAGCAACAAAACGAATCGAATTTTAGCGAGAGAGGTTAGGGGTGGGTTGGTAATTGATAAGTTCCCTTCCTGTTCAGGTTAGGCCAATGGGCGCTACTTGCACGGACGTTACAATAGGCACGCGTTTTCTGTGGAAGCACGCCTGCGGACCCTAACTAACCCATTCGCACCTCTGGTTGCCATGGTGACGAAAAACTAGCCGCCCTTCACATGTAATTCTTTGCGCTTTTGTATCCCCAGAGTGGGAGCATCCTAGCCTGAATAGAAGCTTTTTGAGGTCGCTAGCACTGCGCCTTGTTCCTGCCTAGAAAAACAAAAATACATCCTACCCTTTAGGGGGGAAGGGTTCTTATCGTTCCAGTGGTTGTCAGTGGACCAAGTTCGCTATATGGCCAGGGCCTATCGTATAAACTAGCCTCACTGAGTTGTTAAAGCCCTAGTCATAATCACTGTCTGAAGAAGTTGTTTATTTGTCGTTAGCAGTCGCTACGGCAACGAAATACGCGCTGCACAGGACAATTACAGCTGTTAAATGACTTAATGGGTAGAAGCCTACTTTGGGTCACAGATCAGCACGCAAAATCTCTATCCTTCTCTAACACAGGATTGGTGTAAAAAGAGTATTGAGGCTAGGCAATAAAAAGGAAAGGAAACAAAAATATAAAGTTTACAAAAGTATAAAAAATTGAAATAATTATTGAACGCATTTTATGTTTGTCAACAAAAAATAACGTGCCACAATTAAAATGTGCACCTATGTAAATACTGGGAAATAACTAAATTAAGAAATAACTTACTAAAATCAACTAACTCAAAGCATAAATCTAAAGAAAGCTAAACTCACTTAACTTAAAAGAATAATCCAAAACTAAAATAAAAACAGTTACCATAATAATCAACTGAAAACTGAACGTTAATATAAATAAATTATCTAAACTTAATAAAGAAGGTAACGTGAAGTTGTTGCGCATGTTGGTTAAAGCTGCGCGTGGCGCTTCGCTCTGCGAACTATAGTAATCTAACTCAGGAACGGTAGTGGGACTGTGGGGACTCACTCCACATAGGCGATCATGTCCGAAGGCCCACTGCTGCTAACGCGTACGTCCGCACTAAAGGCAACCTCTGCAACAGCCAATCACAGATCCGCAAAGGCTGGTTTCTCCCGCCGGCGAATAGGATGCAGGCCCTCCTAGGTCGCTGCAGTTTGTTCGGCCAATAACCTTCAAGGCAACTAGACAATGCCTGTTCTTACTGACACTTGCCTGCCTGCTGCTAAAATCACACTTGGACCGCGGCTGGCTCCCTGCTGTCCATAGGCACGCCAAGTCAAATCTCTGTTCGTCTATTCTTCGTTCATTTGTGTACACAATACATGCTTCCTACTACTCTGGCCTTTACCAACTTCTCTCCTCCACTAAGTAATCATGTTCTGAAGATCGCAGTTGCTGAGTTTAACTCACCTAACTCCCTGCGATAGGACCTCAGGTAAATCGAAGAAGACGGCCTCCTAAGCACCAATTTTTTCTCCAGGAATGTCAAGAAATTAAATAAATTGCAAAATATAAGTGAGTAAAAATGTCTACATTTATCACATCCAATCAACTATATGTAAGCAAGTGGAGAACGTCAATTTCTATGTTTATTTGTGACGCACTATTTTATTGCGTAAACATTAGATTAGTTAAACAATTTCTGAGACCCAAAGTAGATTTGCGCCGCTTAATGCAGTCTGAGATGAGTGACCTCATACCTATTGTTCGATAACTCCACGACCTCAATAGTTGTGAAGTAGCTGACCAAACGCAAACAACTAACCCTGAAGTTTTCTAAAAAAGCGTTCTGCTGAATTGTGTGCTATCTACTGATGGAAAATATATGCTCATTATTCAAACACGCTACAAACTGAAATTGAAACTTCAACCAAACCTTACAAACGCTTGTGAACCATTTTTACCTATTCGTACATAGGAGAGATTAACTGTTAACTACCCCCAGTGGTTTTGTTCCTTTCGTTGCACGACTTTAACTTTCTCTTCGGAGCATTTAATGAACTATGTTATAAGAGCTAAAATTGCTAGGGGTATCTGAGAATAGGCACCCAGCCATTCCTAATAGCCTTGCACTAGATTGCGGGGGAGGTGGGCTTGGGCTAAACTTGGGTTTAGGACATAGTAGGGGGCACTTCTCCTCGAATTTAAGGCATGACCACTGATAGTACCAGGTAGTGTTGTGCTTCCATTCATTATCCATGGCGTGAAGAGATGGGTCGCAGTTGAAGAGCCATCACGAAATTTGTTAGTACCGATAAATCCTGCTGCCTGCGTCTGCTTTAAGTGCATACGGATTAATTTCTAACTGCAGGTCCGGGTACGCACAATCCGTTTTTTCTTACTTCTGAAATCCACAGGGAGATCGCGCGCCCATGACGAGTAGCTATAAGCACGTGTGGGATCTGCCGCAGATTTCAAAGTCGCTAACAGCAGTCAGGTAAGAGCGAACCAGCTTGTTTCGTAGGCGGAACCAATAGGTCAGATTACAATCCTAATGATCCAGAAAATCGTATTCGAAACTTAAGTTCGCCAGGTTCAAGAGATGACTCACCAGTGAGGGTTAATAAGCCAAGAGCGCTTAATCCAAACTTCCCGTTTGAAAATACGTTCAATCTTCGCAAACACTTGAGTCTGTTCTCCGACCTCAGTGCTTTTGACGGCTTAGAGGAGCACACATCCGGATTTACTTCATTTAAAATCTTACGCTGCGGATGCGTCTCAAATTTATAAGGCCTAGACCATGAGGTCCAACCAAATCGTCGCTTTCGCTTGTGAAAACACACAACAAACAGTGCTACGGAATAAACTAATCCCGTCGACATCGATCTAGAGCTCCGAAGTTGGCCTCACAGTAGCTAGTAGCATAGGCAGAATGAATTCTCCGACAAAGTGATTGGCAAACAGCGTTCTTATCGCAACTGTCAGGTGGACGAGCCCATGGTGTTCGAGTTTTGATCAACATAACGCGGGTGTCAGCCCCGAAAGTTACAAAGCCCGGCAGCTGATCACAGTTCATAGGTCAAAAATTGCCATCTTAATCGCCCTTGTCCTATTTTGGCATTTAAGAAAACAGTACGTGGTAAGAGCTCCTAAAACAGCACAACCACACGTTCTTATTTAAAAGCTCGAGTAAGAACGAAAGTTCCCACCGGCAGAATCCACCATATAGGGAGGGGTTTAATTGCCATAATTTTGCATTTACGTCGCTTAGAAATAGACCTTGAAATATTGAACTGCCACATTCTACACTAACTCGACATTAATATCCAAATTCAAGCACGATAAGCCAGTGTGGACTTAAAATGTGAGCTTTTTGAATGATTAATTAGAACCTTTGTTGATTTCAGACTATACCGTAGATCGTATTATTCCAACTAAATAAAATACTCCTTGATTATAGCGGGCTAGGAACAACGAGAAAAATTCATACCAACGGAAAATATGTAGCATCAATCGGGACTGAATCATCAAATTCATGATCTCGAGCCTGAGACCTATATTTGGTGAACCTGTCACCTAAGCAATATATAATTAACTCCATCCTCTCCGGTTTCGCAGGACGCAAAGAAAGTTTACTGTGACCTTGGCTTCGGTCAGCTCACATCATTCGATGAACTGTTTCTGCCTATTTCCTCTTTGCCATAAATACAGAGTGCTCATGCAGTAAGGGAGGTCTTTGGTTCTCAAAGACCAGAATGCCAAATGCCCTTTTCCAGACGATATTGTGTATAGTTGCCAATACTTGTTACATTTCCTTCTGTTTTTCACCTTAATACTATCCTGTTAGGACATTAAATATACAGTTGGACAATAAACGTCTACTGAAATCTGCTTAGTAGTTTGTTTGAATGCGCACTTTGCCAATCCCTTTCTGTCTCAGCGGCAACCATGTTTCCTAGGCAGAAAGACACTCTGTGATTTGTTAATAGGCAGTTGTTGCAAAATAAATCGCAATTTTACTAATGCACTATATTCTATCTTTGTACCATTTGAGCGAACCCAGGAGTAAACAGGTTCATAGAGTATATTTTGTGGCAGCTGGGAAATTTCGTTGGTTTCTTGTTGACATCCGTATACTCCTGCAGCCTCTTTTCTTTGGCGTTGCGAGGAATTCGGACGTACCTAACTTGCTAATCTCGGAATCTGCATTTTATTTAAACTGAGGGCACTTAGGGAGGTTTTAACCGGTCGTAGCATGTTTATTCACTGTCACCTTTCCGCCGTCATTGTCATGGGTACTGAACTATATCACAGGTGGTTAAGTTAAACCTTGACAACTGCGATCTTCAGGCCCGGTTCCTTAAGAAAAGAGAAGTCATGGGAAGACTAAAGTGGTAGAAACGGTATATTCTGCACAAAAGGAATTAAGAATAGGCAGTATGAGATTGAATACCAGACGACCGCAAAACCACAGGCCAGCAGAAGGCGTCCGAAGTCTAGTCTGCTCTGCAGTCGTCACATGAGGCCCTGTGTGAGTCGGCCTGTGATTAGCTGTTCAAGAGGATGGAAACAGTATGCGTTCACGAGTGTGCGTTTGACTGGAGCTAGAAACTACATGCGTTCTCGAGTGCGTTTCGGGGGGAGCTATTTACAGAAACTATTCTTATTTGAACAGTAGGCCCTGGATCAAACAATTAGAGGTTGTTGGGGCAAGGAATCCATGTTGCGACATTGGTGAGGTCATTTTTGGCGCTCTCATGCTTCTCATGCGCTGATCAGGCGTCCTGCACAAATAGTATTGATGGCAAATAAAAGGGATACTGGAACGGCCGTTTCTGGCTTATTAGCCATCATCGGCCCGTCAACGAGTTCGAGGCTCAGGTGGGACGCCACTTAAGTCTGGATGGGACTGGCTGACGACGGCTAATAAGCCAGAAATGGCAATCCCAGTCGCCGTCATCTTTGCCAGCAAAACTGTTTGCCTAGACTACTAGGTGCTGTGCGGCTGCCGGTTGAACTCGAGAATGAGACCCAAGGCAGACTGGGACGAGTAAGTTCCGTTACCGATCGGTGAATGCTCACCAACGAGAGTTCTGCACGCGTTCGTTTCCTCAAAGTTGGGCCTGCTTAACTATTGGAAAATCACTCAGCCCGGAATATCCGAGTTCTGCCTTGCAGTACGAACCTTATTTTCCACCGAAGATTGGGCTTCCCCTTGCTGTGCTGATAGCTAGTCCGAGTTCGACGACCAGTGACAGAGCTTTCAGTGCAACAGCGTGATATAATATAAGGAACGCTTATTCTATAACACAGCTAATCGTACGAATCCTACTCAATTCTCTTGTCCATCATAAAACCTATTTATCTTAACTACGTTTGCGTATTTTCCAGTTCACCGAGTTTTCTGCTGACTATAACTTGTAAAATCCATAAATCCAAAAGATTTGTGCACTCGAATGAACGAAACTGCTACTATCTCGAATTCCGATCAAAAAATCTGTCACCTGAGTTCCCATATGAATGAGTAGCGAGGCGAGCCTGTCGTGGTCTCTGCCGTCCGATGCCCTCCATTGCTTTGTCCGGCGTCATTGTTCAAGGCCAGCTGCCTCAAGGTCATCCAATACCTCATTTAGCGCTTACGGTCGCGCTGACCTGCAGAGGCTTGACCTACTTCCACTCGGACACACACACGTGCGTCTAGGTTCTCGCGGCTGCCCAAACACCATTTGAACATGCGTCTTTTTCCCCACTCTCGGCCGCCAGACATCACTTCGGATCACGCCGCCCTAGCGAAAGGTCGTGCTTTCCGCAGTCAGTTTTCTTCCAGCTATTCTTCATTCCTCTGTGTACACAATAAACTCTTTCTTCTACTCTGGCCTTCCCAAGACTTCTTCTATATCCTAAGGAACCGGGCCTGGAAGATTGTAGCTGTTATGGTTAACCATCTTAGCCTTAACTCCTATAAGCCTGCTATAGCTTGGATCCTTCTTCGTAGATTGCGGGGCAAATACCTCTAGCACAGAAACTTGGCATGAACAGACCAGAACGTGAATTAGTTTCTTATCGTTGTTGGTCATAGCCAGCTCCTTGGTAGCTAACATGGTAGAGCGTTCGCCCAAAATTCGTGAGATAGGTTGTTCAACTCCAGTCCAGAATAGACGTTTTCTGTCTTCTCTGAATTTTTAATTTCTGATGATATCCATAATCGGGGAAACCCATCGTTACCTTCTTCAACTTTTGTTTTTAAAATTAAGAGAACCTAACCCTCTTACTGACTTTCCTAATTGATACCAATAAAACCATTTAATTCTTCTTAAGAAGTCAGAAGGGGAGCGGTCTAGCGCGTGGAGGAAAATTATTGATGCATATAAGCGTCGTAGAGCACGCTATTAATTCGAAATTGCATTTAATGGCTCATTTCCGCAAAAACTTTGCGCAATCATTTGTTAGTCATCTACTTTCTCTCTCGAGTCTTTTGTACATTAGTATTCATCAAACCTGAGAATCTCATACTATTGCAGCATTTATTATTAATTACGGGTGTTCGCTTCCGTACGTGTGTATTGCAGCAGCAGAGCACACGAGACAAAATTAAACCATTCATCATACCCTTAGATAACTCGAAACGGCCGAAAGGATGTCTTGCACGATAACGGAAATCTCCACACTGAGATCACCTATATTTATCATTGGTATGCAGATCTCTGGGCCTTCATGTACCTTCAGTCACTTGTCCTATTCTTTCCTCTTACCTAATTAATCGATTTATAACGGTGGATGAGTGCTCACCGGTCCGTTACGAGACGCATTCATCCCATAATGCCTTGGAGCTCACTCTCGCGCCTCGCCAGCAGCCGCCCAATGGTTGGTATGCTATAGGCAGAAATGCAGAGTCGACAAAGAAGGTGGCCAATGGAACTAACGCAGAGAGCTAAGTGATTTAAACCCTAGCAACTGTGATCTTCAGACCATGGTTCCATAGGATAGACGAAGTCTTGGGAGGCCAGAATTGTAGGAATAGTTTATTCTGGATATAGAGGAGCGGAGAATAGATGGAAAGAGTTTTGAATCTCGGATGACCGCAATCCGGCTGCGAGAGCGTAAATTCCGGAGTGACGAGGGCGTCAGGAATCGCCGGCGCATGCTTTGTTTCGGCAGCTAATCACGCGGCTAATTTCTACCCTAGCGGTCATGGCGCGACCTTGAGATGGGCGAAGGCTGGCGTTGACACGCGTGCACAGAGAGGCCTGGTCCCAGGCGGCAGTGGGCACGCAGTTCAAAGGCACCATGCGTCAGCGGCTGATCTTGGGTTTCAAGTGGTTGTTAGGGCCCACTACAATTATGGTTTATTGTGCACATCCTTTCTGACTTCTTGATGAGCATCAGCCGGCCATGCCACATCCCCCATCGTGGCAAACCCTAGGCACTCATCCAGCACTGTTAATAGTCTCAGTTGAACCCGAGCGGACCACGAGACCAAGACACAGTCGTTAGAGCGTTGAGCTTCTAACCAACAGGTTCTGAGTTCCAGTTTCGGGTTTCGCAACACCTGGAATTCAGTATCCTCGGCCGAAAAAGACTAATTAGCAAGAAATGACTTTCTAACCTCACCTATCTTTGGTGATAATGTATTTCTGTCAACGACTTGTATAGGGATAGAAGCTAACAGACGAGTTCCAGAAAGCAATTCAGAAGTAGGCGCGGTGATCGTTGGAACAAGAAGTTTACTTGTCTGATTTTTCAGCTTCTGGCTTGACAGATGCTAGTTCTCAGGCTGCAGCTCACTCGCGTTGGAACCCGGCCATATTTTCACATTAAACGAAGCCGAAATTCTCACGCAAGGGGGGACAGTCGCGTGAGCCACGAGCTGCCCGAGTCATAGTTTTCATGCCCACACTCAATCAACAAGCGCAATGACTTGCCGTTCCCATATTTCTTACTGAGACTTTCTCTGAGCAAGAGAATCAGTCACGTGAGGATGGCGCGGGCTACCAACGATTTAAATGACAGCGGACCTAATTGTTGCGTAATTAAAAAGTAAACATCCACCACGGCTAACGAAATCGGAGCTATTAATAACTTGGAAGCCAGGCCATCATCTCGCCAATTATCACACCTAGCGGTGATCACGTTAGCCGCTAATGGTAATGCGCATGCGGTCGCGTGGCCAGTACAGACCATAAATTCTGCGTAACCTGTGCATTTATCATCCTATTCTGCGGTTACCTCGAATATAGGTTTCATGACAGTGAGGATTATGATAGAAATAGGAGACTATTCCCGAGAGTTCAACCGTCATCTTTGCGGCCAGTGTTCACCGTGAGCTCCACAGCATGGTGGGCGCAGTGGGTGCTGAATTGTGCGTAATCTACAGTGATGGTAGAATTTTGCAGCTCATCTACGCATTCCCGCACCCACTTGGGCTCCGTGTCATGACCGAGTCAGTAAAACTGAAGGCGGGGGAGGGTGCAGGTGGCATGCGCCTGCACCTAGGCATGACACCGTATTCTCCCTCCCCAGCCAGGCATTTGTCATACGTGCGCATCCCCAAAAACCTCTGCCGCGCCCTGATCTGGTCCGCGTGTTGTTTAGGGATCACTAGACCCGCCCCCCCCCCCCCCCCCTCGGATCACCAATTACTTACCAGTCAGTCTTAGATTTTATTTACCCAAATAGTCCCCAGTCGGTGCGCACTCTCAGCCACAGCGTCTTCGGCCACTACCGAAGCTTTCATTATGTGAATCAGCAAATTTCAAGTGTTGATCCGATGGTGGAGAACAGGCGACTTCCAGAAGTAGAAGTAGACGATGTGACCGTTGAACAAGAATTTTAGTCGGCGGACGTTTCGTATCCTCCCTTGAACTCTTCAGCGGTGGTAACCGCAAGACCCACTGCCACGGCTGGATTCGTTTATCGGTACCTGGTGCAGTTCTGGACAAAGCAACTACGTCGGAGAAACCGGGAAATTACTCCGGACGTAAATGTTAGAGCGAGCAGCAGCCGTAAGGGAGAGGAAGGGTGCAAGCTCCCAGTTTGCCGCTCACTAGAGGGGACCCGGCCATATTTTCGAATTGAAAGAGGTCAAAATCTTCAAACGAGGTGACAACCGCGTGAGCCGCTAGCTGTTGTACTCCGTATTGAGACTTCATCCGAGCAGGGGAATCAGTCAGCTGGGAAGGAAGCAGCCCAGAACCAATCTCGATAACAGCAAATC
The DNA here is from genome assembly GCA_036362985.1 of Ligula intestinalis. NCBI lineage: Eukaryota > Metazoa > Platyhelminthes > Cestoda > Diphyllobothriidea > Diphyllobothriidae > Ligula > Ligula intestinalis. Next base: position 49,131,702 of record JAYGXS010000003.1, read on the forward strand.
TGATTATCGTGTAATTATCAAACCAACACAAATGATGAAATTGCGGCAATGAATGACTCGGAAGCGGACTGTCAAGTCACCACCACATCGATCCTGACCCCAAACGTTGGTCACGTGAGCTGCTAGTTGTAGTACGCAGGCAATGGCGTGACCGCTACGGACTATAAATACTGCGTAACGTGTGCATTTATCACTCTATTCTGCGATTTCCTCCAATGAAGGGTTCAAGACAAAATCTGAAAGGCCAGGCAAATAAATTTCAGTTTCAGCGATCGCATTTTCTACTTCTGATTTGTGTACGACTGACAAACATAGTGTAAAGATTGATTTGTAGTTGCTGATACTTGTCTTGCAGACGCAGTTCTGTATAGGATGAGTGAACTTTTTAGGGAAATCTTTTAGCGACAGAAAATCACAGACATTAATTTTCTGAAGGTGTGCTGACGAGCTGTTTGGCTCTGCAAGAGATTGATTTTTATCCTCGTAATTTTTAGACCAGTGCGTTTGCCAACATCGCCGGCAAGAGCAAAAAATGTCGAGGCAGATAAAGCCATGGAAAGACCATAGCCAGTACTATCTTCAGGCCCAGTCTTGAGAAAAGGAAGAGAAGATGCTGGACGATGTTTGAGAGGGTATCATTTTCTGTACGGAAGGATTGGAGAACAGGTTGGAAAATTTGTTGCAATCGAACAACGGAACACGTCCGATACTCCGTGGGAGAGGCATCCCGAGTGATGATATGACAGTCGTTGTACATAGTGCTCCGAGTGAGTGCATGTCTGAGTCGGCCTTGAGGTTTATAGAGATGTGATTGGCCGAAGGGTGGTATATCCATCACAGGACCATTAAAATGCACATATCCTATGCAGAATCAAACAGTAATCCGCTTATTCGTGTGAAGTGCAAGCAGTCAGCACGCACCCTGTCCATGAAGCAAACATGCACTATGCCAGCCTCGGTGGGCCCAGAGCAGTGTTTTAGTGCAATCTCGTCATATGAAGTGGATGACATGCGTTAGACGGTGGCTGACATTATCACAGCTGCTGCATCCAATTTATGCACCAGTCGGCATGACTCGGGCATGTCAGTACTGCACAAGAGATGGAGGATAAAATTAATTTTATATACCTCGAAAGTGTTAGTTCGACCATTTGCCCGAGAGCAGGTGACTGAGGTCAGGTATAGTGAAAGTAACCGCGCCACTATCTACCCCACTGTAAACCCTCATCCACTTCAATCGGTGACAAAAGAAAGTCGAGATGACCGAGCAGGAAATAGGCATAAGCCGCTTTGTCCAGCTGCAGCCAGAAGCACCGTCTCATTTAGGCTTTTGTGACAGTAGAATTTACGCGGGTACTATTGCACTGTCTACCCTCACTCATCTATAGTAGGTGTCTATCCAGACTCTAGTAAACCAGAACTGATACTACTACTATCGCTACTGCTATTTCTAATGCTACTAACTAGGGGTCAGCTGAGTGATACTATTTGCTGGTACTATAACTGACTGTTTTGTAAGTCGGAAGTAACACTGATTAAAGTCGGCACTGGACTCATATCCCATCAATCTCAGCAAGAATTGTAGAAGTACTGGTGCTAGCATTGACGCCACCATTTGTCAGAAGTGACGCTGATTAAACCGACGCTAGGATTCATATTCCCTTGGTCTCAACAAGGAGTTTGAATCTAGGTGTAAATTATTTCGGATAAGTACATGCTCGGGGCCCTGAGTACAAGAGCGTTTGCCTTGGTTTCCACACTCTCAACTCTATCCATCAAGCTGTACAGACTAAAATACTGCTTCTATAGGTACGTGCCTTTACTAAAAGTGCGACTATCTATTAATTATGCTTACCAAGGCCACTAGATAGTAAACTATAGGTACTGCCAGTGTGTGCTTTTTAGGAATTCGCACCCAGTATGCACTCACAATCTGTGTGTGAGGTAATAGTGATTATCATTAGTATATAATAGAGCGTTCTTAAAGTAATGTGCAAGTCCTACCATGCCCTTATGTCGTGCAGTTTGTTGTCTGTAGACCATCTATAGGCCTACTAAAGTATCCATCTGTAGCTTTGAACTTACAGAACGTTCGCTCGTATCCCCTTGATCTCAGCAGGGAGTGTGAATATGAGTTGAAGCTATTCCAAATCAATACACACCTTCAGTAGCTGTGAGGCCAGACTTCTGGAAACCAAAGCTGGTACTGCTGCTGATATTTCTTATACTACTCACTAGGGGTGCAGGTGGGTGATAGTATTGCTGGTACTATTTCGGGCTGTATTATTAGTCAGAAAGTGATTCTGATTAAAGTCAGCACTGGGCTCATCTCCCCACAATCTCGGCAAGAAGTGTAGTGGTACTGGTGCTAACACTGACGCTACTATTTGTCAGAGGTCAGACCATCATCTTTCTAAATAGGTGCGCTACAAGAACGATACTACAGGACAACAGTATTGCTAAGCCTGCAATAGGCTAAAAGCTTAGAATAGGCTTTGAGGACTAGTCTACACTATCAAAGCTAAGCAAATCTAGACTAAGAGCCTCGACTGCGTAAACTAAAAGGTACATCTGTGTCTAAACTTAGTAATGAAGCCACAGCCAGGTATATTTTAAGGTAAGCTAGAATAGAATTATGTATAGCTAAAAAGCAAATTAACTGCTGCTGTCACATTTTACGAAGTTTGGGATAGGATACTGCTGCTAGAGGTAACATGCCACTGCTAAGCGTGCTAATTCTAGTAATCATACTTACTAAGACCAGTAGATAGTACATTCTAGTAATATATTCCTGTAATCTAAGAAATACCTGACGTGTATCCTGTTTTCGTATCAAGCATAACAAATTGGACTATGAGCTCACGCGCGTTCGAAATTTCATCTAGGCTGATTTATAAGATACCCGGGCAACCGTTCACGTCCGGTTGGTAGGTAAGACTCCAACGTAGTGCTTAGTTGACTGCCATATTGAATCAAAAACTTTAAAATGAATAAAAATTGCTGTTCTTGACTCTTGAGCACCTGTAACGATATCGCTGTAAAAAAATTCGTCAAGGTAGGCGCTCATCATCCACCCTATAGAGGTGCTCCCTCCAGGAGTTATCATTGTCTCAATATGATCTAGTTGCCGAGGATTAAGGTCTCTTATGGGATTTCTACGTCTGGTATCCTGTCTGGCTACCACAGTTTCACTAGTATCCACAGGCAGCTGAGGCGGAATTTAGTCTCTTTTTGTTTGGTTGACGCAGACGCTCCATATCTCCGCCCTGTAGAAAAGTTTTGTCAGGACTACCGCCATTTACACTGCGTCGAGATGAAGCCTACGACAATTCCACGTGGAGAAACGTAATTGGCCGAAGCCCTGGCTGGCTTTAGAGATCCGGTGGGCTCCTTAGTCGTCCATCTTGGTGGTTTTTTTGGAGATTATACTGCCTATATAATCGAATTTGTACATAGGTCATCGTTTGTTCCTTCACCGGTGCGGACTGATGCCCGATCACGCTCTTGTCTGTGTTCATGGCCAGTTCGAAGTTCACGGAGATATTTATGATGCTTTTTAGTCATGCTGCTGTGGACAGCTGTTCGCGAAGAGGCGGTGATGTTAATTGCGGCACCTACCTGCCTCATCTCAGGTAAACAAATTCAAGGACAGGAAAGCCTTCTGTTGGCTGATTTTTAAGATAACTCACTGTTTTTCATCATTTAAGCAAATATAGTGTGGTTTTTGACCCCCTCCTGAACAGTACAATTTTGGCCCCGCAAATGGTCGCACGGGGATATTTCACTTAGCAACCTCCTCACGTGCTATCCCTGCGCCAACAGGACTCATGGAAACTGAGTTTTAATGTCTCTTATTTAAACTTCACACTTCACTACTCATAGACTTGGAAAAGAAAGCTAGTTGAATGAAGCGTGGAGCAGAGTAGAGAGGGAATTTATTATAAAGGAGTTCTAGTCGTCTGGACTTTGACGGAAGAATGAAGCGTCTTTCGCAGTAAGAAAAATGTGTAATTCCCCTCCCTCCTCCAGGCCTGAGGACTTATTCTGACGGAAATTCGTGACATAAGAACAGTACCAGGAGCGACAAATAAGCCTACAGGGAGTCAAATCTCGCCTTCCCTCATTCAAACATACGGGATTCTGATTGGTTTTATTCGTGAGCGCGGACGGAAATCCGACCCGGTTATATAGCCCTTCGATTTAAAAGCACACGCAGACAATTCCGGGACCTGGATGACCTCTCATTGGCCCTGGATGACCTCTAATAGGCCCTGGATGCTAACCTGCTCCCGCGATCAAGTCACGGGACAACCTCACGTGACTGAGGCTTAAGACGACTGCGGCAGTAAAAGCTGAAACCTGCTGACATGTTGACGGCTTTTACGACTGCAAATTGAGCCACGGGGATCATGCGATCCTCCACTTGCGGCACGAAGATGACATGCGACTGCCACTTTGAAGTATGCCCGCTAATATATTTCCAGCCTTCCAAAGGGGAAAATCACCCACCTGAAAAGCTACACATTAGTCCGCATGTCGACTTATTTTGGGAAAATGAGGCCCACCAAGCCGCTTTATTCATTGATCAAATAGCTGTAAAATAAGGTCACTGGAAGCGGCAAAACATAAGCCCCTTTAGTGCATATAGGAAAAGTTCCGCCTTCAGGAAAGTCCCTAATATTGCAGTGATTAAAGCTGTAGCCTTTCTGTCCGTCTATTGACCATTGCTTACATTCATTTATTCTGGCCACGAGTGTTAAAGTGGCTGGAAAACTGAAGTGATAGACTTCGCAGAAAACAGTTTCACCGATATAGAATCAAAATCAAACATTTTGGACTTGGCTTTGATACCTTGTCCTAACCTGGAGGAGCACCCAATTGCATTAATGGTGGCGAATAACAGTGAATTCAGATGTTCGCAGTCGATGATATCTTTAAATTACCCCGTTTCTGGCTCAAAAACCTAGCCTGAAATCACACACTGAGAAAATTCATCTATTACCACGAAGAGGAAGTTAGGGTAAAAATTGTGGGCATCCCAAGCAATATATTTTATTAGCGATAAAGTTCCTCGGGAAAGAATAATGTTTATTGTGATTATTTTAGTCTCGTTCCCCAGCTTGTCGTCAGACGAATGAGAGTTGTGTAAAAACAGTTAGCTCAAAACGATGACTAACACAAGTTTCTATTGCGGGTCAAAGTTAAGGAAGATAATCCTCACTAGCATTTAATCATGCAGTCAGTAGGGAAAATAGTTATCATCCGCATGCAATTATGCGATAAGGGGAGCTGTTTTGCTTCCTTCTGATCTTGAGAGATTCGTAGTTGACATCCAACCCGATATGCCTATTGAGACATACCTCATCTGAGTGCATTGCCTCCAGGAATTTGTGGCCCTTCGTAGTTGGGCAGGCACCAACGATTTGGGGTTTGTCATGCACACACCACACGCATTTGCATGGGAGCAAGGACGGTGACTTCCGCGTGAGTTCGTCTATATTGATAGTCAACTTGCGTCGCGTCTACCGCACTCTGTACTCCTCAGCCGCACCTAGATCCAGCGCCATGACCAAACTAATACCGGAAGCGGGAGAGGGCGCACTTGATGACTGACTTGACGAAAACCCGCACCTACATGTACCATCATACCCCTCACTTGCGGCAGTCATTATGCATGCCCATCCCCAAAACGCATGCCGTATCCTGACCTAGCCTCCCCCCAGTTGGTGCCTACCGTGTGGCCCGCTTATTGCTTTCTGTGTGCAACATACTTAAGGCCATCAACTATACATTGCGCACACGATTCTCGTGCTCACACGATTTCCTACTCACAGAGCTCGCAGCGGACAAGTACGCTAAGAAGTTGCTACCAAAAAAACACAGGGAATGCTGGAGGGCCCATTGATGAGACGAACCCTTCATAGTTGTGCTATGCAGCGGCCGAATATCGACGAAACATGTAACTGGGCTTCAGCTAGCCTCTGTGCTGACAGGATGGGTTATTCGGTAACCCTAACATACAATAAGACGAGCCAGCACTATACCTCATTCGTAAACATCCTTAAGTTGGCTGATTCGGCTGCAAGTCGACGTTCTGGTAGAGGAATCGGATATAACCAGCAATCTTTAATGAAGCATATGAAATGAATTACAGACTAAGAGTTAAAAAATAGCAACTAGGTTCAGCTACAGCGAAGAGAATAGGAACGAATTAAAACTGTAGCAACAAGTCAGTGTCGTATGGAAAAGCAAAATAAGAAAGTTGTTTCGATTGCCAAATTAATGCCGCTCTCAAGTCTGCGGTAGCAGGGTTGGGGTCGGTGCCATTACGACGAGGACTTCTGTTTGGCTTTCAGGTCAGACACGGCTGCCTTGATGGCATCCTCGGCGAGCACTGGGCATAAAAAGGAAGGAAGGAAAGGAGTAAATAAGACTGCCAAAGTAAAGCCGCTCCAGGAGACCAAAGTCTGTGGTAGCAAACTTAGAATAAAAACGGGAGAATTCGAGCAACGGAAATCAAACATACAAAGGGGACATGGATTAAATGAAGCTGGTAAGACGACACCAAATCATTGTGGTTCGGACTTTCACATGACCCAAAACAGAACTGTTAGACTGTCTAAGTTCTGCTAATATTCCCATATTCAACTTGAAGAGTCTAATTGGCAAACATGTGCCGTCGGCAATCCATCACCGGGTCGGTAGAATTGCGAGAATAATAAAATAGTAGTCGGACAAGGTTAATAAGTGCCGTATGAGTACAGCTCATCGTTTTCATGCCGTCCATATGGCGAAGTCGGCATACAGAGGTCACTGCGTTGGGGGAGGGGACAATTGGGATGGACTGTGAGTCGCCGATCGCCCCTCACTCCCTGCTGACAGTTGTTAATTCCGTGCACGTCACTGTGTACTCGAACCACGGCCAATAGTCCCAGCCTATCGTAATTGGTCCCCCACTACCCCAGCGCAATGACTTCGACATGCCCGCCTCGCCATACAAGAAGCATGAAAACGATGCGTTGTAAGCCGTTTTAACAGTTATTAACCCCATCCAAGTCTACAATTTCATAATCCTGCAACTGTACCGGTTCGATTATGAATTGTCGAAAATACATGTTGGCCAAAAAGACTTTTCAGGAACTGGTACTGAATATGTTATTGACAAATGTTGTGCAACAATACAAGCTCGGCCACCCAAGAATCCGTCACAGTATGAATAGTGTTCTGTGTTAGAACGGCCTAACGAACAGCCTTAGCAAACAGCTAGCTTGCAACCGACAGCCGCACTCAAAGCAAGCTATCGATCGACCTACACGGGCGAACGTACACAGGCATGAATAATTCAAAATTCAAGCTGAATGTCAGCCTCTGAGTCCTAGCCAATCGTACTGGTGGCCAATCTAGGAGAAGCTGATTGGTTCGTGAACCTATCTCACACACGTTCGTTACCCTAAACTTGTTGTACCTTTTTGCACTCAAAGACTTCTGCTGTTGCACAATTCTTGTCGTGTTCTTCCTTTGAGGACTCACACAAGACGAACTTGGGCGGTGACATCTTGGGTTTGGCAACCGTTACAACACTGACGAACGCCTGTGGCACACGTGCCTTACCTGCCCACACTGTATCAGAACATTCAGACACTGCAAAGGTGTATTCAGTCATATGTACCGATGTGAAAATGTTCAAAAAAGAGTACAGTCGAAGTATCGGTACCCGAACACATGAGCTCACTTAGACTGTGCATGAACCAAGACAGCTAAACCACTCTGCACGCCAACCATCGGTCAGGTAGGAAACATTAGCAACAGCAGAATGTAATTAGTCAGTATTGTCGTGGCCATAAAAACGCCTTATTTGAGAATACGCTTATTCCACTTCTGTCAAAGTGGCACTTCGGAGCGAAATCCGGCCATAGGTAGAGTGAAGGTCCGGCACGCGTATGGCATGCACAGACGACGATTTTACGCCACGTCGTTCACTGAGTCCTATCATTAGTAAATAGCACAGAAAAAAACTGGTCGACGCCAAGTTACTTCCCCCCCCCCGCCCCCCCCCCCGCATAACGGCCTGAACTTAGCAAGACGCGCCAACAGTTGTGTCTGGGAAGCCTATCAACTGGTGAGATAAATGGATTCTGCCTAGGCATAAAAAACCTAACTGACAAAGGCAAGGAAGAACAGAATGGCTATTTCTGGCCGAAATTCTCGCAAGAGGTGACAATCGGGTGAGCCGAGAACTACCTGAGTCATGCTTCACGGGCCCCCAATCCACAAACAAGTGCAACGAGTTGCCCAACCCATATTCAATGCTGTGATTCAATTTGGCCAAAGCAAGTCGTTACTTGAGGAACGGGCAGGCCACCGCCTCATCTTACGCCAACACCGAAGAGCCAGATGGCCGAACAATTATTAAGCCCGAGCCCGCCGCCCGTGATTAAAGTTCAACAGCTCAGAGCCCGCGTGCCGTCCAACAAACTAATCACGCGCAAGAAGGCAATTGACGCTAATTGTGGCTGTATGTTTGCAGTAATGACTGTATCCTATAAATAATGCAAACTTCTGTGCATGCATTACCCATTTCTGCTACTGTTCATGTCTCTGAGGATAAATCCGCGACGGATGGCGAATAAACATTTTGTCCCAGCGATCGAGTTTTCTCCTTCTCAATTGCTTCCTGGGACACGCATGTTCGCTTGTATTGGCTATTTCTGGCTTATTAGCCGTCGTCAATCAGATATACCCGATCCCAAGTGTTGCACAACCCCTGATGCTCGAACTCGAGACCCGCTGGTCAGAAGTCCAACATCCTAACCAGTGAGCTACGAGCTCGTTGTGCTGTCAGTTATGATCAGGTGTATAAAAAGCAGTATTGAGCACCCACCGATCGCGTTATAGGACTCATGCGTCGCATTGTGCTTTGACACTCATTCCCCAGTCTCGCCAGTAGCCGTTGGACGGCCAGTATCAAAATCAGGATAACATTATCGAAAAATACTAGAACTGATGATCCCGCCAGGATAGCTCCTCACTTGTATATAAGGACAAGGTTGTATGTGGCACACGGAGGGGAGCCATTTATTTTTGGCAGTCACTGCAATCACGCTCAAATTCGTCCATATTGATTTGCAATTGGGATGCGGTGAGTGAGATAGATGCACCCAGGTCTGCGCGTGGAAGTTGCGGCAACGCCCATCCTGTAGGGGCACGGCTTGGGCGCTACCAAGACTTGTTTCGTAAGTAGCTTAATAGGCGGCGACTAGCAAATGGCTACTCCGATGTACACTTGACATAGGACTTTCGGCTACTTATACCCGGCCATACCCAACTTCCAGCTAGTCTATACTGTCGGAAATATATAAAAAAATTAATAGGGGATTTAGAGAACGAGAAACGTATTGAAAATGGGGAAATGTGCCAAAGCATCAAAATACGACAACTGCATGAAAACCACGGACGTAGATCGATCTTGGTGCGCGACTTCTTCTGCAGACGTTTTCCCTTAGTTCTTCATTATTTTTTTTCCAGGTATTCCCGACAGACTGGTCAGTCCGCGAGTTTCCATCAATAAATAACTTACAGCACTTGGTGCGCGGTACCTTAACTAACCAACAGTACTCCAAAGCGCCTCGATAACTTTTGAAAGAGTTTACACGGGTGGAGACAACGATGCTAAATAAAATCGAAAAAGTGAAAAACTTCAATTCAATCATGTGATGCACAACAGGGGCAGACCATTTGAGGACATGGTGCGCAGTTAGTACAGTAGACAAAGATCTTCTAGGGGTAAAGATAGACGACTGTGTTGTGAAGTTCCTACAACGTCGTTTTTTCAACAACTAAAATATTTCGTGTTTGTGCTGTGTCGCACGAACAAGGTCAACTCAAACAACTCGTAATCGTGCTAGAGACTGGTTTGCCTCGGGTTACTATTGTACCGTTAGTAAATATAAGGAGACGCCGGAGGAAATCGGAGCGATTGAACATCATGGAACACTTCCATAAGAATCGTGCACTAAATTAAGGATATTTTTTGAGTACGTCAATACTGAAGTGGAAATAGGTTCAATCTTTCCGAACGAAAAGACTGCAGATGTGAAAGAAAGAGTGCAGTGTAAAAAGTCACGATTGTTGACTACTTACTAGAACAGTGGAGTTTAACTGGTGGCAATCTGAGTTCCTTTGCGATTTCGGTGTTCTTAATGGTAGTGGCCTCATCCATGGTCTTGCCCTTGACCCATTCAGTCACCAGAGAACTTGAGGCGATGGCAGAACCGCATCCGAAAGTCTTGAATTTGGCATCAATAATCCGGCCTTCGTCATCAACCTAAATAGGGGAAAGGTGCATGAGATGTCTTCTCGGTGACTGCAGAGTCAGTGCCAGGAAAATGCCTTACATGTGCACACAGGCAAGGTGGATGCCAAACGGAATCTGTATACACGAAAATTCCAAGAAAGTGAGCAAATACGCCGTGTTATCAAAGAGGAATCATTCAGGGTCAAAGATGGGCTCACTCTGACACCAACAGGAAGCTTCTATGACTAGGGAAACTATCTGAAAGTGCGAACGACCAAGTCGGGGACATTGGAAGGACCATCGCTGTGTTATTAACCATCGCTACCTACTGGTGCCCTAAACCCTTGGATTACTGACTACTATTCGCCATACGGTAGCATGTGTCGGCTGCACACTCAATTTCGAAGTAAAAGTGGCACTAACCTTGCTTCATTCTGCAATCAGGATAACTCAATACAAGCCACTCTGTCACAACTTAGTCAATATAATGGAGAAAAGTAGAGCCTGATAGCGACAGCAGACAGCTAGGGCTAGCTTCGAGTCTGGCCAATATACAGTCGGCAACCAACAGCAACGGGGAGTGAACAACTAAGACATAACATATTGATTGTCCTACGAAACTAACAAAGGTCGATAAAGACCCTGAACGGCCAATAAGCATGTCCTACTTCCAGCGCTACCTCGGGGTTCGATTGTAACTAGTGAAATATTAAGGAAGAAAACCAAAGCAAACAAGTAAAGAGGCACCTGTGCCTTGAAGCTCCAAAAAAGCTCACATCCATACACATCATGGTAGGGCATCAGCAAAAATATTATCCAATGGTTCGAGCGAATAGGCTGAGGTGTTTAGTTATGAGTCGGCGTTGGATGTTGATTTTTGAAACGTATAAAGGCTCTCAGACCCGTAGTACTTCGCTTGACAAATGCAGTTTGGATGCCTGGTGTCTGCCGAAACCGGGACAACGCCCTAAGCACTCTTCTTCCGATGAAACGCTTAGGACGGTAATTCTCTCGGGAAAGCAAATTCATAAATACGCCTCTGTTGTCAGCTGAGCGGCGCATCCATGGATGGCGAGTAGTGGCACGGGCTTCAGTGAAGGTTAACTGCAAAAGAAGCCGACTTTCTTGCGTGACCAAATACCACAAAGATCGACGACGACACTGTGCCATGAAAAGCGCGAATGACCATTAAAAACACTGGCCTGTTATTGCTGCTCTACAATGATATTTTTCATTCAAACTGCGGGAGGAGACAGGCCCGACAATTCTCAAGAAGCTGTGGTAAAATGTTTGATTCAAGCACCAAGATCCATAGAAACAGAGGCGCTCCGTAACTCTGGTCAAGTGGCCAGGGTGAGTATTATACAAGTTGGGTCACTAAATCAAAAACGAAAACTTAGTACTAAATACCGAAAAGTTCAAACACTTCTGGACCGTGATACCTAAAGTCCGCTGACGTGCAACTTTCATCGGCACAATGTGAATATCTGCTTTCTGTTTAAATTTTGAATCTTAGACGGGCAGGAACTAAAGATTCCAGGGTCAATCAAAAACTCATAGTATCACATTGCAAGAAGCAATTTCTCTTGTAGACACGGTGTGATTATCGACTTGTGGTGAGTGAGCCAGACGGTGTTTACTAAATAAATAGTAAGTGATCTGCCGGAATACGCATAACCGAAATGTAATATTACCAAAACTTCCGTCTTTTATGTGTATGAAGCAAATTCAGCTACCAACGAACCTATCTGCAGCCGCAGGATCTGGCTGAACGACTTTCCGTGATGTGCTGGTTATTACCGGGGAGCGGAATGGACAGAGTAGACAGCTACTGGGCTGCGTTGGCGGTAGCAATGGAGAACGCACAACATTGTCGACCAGGACCCAACATGTACTGTCCGCACATCTGCAAACATCCGCTAGATTGGACTCCAAACGACTTTTGCACGACTAGCCAGGCAGACAACAGTCTAGCCAGCCTAAGGCTTTGGATGCCTAGATTGGCAACGCCCATAACTCTCACCACTTTCTCGCTCGTCAACGCCTGCTAAGTAAATCCTTCGACTAAGGTCAAAATAGTCCTTACAAGACACCTTCGTGTCACCAACCATTGAAAACCCCAAGTAGCAAAGATTCCGATTAGGTATATCCGGTAAAGGTTTGCAAGTACAAGTAGTTAAGGCTCTCTCCGCTACAAAAGACTGAACGGACTATCAGTCCTAAGGTAGGAAGCTGTGAGTAGATGCCCAATAGCTGTACAATTTCTTCACGAGTTTAGTAGACAATCCACGACATTGAATGACTGTTGATGATGCGAAGGACGCCGTGGTGGTTGAATATTTTTACCTTTCGGTAGTTTTACAGTTGACATGAAAGATGCGGGATGGCAAGATTCTGAGCTGGGTATGGATTTACTATAATAAGTAATTCGAAGATGCACATTCTTGAATGCTGCCGTGAATATAACCAGCCTTGTATCCTGCAAACTGATGAAAGCGTCAGATTTCCTTCACGGAAAATCATTGCAGCAGATAATAGGACTGGATGGTAACCTATTACATTCAGTATACATTTAGTCAGACGTTCAAAAGAATGCATCAAGTGGCCACCTTGCCCAACTGCCCATTGGCTGTAGTCTGAAAACGATTGCGCGCGGTTTCGATGCCAAAGTCGCACTAATATGCCTGTTGGTCACCTTAACAACTTTGAAAACATGCATAAGGCTTAGCTACAAGAAACTATAGTATACAACGTGAAGTGTGCGAGGCAGTCTGACTAATTTTTCTTTGCTTCGATGCCATTAGTCAACCTATTCGTCTGTTGCATATACAGAAGCTAAGGCACATCCAACACTACAATACTGCCATTTTGAGGAACCAGGCGGTTAAATACCTGAAAGGGACATTCTGGCTCGAATCGCCTTCAATTAGGGTTTTCGCAGGACTGATGGGGTTCAGTAGTCGACCTTGACCGTGGAAAGAAAGCAAAAGTGGCCCAGAAGCGAGGGAGTATAAATATGATTGTAAAACAAAGTAGCTCTAATGACAGACACAGAAACTAGAAAAGATACACTTCTTTTAAAGCGATTTCTTCGATTTACCTTTATTTGCAATTTCATGACATCACCGCAGGCTGGGGCACCAACAAGACCTGTTCCAACACGTTTGTCCTTCTTATCCAGGGAACCAACGTTACGCGGATTTTCATAGTGGTCAAGTACCTTTTCGTGGTACGCAGCGGAAGTTATGCGCAAGGGATGACTCCCGACGTTTAGTTTCAACGCATTTAGTGCGAGTCTGTTCATTTGTTGATATCTGTAGGAGACCACACAATTATGTCAATTCTATGGACATATACACGAGAATATCACAAAAGGGATAGAGTTGGCAAAATCCTCTCGAATTTCAAGGGAAGACAACTAAAAAAATTGACAAACCGATGTTTGCTTATGCGTTTGAAATAGTGATCTGCCGCAAATAAAGTCGCACGTGTTGTGACTATCACAAGATAGTGATCAAGGTAATAATAATTACCGATAGATTTGTAGATGCAAGTCGTTTTTAAGCCACGTCTAGCGTATGCTTACCATTATGTATTCATCACAGAAGACCAAAAAAACAGGTTACACTGCAGTAAGTATTGAAGTACCTAAAATTCGCCAACAAGACAGCCACGTCGTCACTCTAATGCCCACCGGGTGATTCCCATAGTTCGTAAATCGATGCATTTTCCTGCCCACTGATGGGCCTTTGCCCTTGTTTCACCCGTAATACAGCTACGCCACGCCTACAACCGGCAGCAATAACCTCAATAATCCTCAGGCTTTCCGAGCGTGGTCCTTGCCCTGAACGTGTGACAACCGCTAATCAACACGTCTACTCGTTTTTCAGCGGTAAGAAAAGAAAATCGAGATAGCTAGGGTAAACGTGACTGTAGTTAGCCTCTTTTTCTCGAGAAAAGTTTTATGCACACTGTCCCTATGTCTGTGTATATATGCAGATAATTTTGTGGGTTAGAAACCCGCTTGTCACTTGGCACAGTGCCTCTTCATCAGTCATAAGTAAAAAGAGAACTTTGGATGACGGCGTTATATTTACTGCTATCAAAATACTAACATTATATATGCAAGCCAACGTAGGACAACATAAAGTTGTCGCGCCTAGTAGCAAAATAACGGCGCATATGCACATGAACAAACATATCTTAAAGATAGACAAAACTCTTACCCAACACTAAAGCATACGCAAACATAACATGAAGGGGTGGTATTTTTCAGTAAGTAATCGCATACTGCGAAATGACTCGCAGAAGAATTACTTACATCTGTTCGAAATGCCGTGCGAAAGTACGGCAAAGGGAAAAGTATCTGGATAGCCCGCCTCAATTTCAACCCGGTAAAAAAGAACAAGGATTTCAATCAGATTACGTCGGATTTATAATGTAGCCTTGAACGTGCGCTTGCTTTCCTTTTCCAATAAAAGCTTATTTAATACATTCTTGTATATTTTGTGGCGTTCTATTGATATTGGACTAATCTTGCTAATGCAGCCAGTGTAATACACACGCCAAATACCGGACGTTCAAACTTATATGCATGTAGTTGTTGTCACATTTTCTGCCGTTGGAAACAAAAAGAGGGACACCTAAGAGGGCAAAGCAAATTGTGTTTTACCTAAGCCGACAAGAAATAAGGTGTGTTATTGATGTATGCATGCGTTCTTAAAGCCTGCGATGCCACTGACAACCCCGTGAGAATGAACTAGCAGGTGAATTGTGCTAAGGAGGCTGTGATAGGATTAAACTTAGGATAAAACGAGTAAATGAGCAACAAATTGGCATCAACAGGAGCTAACTGTATGCAAATATAATGTTATCGCTATTGCAGAAGCTTCTTGCTCGCTGACACAGGAACTGGTTTGACGTCATATTGGCTGGTTATCTTCGCTACCATTTATATGCAATGTGCGTGATAACCCTTTATAATTACTGCCGAAGATTGTTAACATTAGAGCTTCTTCAATCACTGGTAAAAATTTGACCGATTTTTGAATTATTGAAGACTGTGAGAGGTTAAAGATTATCTACAATGGAAAGGTAGGCAGCCTTGGTCCCAACCGTTGTTGTGTCGGTCTACCTTCAACTGTCAAAATTTGCTTTAACTCTGAAAAGTACAGTGTCATACCATGGCAGCAATTTACGGTCAGTGTTCCTTCAACCAACATGTGTGTCTCCACCTTTGGGCGACCGTTCCAGAATAATATGTAGCAAGCACCTACCTCCTACAGTTGTCCTTGTTCGAAGAAGTAGGTCTCCCCGAAGTCAGTGATTCTGCCACGTGAAGTGTCATTTTTCGAAGGTTCATTACATTTCTCCTTTTAGCCTCGCTGCTCTGCTGTTTGTATAACATCAAATGACCATAATATACCATAAGAGCGAGCGCAGTCATTCTAACTCACTGTGTGGTGGAGCGGAAGGTATAGAAATGAGGATTTTGTTTGCTGACTTGTTCAGCCATGAAAAATAAATCTCGAAATGAAAGTCGGCGTACAACTGGCGCGCTTTCAACATTTTTAAGGCATATTTCAACTCCCATCCGCTGTGAGGTAGTCAGTAATGTTGTTCATAAATAGGGCTGCTAGGACATTCCAGGCTGTTTCTGAACTTCACAATGGTTCATAGATTTGTTAAGTTGAAAAGCGACTCGAGTTAAT
Source organism: Ligula intestinalis (assembly GCA_036362985.1). Lineage (NCBI taxonomy): Eukaryota > Metazoa > Platyhelminthes > Cestoda > Diphyllobothriidea > Diphyllobothriidae > Ligula > Ligula intestinalis. The sequence continues at coordinate 49,147,707 of JAYGXS010000003.1, forward strand.
CTGGGCCACCCACTGGATTGTATGTCATATTCTTCGCGGATCTTTCGAAGTATGTGGGAAAAGGAGTGATGGAAAAATAATGGAAGATTGGGAAAATTGCCGGATGTTGGGACTCGCAACACCGGATAACCTCATTAAGCTTAACAGACCGGTTGGGGCGGTAACCGTCACATTGCCGCTAGGCCTAATCTAACTTCGGACGGCCGCAGAAGGAGGAAGTACACTCTTCCTACTTCATCGACAGATACCGAATACGGCGGTCTAAATACCACTATATACCCGGACGATGCATGGCAAGTGAAATGCTAGCTTGACCTCCTCGCCGTTCACGAACCGGACAATGAGTCGGATCAAGTTTAACAGAAGTGAACTTATTAGATCGACACAGTACGTACAGAAACCGCCACATTCCTTTTTCTTGGAGGACCTAATATATCCCTGTGATGTCGTTAAGACGTTTACATAAGCATTTCTTTCGATAAAAAGTTAGGGTAATTTACTTGAAAGATACTCATTATTTGTTAAACCTGAGTGCCTGTTTTTTTCCAGATAGCTTTCACGTGCCGAGTAAAATTACAGTTAATGCCCGCAGCGTTACCAAAAGCAGACAATTGGCTTTTCTTAACGGATTTTCACTGCTTCGGTTGTGGTGAACACCTGTTTGCACAGGCGCTTTAAGTAGTGTGTCGGTGCCTGGAATATGACTTGAAATGACTCTTTCGCGTCAACTTGCTAGTTCGTATCGATTTAGTGTGCGAGGATTGAATTTGAAATTGTTCCAGTTTCTCCTTTGCCGAGCATTCTCTTCTCTAGTCGTGGCGTTGTTTGGCCAATATACCCCGCTCCGCAGGATCAGGCGGAAGATCGATACGAACCACCAAATTTATGCGAAGGAGGCAGCTCAATTATTATACCAGACATCGCCACACTACGCTAAAGACCTGCGCAAACGGGTGCTCACCACAGCCGAAGCGGTGACAATCCGTTAAGCGTAGCCCACTCTCTGCTGTAAAAAGACGCTGGTAGCTGCAGTCTGCCTAACATGGCCATCTACACGAGTGAATATAAAGCCACCCGATCACACGGCATTCGAAACCACGCATGCCGACCGTGAAAAGAGCCCTCTCAATATACCCTGTTTATCGGACCAAAAGTCCTCAAAAGGCTGGCGCCAGCATGCTTGAGCCGAGGGGACACCACGATGACTAATTACATCTCTTTCCTTACCCAAAAATCATTTAAGCACTTCATATAATTGACCATTTGAGTCCTTGCAACTGTATTCACCTAATGAATAATTGCTGAAAGCACGTGATTGCCAAATCGACTTCTCAAATTAAACATAGGAATATTTGCAGAACTTTAAATTAATTGATCGTGAGTAAATATGCAAAGTGGTATGAAAGTAAGTATGTACCACGTGTTTGCAACCAGCACCTCTCTCTTGAGAGGGAAGTAGATCTATCGCAGGGAGTTAAGTAATTAAAACCCACGCACCTGTGATCTTCAGACCATGGTTACTTAGTAGAGGAGAAGACAGTGGAGGCCAGAGAAGTAGGAATAATTTATTGTGTACACAGAGGAATGGAGAATAGATGGAAAGAAGTTGGACTTCGGAGCACACGTAATTTCGCTGGAGCGCCGTGGTCCTAAGTCGTGTCTAGTGGCCGAGATTTGGGAAAAATAGACTTGTTCGAGTGGTGCTTGAGCAGCCGTGAGAACCTAGACGCACGTGTGTGTCCGAGTGGAAGAAGTTCAAGTCTCTGCAGGTCAGCGCGTCTGTAAGTGCTGACTAAGGAATTGGATGACCTTAAGACAGCTGGCCTTCAACAATAACGTCGGAGAAAGCAATGGAGGGTGTCGAACGGCAGAAACCACTACAGATCCTCAGCCCCTTGTCAATGTGGCCCCTCTGCTGTATGCTGCTCGGATTCTGAGTTTACCATAGTTTACATAAACCTGTGACTTGGAGGGCTGCTAAGAGATGCTTTATACCAAATCATGCAATCAGCCCAGTGTAAATTGTTTTGAGCCCCTGACCAGCGGACTGGGAGTAGGACGGCGACGACTTCTTCTTACTCCTAGTTTTTAGTAAACCTAGGATGTGCGTCAAGGGAGCCAGATCGTACAGTGGCGCGCGCAGACGGGCTCGCTGATCTTGTCAGCCACTGCACTCACCACACCCCACCACACATCAGACAAATAATTGGCTTGGATGGTGGCCTGATGCCGGGCGGTGGTGGAGGGAGAGAAAACGATGGCTTAGCGTGGTTTCCATACTGTAAACAATCTGATGCTTGTGAAGTTATCGCGATGCGCTAAAAGCCGTGACTTGAAGCGTCGTCGACTGACGGAACAACTTGAACCGCGTGGTAAGCCCAGTGTGTATTATGTTCTGTGTAGTGGCTAACTGCCGGACTGAGAGTCAGGCTGCAATAGCTCCTTCGGAACGCGGGCTTAATAAAAGTATCACTCAGCTGAGAACCAAGTCAGATGTGGCAGCTCACTTAAAGATGGCTCTGGCCGTGCCAGCTGACCGCGCCAACTCCCATCTCTGGTCTTCCTAATGCTGTCATGATTTCAGGCCCAGGTTGGGCCTGGAACAGAGCGGGTTAAAGACAGCTAAATTGAAATTATACTATAATCTAGCCGTAGTCACCGTCCCTACACTACCCTGATGTGGACAACGAGGTGGAGCTAGTCAAAACCGATGGTAGGACTAAGTAAGGCGGCAATGGCTCCTTCTTGAGATGACCTTTATAGCTCTCAAACATCCGAGCGTTTGTATGCGTTTGAGCGTGAACTCAAATATTTTTGTAAAACCGTGGATACAGTATGTGCTCTCGTGGCTCCTAAGTTTCTTCAGCTATTCTATCAAAGATACCTGTGGAATTGTTGGAGGTCTGGATATTTTGAGGCTGTCTTGCAACATCTGGCTAGTGGTTACCCAAAACGCTCGGTGAAACTGGTAGTATGTTTAAACGACTGCAATTCTGCCACCCTAAGTGTGTTGGTGGTTGGGGACGGGTTCGGATACACTTGCTCACTTGCAAAACCAATAGCCACTCATCGCCATGAAATCTGATCAAGGAATCTAGGGACCTAATCGTGGAAAAATGCCCATCAGTATCATTAAATTGAGGGATATGTAGGTAAAATTCCTTTGAGTTCTCCATTTGTACATAGGTGAAGTGGTAGTAGAAAAATTGTATGTCAGACTGTTGGCGAGGCCAGTTGTCCTGAGTCATAAGGTGGAAATTAGGAGCAGACAGTGAAAAAACTCCTCAGGGGTTTTTAGGATAAAAACTGTCACTCTTGTGAGAGGAATGTGTGGGATTGAGAAGAGGAAGAAAAAAACGTCCAATTTATTTTTGGGGGGATCCAACGGGGGTCGGCATGGCAACGGTTCCAAGGATCATCACCGTGTGGAAACTGCGACCTGATTCTGCCTTGCTGATTGCAGAGTCCGCCGATGGGAATGGCAAAACAGAAGCATCCGTCCAGATCGTCGACAGTCCGCTGCGGGTCAAACCAAGGGTGAGTGTTCAGGCCTGGCTGGGGGGGGGGGGGGGGGGGGGGGGGTAATCACGATATGCAGATAGCCAAATAGGAAAGACCGCGGAGACCTTCGCATGAGACTATTGGTGGGAGGCTGTTATAAAATAGCATATATATATATCGTTGAAATATTGCTATTACTGTAGGTAGCAGTAGTAGGAATAACGATTTACCCGTTGTGGACGCGCTGCCTACAGCGAATGGTACGTGAATGGCTATACAACTAATACTCTAAAATTGCAAGTATTATTATTGTTATTGTTGTTGTTAATTGTCCGCTGCAGCCAATTCGTTCTATAACACGCACTACTGTATCGATCCAGTTTTCTCTTCAAAACCTCTAGGGATTCCGACATAACCAGCAGCCCATTGGCTACTCATAACCCAATCATGAGACCCAATCGGATAAAGTCGATTAGAAATTGCGCTAACAGTTATTCATCAGTTGCTCAGCTAACGTAAACGCAAAGCTATCATCATAAAGGCAAATTACGTCTTAAATCTGCCTGTGTCGGCTAGTCGATGCCCCCCATACAGAGGCAACATACTCGCCAAAGCCACTGCAAGGCCAAACTCGGATGTTATACACCGATGAAAATGAGGACGATGGTAAGCTCATATTGTCATCTGTTATGTTTATTGCACACATTGTGTTTCGTTTTTCTCACTCAGATATTGATACAATATAGGAAATACCATGCTTAGCTAAGTATAGAGTAGGTTGCGCTCCTAATAACCGCTACGAAACCGCATGCGAGGCCTCTAGATTGATCCCCAGGGCACAAAGTAACGGGCGTGTTCCGTAACATAATTTATGAACACTACTCCATATTTTGGAATAGCTACTTAAAAGATTTAAGTACAGTTATTTTATTGAGATTACGCTTTCTGTTAAGCTTATGAAACTGCTGATATTTTGGGTAGGGATCAGGGCTACATTGAAAAATCGAACCGAGGAAAAGTTTAGGATTAAGTTTGCCTGTCGCATACCATCCTATGAAATCCAGTCTGCTTAAAACACTAACCTTAGATCGCCTGCTTTCCTCCCGTTTAAGCGTTCCGATCCGCATCATTAAAATTGTGTCGTCTGCTATTGCATCTCGTTAGAGGAAGAAAAAAATCTAAAAGTACAAATGCGAATTTTGTTATGGTCGTCGGAGAGATCTCTTTGCTAGAATGATGGCTGTACTTAAGCCTTCCACTTTGTCTCATGGTTCCTAATCCCACTGAGGCCGCTGACATTTTCATAATTGCGTCATGCGAATTATTCATTTCTGCCAAAACGCTCTATTCATACTGACAAATTTCCATATTATGGGGTTTCTGTGTTCTATTTCCTCCATTGACTTGCATGACAAACGCCCGCCGAGTTGTTGCAAAAGTTTGCAAAACAAGCTCTAGGGGCTGCCGTAGTTCTGATGAACGAAAGATAGGTCTCTGATACCCCACAGCCTCAGTAACGTTTTGCGGGCGAATATTGCTCAAACAGTTCGGGGTTGCGAGAATTAGTCAGATGTTTTATATGTTCCCCTTCAAAGGGAGAACGGGAATAGGAACACCCCAGCGCAATACAGGTGCCGATCCACCAAATTCCAGGATGGGTAGATCTAAGATATCAAGCAGCTATTTTCTCGCCACAACCTACCTCAGCACAGGCACGGTAATTTGATAAACGTCCATACGTATACCTTTACGTAAAAATCTATGCTATTACGCTGGATTGCCGTTTAACAGCAACCCGATGTTTACTGTCTAGAACAAAAAACACGTGTTAGTCAATTAGTTGACTGTCTAAGTAGGCTAGACGAAGCAAAATACCGAATAAACGTCTGCTGTCACCTTCTGCAAGATTCTCCTATTATGCGGTGGTGTGTCATTGTGCATTAAACTATGAATACTTGCTACAATGACTTCATATTTAAACACGCCAGGGAAGTACTCAATTCCATTATATGAACAGGGAGCCGCAGTTAAAGCCTTCCAACTGAAAAAGGCTTCATAAACGCGTGATATTACTTTCTCAATCGGTAATATGCATTGTGTGTTTTATTATTTTGCAAAAGCACGCAGGGTAACGCGGAGTGAATCTGAACTGTCATGCAAAACGTTTGAGGCATTTTTTTTATCTCATCCCACGTCAAGCCGACCGAACATAGCTCAAAACTCTATTGCATGGAATCTGGTCAGACGAAGCATGCATCTGTAGATCTATATTTTGAATATAAACGGAAAGCATGTGGCAAAATTTAACATCATTTATCTTTTGAATAATAGTATATCAATATGAAATTGAAATTCACTCGAGAATGCTTCGATCTTATTTACACTTAAAATATCTTTTCTAAATTATAACGCTTTCAAATACCCTTCTTTCATAGAGTGAAGTATAAGTTCACTCCTGTTGGGATCACTGGGACCTCGGGTTCCCGTAAAGACTATGGGCTATTTTGCAGGTGAAATTGAGGTCCTAATTGCACGGAAATTTTGACGTTTGCATCAATGTTTTATTTTATTGAGCGCATTAAGCATGTTAGTACACCATTTCGCTCCGACATTGAGCGCAATTTAGAACGCACTTGAATGCTAACGCTAAACAAAGTTCTCGAAGGAGGTGCGAATTGTAGAAGGTATAAAAGGACATATTTACAACCAATCCAGTTGGCTACCTTAGCTACGGCTGATGTTTTTGTCCGTACTAAACAAGTCCGTTCTTGAGAATCTAAGCTTGGACACTATAAACAAGGGAATCATGAGCAATAACTGACTTCATTATTATACAGGTCAATTTAAAAATTGTTTGCTAAGCCTCATTTGTGCAAGCGCAAGGTCTTGCAGCATCAAGGCTGTTAGGCGTGTCACAAAAAAGGCTGGAATTACCTCATCTGCACACCGACCATGGCTTGCAGATGCAAAAAATGGTCGAAATCATAGAAAACGCAAAAAACTCCGTCCTCGCATATTTCGCCACAGCCCGCGAACTTTAAGATTGAGTCCGTTTTGTCCAGCAGCCTGTCATGTTCGTTTTATCTTACACAATCCGAGGAGCAGCCGACCGAAAAGGAGAAAGCCACTAATCGTTTGAAAACTGGTGAGCTAGAAGGTGGACATCACCGCTGTCAGCAAGACCCGCTCTTCTGAGCACGGTCAGTCGGATGAGGTGGAAGCCGGCTACACCTTATTCTGGATTGACCGCTCAAAGGCAGAGTGACACCAGACTGGCGTCATCGTTGCCTGATGAGCCTGCATCTGCTTTTTTGGCCACCCAAATTCGCTAGATTTTGTGTGTAGCACGCGCTGATGAAATCGATGGCTAGGTTAGCCAATGCGTTCCTTCCCGCACCAATAAAATGACCGGGTCGAGCAGTGGACTGGGGCCTTGGAGTGGGAATAAAGTCGAAGTTTCGGTGCATTTGTTTAACAATAAAGAAACAGATGTGCCGAAAGCTAGCACGGTGTCTTAAAAGCCCTAACTCCGAGTGTGGTCAATCGACGGGATAACTCGGACCTCACAGTCAGCGCATTATGCATTTGTGTGCATTCATGTTGCAATGATTCCGTAATACAACCTATATGATACTCCCACGCACGGTGGCATCCAAACCGGCTCCCTGGCGCCAGCCACCTACCCCACATTCGCCTCCGGTCGTCGTGAATTGGCCCTGATGCCAGCCCAGGTGGTAAAGGATAAGAGGGTGCGGTTGTGGTGACTCACTCCACATAGGCGAGCATGTCCGAAGCCTTGCTGCCGCTAGCGCGTACCTCTGCACTTAGGCGACCTCGGCAACAGCCAATCAGGTCCCTCAAAGGGTAGCCTCTCTCAGTGGCGAATAGGACGCATGCGCGCCTTGGTCGATGCAGTCTTTCTGACCAATAACCTTTGAGGCAACCAGACAATGCCATTCTCGCTGCTGCCTGCTGCTGAAAACCGCACTTGGATCGCGGCTGGCTCTCCTGCTGGTCGTGAGCTATCCAAGTCTTATCGCTCTCCGTCTATTCTCCTTTCCATTGTGTACATAATACATTCTTCCTACTACTCTGGCCTTTACCGACTTCTCTCCTTCACTAAGTAGCCATGGTCTGAAGACCGCATTTGCGCGGTTAGACTCACTTAACCTCCTGCGATACGGTAGATGCAGCGCAAGTCTACTACCACCATTTACGCGCAATTCACTGTCCTCACGCCATCGTGCCACTAGGCACACGATAGAACTCTTCGAAATCAAATGTTGAACTGTCGTATACCCAAATCTTTCAGCCGATTTAAAGCACCTACGTCAGAGAATTGCCGAGTATTCAGGGGTTTTGAATGTTTGTCAGTTCACTATCGTTTTCCTGGCGATACTCCATCATGTCAGCATCTGCATTTTGACTTAAGTGTTGTGGTTCCCTGATTGTTATTTTTTCTAGGCTTTGTAACTTCGCTTGCCCTTCCTTTTGTGTACTGTTTTGTACTGTGGCTTCTTTATATCCTCTGGTGAATACTTTTGAGCTGCCAGAGAGTGCACATATTTCTGGTTGGCTACTTTAACTCTTCAAATTCTCTTGACCTAATTGTACTAGCTCAGTTCTTTCCATTTTGCTATTCCGTCTAGGGTGTATTTGTTCATTTTAAATTCATCCGTCAGTTACTTGGATTTTCATTCTCATTCGCTTGCTTGTAAGCAAGCTGAGAATACAATAGTAATCTGTATTTTGCCAAGGCTTTGTTATGGGCGTACTGCAATCGCCTGTTATTCGAGGAGGCGGAGAAGGGAGGGAGGAATAATTCATATCCCCGGTTAAGGTGTTGAAGGAGTTTTAACTGCACGCATTACTGGCGAAACATAGGGAGAGAGAGATGGGGCTAATCACTCTCACTCTCTTCTCTCCGCCCAGTGCGACAGAAAAAGTAAAGATGGAAGCAGACAGCAACCATGCCAACGTCTTTGTTAGTTTACGAACAACAACTGTCGCGCGATAACTGGTTAACCTTTGCTGTTGGGCACTGTAAGATTGTCCACAAATAATATCTCACTCAGCATAAAAACACCAGACTGAAGTAAGGCACTCGGAAAAATAAAGGCCTCAAGTGACCAGCAAAAACAATCGCAGTGTAATTATTGCATTCTACGTTCTAGGGACTTTTTTGAGGGAAATCGCCAGGCTGTGGTTAATGGTTCAGTGCACGTGTACTGTATAAAAGGGGTATATGTTAACCTTTAAGTTATGACGTGTTGAAATATCTGTTCCCCGGTACAAATTTAAAGCCGGATTTATTGACGTCAATAAATTTTTGTACAGCTTCTCAACTGCACTTTGTCGCTGCATGAGGATGATGATGAAGAGAACATACAACAGTTTGCAATTTCACCGAATGATATGACATAACAGGAAGGATCATAGTTCAGTTAAAATGATGCTCAGATAAAGAACACTGCATTGAATCAATCTATAGTATGGAAGTGGGAGGGTTGAGGGAAGCTAACGAAAATAACTTGGGGATAAAAACCACATGCCCAATTAGTCAGGCTGCTTGCATAGGTCGGGTTTCTCCCGCCATACGTAGGCAGCTTCTAAATAGCGTAGAGTTCGATTTGTTCGGGCCAGAACAAATATTTGAAGCACTGTTTTGAAATCGACAAAATGAACGCTGTCTAGTAGATGCTTCGTAATAGAAGACCGTGGTAGTCTATCTTCGTCACATGTACAGTATTGCGAGTCCTGCAAGCAACTTGCCTAAATTTGCAAATATTTGGTTATTTCTTCCATGCCAGCGAGAACGCATTAACGAAAACTTATAAATAATAATAAACAGCATAAGGCATATTTAGTTCTTACGAAAACTATAAAAATTACTAAGTGTTCGATAAGAAGAATAACATTTTCTCGATAATCCCCAGGCTCTGGAAACTAAAAAAAGGTTTACATTAGAACAATAAATTAAAATATTTTGTTAAGTATATAACTTAAAGCAACCAATTTCTTTATATAAAAGAACTTGGCTTTAGTCAAAATATTTGGTACATATGGTAATAAGTAGACTACTATATATAGAATATCGTCGAATAAAGTCTCTCATAATTCCGCTCGTTTTCAGTTTCGAATTGATAAGTAGATAAATTGTGCTTCGTTTCGACGTCCACATCAAAACCTTTCAAATAAGATGTAAGCTAACAGCATTTACCGAAAAAATTAGCTTTTTGATATAAGTTCTTATGAAGATGGCCATGTAGGTCATATTTATAAATGCTTCAAAACAGCAAACCACATTGTCGCGCATACAAAATGTCTGCTAGATACAACGCATATTGTAATGCCTAAGATTAATAAAAACAGTTTCCACTATAGAGTACCTCTTTAAAAAGTGCTTTTATTGGATATTTAGTGGACGGACTTCTGTGTATATTAACTTTTTCCACAGTACTGTTACAAGGAAATTAGAGACTTTTGACAATTTCTTTACTTTACCTGAAGATGTACGATTAAATTTGACTGGAGATGAGAGAACATACTTTCGTTTTCGTAACGGATTATTCTCCACTTAAGGGGATTTATTCCGCGATCCGTTATAAGCTTGCGAATGCAAAAAACAGGCCACATCTATGACCATTTTTTGAAATAATTATTATTCTTTTGTCCGTTTCGTTTCTTAATAACACATAAACTGAACGTGTAGTTTACAAAAAAGTATACTTCTACCTGCCTTACATTTAATAAGGCCTGCTTTACATCACCTTCGCGTTAAAATATATGGCAAAGTTTGCTTATGTGGTCAAAGTTATCGGTGGAGTAAAAAAATTTTGTCAAAGAAACTTATTACTGCACTTTATGACAAAAAACTAAGCAGAATAACAAAATTTTATTTTGAAAACTGAAATTGCTACTTGTTTCTGAAAATAAATGCGATTCCTTAAAGTTGGCTTGACTTCCATTTGATCAACTCCACACAAAATTTTCCAGTTATGGAAGGGAGTATTATTCCAAATTTTTCTACTTATTCGGGAATTCTTCCACAGCAAAATGCATATTTGTAAAAAACTTGGTTCTGTCATACCTTATAGTGTAAGAAATTTGTTCGATATAAACTTATTCATGACTTAGCCAAAATTTGTGCCTATTTCGCTCCATAATTTTAACTAAGACGGCAGTTTTCCAAACTAAAGAACTTCTTATTATCAAATCCTCTCAGTTGATCAAACTAACCTGTCCCACTATTTGCCAAATTACCAAGTTAAATTTCGTCATGAAAGTTGTTTGCAGGACTTGCAGGACTGTACTTGCGGATGCAAGTAGATTGGGCATACGCAGAGGCAGCTGGCAGTCAGTGCGGCTGAGCATTTGCCCAATTGGCTTTTCAAGCAAGAAGATAGGGTACCATGGTCCTCTATTACGAAGCATGTACAAACAGCGGTCATTCTGTCGACGTCAAAACAGCGTTTCGTGTATTCTCTAAGTATATTTTCTATTGATTTTAGATCCTTTTATTGATAAAAATGCATTTTACTTAAAAATTTAGCGCTTAGAAATTTTTAAAATTGCTATTTATAATACTGTCAATGGCCAAAGTAGTACAAAGTATCTGCAAGCCTACTTGGTGTTTTCTGATCCTCAAAACACTACTCTATGGCTACCTATAAATAAATGAATTGTTGATTGAAGCTCCAAGGGACCCTTTCATTAAGGACTACGATTAAAGACTTTCGACAGAATCCGAAACGTTAGGCAAATAAATTCTTGTACTAGCGATCGCAATTTCTACTTCCGTATCCAACATTATCCATTTACATGTAGAATTATGTGAGTGCTGTATAATCTCCTCCTTAAAGCGTAGAGGAATGTGTGATTTCCCCCTAGGCAACATGTAGTTTGTTTACCTCAAATTTAATTGTAATGACCGATTGAGTTCAAAATTTTTCCGCATTTTGGAGGGCTGTTCCATAACCGAAGTATGCGTTTTTTTCAAATATAGCATTTGAAGAAGGCACTGATAAGAAAAATAACAACTTCAAGGGAATAAATGTGTTTATGTAGTATGGAATATCGACTTGGCAATATCATGTATTCTTATGTTCAAGCTTTAGAGAAAAGACTTAACTATGTCAATCGCAAACAAAGGCCTTGTGGAAGCTCCTTCAGGCAGACGATATTCATTAAATAAATGGGCATGCTTATCAGGAGTAAGAGGAGTTGAAGAAGTATCATTCCCATAGACCTGAAGGAAGCAAATTTCTTATTCTTGTCATTGGATTGCGAAGATCATTTACTTGCCAGCATGTCAATATGGTTTGTGCCAATATAAAACCACACAATACTGCGGTTTTAGATGTCATTTGGTGTAAATCTGGGACCATTTCTCTTTCCGTTTCTACATATCCTGTAAAAACGAGCATTTAATTGTCATATGATTTGGGCATTTCTGCAGTAAATCCGAAACAAAACACTTTTCGTTAACCTATTCTGGCAAAGATAGTTAAATTAGTGCACCTCAGATACCTCTAGTCCCAGCATTTTGTCCTGCGGAAACGAGGACTATGGGGTTTAGGGGATGGGGAAGTAGAATAGGCAGTGAATTAAATTTGTAGAAGTAAATGGAAAGTGATAAAGTATAGTTGAATTTGTTTCCCGCGGCCGCTGGGAGTAAGTTGTTTCGCATGTCAATTGAGGGTGTGCGCGGCGCTTTGCGCCGCGGACTTTACTAAGCCAACTCCAGAGCGGTAAGTTGGACCTCAGGTAAGTTGAAGTGGACAACCTCCTAAAGACCATTTCTGTTTTCCCAGAAATCTCATGAAACCGACATTTTGAGAATTCTGTTCTCCTGCACTACGTTCAAAAATGATACAGATTGGAAAAAGCTACAGCTATAAATCAACAACATTTCTAAATAAAATAAAACAAAAAGGTATGGAGCAGTTATTAAAGTATATTCTACTGCCTATATTAAGTATCTACCCATAAAACCCCTTAAGCCGCCGTCTTCGTAGGAAAAAATGCTGGAACTAAAGATGTCTGAGGTGCACTACTTAAAATACTGTTGTCCCAGTTTCCTTAAGAGTTAAAAGCTTTTCAAGCTGGATACCACCGTATACGGGTAAGGATATATAAAACTGATAAGACTGGAATAATCACCAGAGATTATCTGCGGTACCCTTATATGCCTACATTTTTGATAACAGTAGCGATTTTCTTGAATTCTAATTTAAAAGACAAATAATAAACTGATCTAAATAATTGTTGCAGTTCAGGTATTTAACTACTTTGCCCTTTCGTTCATTCAATTGCCTTAAGTTTTTTCAACAGCTGAAAAACAAATCATGGACTTTTCAAAATATTTTAAAAATCCTTTTGTGTGATGTGGCAAAACTGGCATAACAGCAGTAGAACGTTCCAAGCAGATGCAGCATCTGGATGCCTCTAAGAAGTGCAATGTTTTACAGCATTCAGTTTAAACCTGAACTCTTCCAGGGCCATTTGCATTCTACATTAAAAAGTATATACTTGCAACAAACTTTCATGTGCTACTATAAGACGCTATCAAATGAATGCTCATTGACAGCCATGACCGACGCTTACAAAAGAGTATCCAGACGCATTATCCAGGAGTTAGCGGAACTGAAATAACCGCCGCCCAGAAAAAGTTGTCCCCTAAGTGTACTTTCCACGTCCTTGGAAAATGTAGTCATGACGTGAGCAAATAACCAGTGTATTTAAGGCTCGAATTTTTCCACGTCTACCTCGCCCACACACTTTTGCTTGTAGGCACAATAGATTTAACAATGCCCGTTTTGGTGTATAATCTTTTCCCTTGAATTCTTTAGGGAAGCAGATTGCCTTCTCAGGGCACCTTTCAAGGAGATAGTCTATTCATTTCGGACTTATAGCCACCATTCAGAAGTAAAAAACGCGTGATTTGCTGTTTAATGCTGAGATTATTGTTACATCGGCAGGTGACCTAACTGAAGCAAACGTTAGCACTTGAGAACATTCAGGCTTGGTAGGGAGCCGTCCTCCCACGGGACAGAGCAATATCTGGTTCTCTTGAAGCCGCAAAGGCGGAAAGCTGTTAATAAAATATGTCAACTTATTGAATGCTGACCTGCGTTTAGTGTGTTCAAATATTAGTAAACATAATGTGACTGCTGTTTGAACTTTATTGTAAAATTAACGCTAATGTTCGCGTTCAAGGTGTGTACAAGTGGAAAAGGAGGAAGAAGAAGGTTTTTTACTCGCCAGAACCATGACTTTATTCGTCGGAAGTTTTGAATTCTTTCTAACAATCATCGTCAGAGGTAAAAACAGAAACAAAACAAGCAACCTTTGTAGGGATTAAGGGCCAATCAAATACCAGTGACACCAGTCCCGAGGTGACTGCTTTGGGCTCGGTATGCCGGCGCCAGATCGATAAATCGATCCACTGCGTTCTCGTCGGAAGCCAAGGCTTCAATAAATTCGCTGCTTGCCTTATGTCTGGCATGAGCCATTATCATCGTGGCTGCAAAGTTAAACTCGAAACCCGTTTCGTTAGTGTTGGTCGCAATTTGTCTTAATCGCTCACCCTGTCTCACAGCCGGCTTATATTTGCGTATGCGTGAACCAAGCATGCGTCCAGTTTGTCCTGTATAGTTTCGAGGACAGTTTAGGCACGGGATGGGATACACAACCGCCAACTACTTACTAGGACTTACTTGACTCATGGTTTCCATGATGCTACGGCGCATTGTAGCTTTGGACCGGTTTAAAATTCCGACGCCACGGCAAGTTGCTCGGTCGCCTCTGGCACGTCCTCGATGTGCGGCAGCGCAAGTTATAACATGAGGTTTGTGCAGGTTCCTCCGGGGGGCGAGCACGTGGGAATGGGCTAATGAAGGCCTTCGGGTCGGCGTTCCGCATAAACTGTTCACAGAAACGTCGGACCTCAAGTGCTTTTGCTACGGGTTGCTACCGTGAATTTGGAGGCCTTTGAACAATGTAATGAAATGGTTCCGTTTTTGAGCTACTGGGTGGTTGCTGGCGATGGGATAGAGAGTGAGGTCGACCATCGACGCGCTTCTATCATCACTATAATGAATATGATGCACTTGAAACTATCGTGGGGCACTAAAATCCGCAGCTTGGAGGGCTGCCAGCTGGCGCGGTTAATCGGATACTGCAGTCGGTCCAGTGTATGTTGTTGTGTGTAGTAGCTGTCTGCGAGAGTGAGATTCAATGGCTCCTTCGTAATGTGGCCAGTATGGAGCTCTCTGTCAGGAGGCTATCTAGCGAGACGTGCTGTTTGTACGCGTGTTGAGTGTTGTTCACGCCAGCCATCTGCGCCCTACCTCATCTCCGGTTCTCTTGACTCTGTCTTGACAACCAAGTGCAGGTGTGGAATAGGTCAGTGAGTGGGGTAGTTCCGCCGCGCATCTGCCTCGCAGTTTATATCGCGGGGGTCATCCCGTTGCTTCAACTCGTTGAAGCTTGCAGTGGAAATCGTCGGAATCGACGGTCGAACTGTCGACTGCTGTGAAATTTGGGAAGACTACTAGTAAACAGTTGCTTCTAGTTCGCAGTGGGAACTTCGCCTGTCAGCATCATTAGGGAAGCACATGTGCTGCTATTATTTCCTCTTCCCTCGCGAACCTTATGTTTGTCTGGGAAGATCGAGGTGAGGTGATCATGAAAATTCTGTCGCATATGCCTCTTGACGAGAACGAAACCGTCGTCGTAAAATTGGCGACGGCTAGATGAAGGCAATCCTTGTAGGACCAATTCTGCCCCCTAACTGGAGAATGGCAATCCCACTCGAGTTCTCTTCATCTGCTCGTAGGGTTCTCCTGCAAAGTTAAAGGATGTTTTTTTTGACAAAAACCATACAGCTTCACGAGGTGTTTAATTTCGAGCGAACTGTGCGTTTAGTCGTATGACACCTCAAGTTTTTCCTATGCAATACTTCTTGTGTCAAACTCGGTAGGAAGGATGTGAGTAAAAACTTCATGTCAAAGGAGACCATTATTTTGTCCAATTAAATTTTGTGAGCTTAAAGGTCTACCAGGAATTGGGAAGCTGAAACGACTCAGGCAGTTTTATTTACATCAATTTTGCCAAATTATAGGTGTGCCTTTTTTGGAACAACGATAGGCACAGTGGAAAATTTGGTTAATGGATCGTTGGCAGATCATAGAAGCGAGCCAGAGTAGTATCCACTGGTTTCATTTGGCACCGTTTGTCCTGCATGGTCAAATTTCGGCATTTGAATTCTCAGAGTGATTAAGTCCTCTGACCTGCTACTGATTTGGCTTGTTAGTCCTAAGGTGGTCTGTGCATTTCTGTGCCATCAAGTGGAGCTCTGACTTTCTCAGTATGGGCTTCTTTATTAACTACGGCAGCTGATCGCCCTTTTTCAGCGGGCGGAGTAATAATTTGTTTATTTGTACTTAGCTTGCGGGAGCCGGCGCGCCCAGCGTCACTGCGCTGACGCACGCTGTCTTTGTTCGCCAAGCCTTGCGCGCTGCGCGCTCGTGTGCTTCCGCACGCTCGCGGTCGACTCGCTGCGCGTATGCTCAAAGGTAATCGATATTCCCACTTCTTTGATTGGCTGCAGACGACAGAGCATTCCACCCGCAGTCAAAAATTTCCAAAAACACAACTTCACTGACACACCTGGCGTGCAGGCATAGCTGGCAACCGGCGCGTGACGCAACCTTTGTACTGTTCATTTTTCCGAAGTTAAGCTGTTCCCGTTTGTTCCCTATTCCCTTACTGGTGATTTGGGGAGCCTTCTGTTGTCGACATCAACAACTTTTGATAATTGGTGACCCCGACTTGAAAAGCTTCCCTGCTGAAAAGCTCCTTCATAGCTCTTGACACACTCTTCGGGACGCATTGTGTTGGTCGGTGTGCCATCATCAAAGAGGGTACACATTGTCGGACGGAGTGTGCCTCGTCATCGGTTGTTTCAGTTCTCGTAAGCCAGGCTTCCGGTACTGCTATGAAATCAACAGGGTCGGTACCGGTGGTAGTAAAAGAAACTTCATGCCCCAGCACACATATTTGCTGCTCCATTAGGTTCTGGTGTTACTTGTGTTTGATTGCCCCTTATCCCCTATAAGTGGAGCTGGGTCTTTATTGTAATTTACAGAGTTGATGTCATTTAACGTCTAGATAATACAACGATTGCTTTCTAACCATAGCCCTTCGGAGGAGTATTTACGACAGTAGATCCATATTATGCCTCCGCTTCCCTCTCCGCAGTGAGGCCATGGATCTTATCTTGATTTGTCAGAGGCACGATTCTTTGGCTACACTTAAATATTTATAACGCACTGATTCCAAGGCCAGCGAAAGATAGAGTTAGCTATTTAACTATTCACAAGGAAATAGAAATAAAATTTAAAGGGAAGGAAATATCAGAATTGTGAACTCTGAAATTATAAA
Organism: Ligula intestinalis; assembly: GCA_036362985.1. Lineage (NCBI taxonomy): Eukaryota > Metazoa > Platyhelminthes > Cestoda > Diphyllobothriidea > Diphyllobothriidae > Ligula > Ligula intestinalis. The sequence continues at coordinate 49,164,654 of JAYGXS010000003.1, forward strand.
ATAAAACGACGGCTAAAATATGGATCATATTTTAGTAGTTTGCACCTACTCTGGGGCTAAGAAATTTCATTCTGTACAGAACACTTTGCCAACATAAAGTGTCGGGTATTTTGGCTTGGCCTTATTTCCGTTTATTTAACTCATAATCTTCTCGGAAGGTCAGTCTATTGACAGTTGACAGAGGATCTCTGAAAAGTGATAGAGTAGACCAGGATGAGGGATCCCAAGGTAAAGGAACCGGACATAAACGATGTACCCCTTTCGGAACATTATTTGTCCACGCGCAGGAATGGTGAGTACACACGGGACAGGCGCGGACAAAGGCTTTGGGTTGCGTTGACTACCTATGCCAATCTCACCTCTAACTGATTTCTCTCAGAGAGGGGCCATTGGAAGCTGGAACGGGAAGGGAGACGAAGTAAGTAGAGATCCTACAAATATGTTTTTTCTTCAAAAAAGTGATCTGACGCAGCATGAACTACCACGAAATGCTAAACAGTGCGATTGGATGATTAGCAACGGACGGACAAACGGAATGGCCCGTCTTCTTTCTTTCCTCGTCCTTGCTTTCTCGCTCTCCCTGTTTCCCCTCTGGCTTCTTCTTAATTTCTCATTTTTTCCTCGTTCCCTTCCCCTCTTTCTCAATTCTCTTCCATTGCACAACCTTCCTTCGTCTCCTTCCTCTCTCTTGCTTCTCCTTTCTTGCTTTTTCTCCCTCTCTCTCTCTTCCTCTTCCCTTGCACAACCTACTCTACCATGCTCATCTCCCATCTGTTTTCCTTTTCAGCGCTGCGCCCATCCCACCTCAGGCGACTGGACAGCTAGGCGGTGGCCTGTTGCTGGCGGGGGGGGGAGAGAGATAGTGAGGTTGACCCTCGGACACCACAGTCTGTCCAGTGTGTCTTGTTGTGTGCATTGACTGTCTGCGGGCCGAGAGTCAGGCGTGGCCTCTATGGCGCTCCATGTCGGGAGCCTAACTAGCTAGACTTGCTGTTGGTACGCGTGTTGAGTGCTGCTCGCGCCAGCCCTCTGCGCCCTCCCTCATCTCCAGCCTTCTTGACTTTGTCTTGGCAACCGGAACTCGGTGTGGGAGTGGTCATAGAAGGAGGCAGGTGTCCACAAGTCTGCCTCACTTTATCTCTTGTGGAAGTCGTCGAACCGACGGTCGAACTATAGTGTGTGTGTGTCTGTTTTTCTGTCTGTGTGTCTGCCTTCGCCCCTCGCCTCCTCTCCCTATCTCCCTCTTTCGCTTTCTTCTTCCTATGCGTGTTTCTATTTTTCCCCTTCGTTCTTCCCCTACTCCTTCTTCCTCTTCTTCTTCTACTTCATCTTCCTCTTCTTCTTATCATTATTCTTCGTTTCTTTTTCTTCTTCTGCACGCCCACAATTGCGATGTTCACCAGCTGTCTCTTGCTCTCCTTTCAGCCCCGCCCACGGACCCCAACCGACGACGGAGCATGGGTAGTGCCTTTCAGTCGTTGACTGACTGGTTACCCCTCTCAGGAGGGTGTTGGCCTAGGCTTCATGCAGTGCTGCCTTCCCCCTTCTGAGATCCAATGGTCTGTATGCACATGCAATGCCAGTCTTCAGCCAACCACGGTCCATGCGGCCTGGAAGGCGCTGGCAATTTCTCTCACTTCTGATTCCCTGTTGGTGACTGCGCTCGCGCTCCCACTGGGTTTCAGGCCCCACTGCGGGTGCCCGAAAAGCTAGGCGGTCACTATGCAGTGGGGGAGAGAGTGAGGTCGACCTCGGCGCGATTCTTCCCTCACTATAATAAATCTGAATGCGTCTGAATCTATCACGGTGCGCTAAAAGCCGTGGCTTGGAGGGTCTGCCAACTGACGGGAAAACTCGGACCCCCTACGTAGCTGCTCCTTCTGTACGCGTGTGTCTGTGTGTGCGTACGGGAGGAGAGGGAGAACTGAGAGTCAGGCTGCAATGGCTCCCTCTTAATGTGGCCTTTATGGTGCTCCCGCGCAGACGGGAGCATAGCTAGCGAGATGGCTGTGTCAAGTGTGCGCGTGCTGAGTGTTTATCGCGCCAGCCATCTACACCCTCCCTCATCCCCGGTCTTATTGACTTTGTCTTTACACCGGAAACGTAGGTGGGAGTGGCGAGCGAGTGGGCAGATTCTGTGCGAGTCTGCCTAAACTCCTGTTTTCTCTCGCACGAACTCTCTGCGTTGCTCCTGCTTGCTGTCACCGCTTTCGTGTTGCTTGCCCAGCTTGCCTCTGTGTATGCTGCGGCTTGCTTCAGCGTTTGCTGCGGCTTGTTGGACCGCGTGATGCCCATCGTCGAAATCGACGGGGGAACTGTCGTGTGTGTGTGTGTGTGTGTGTGTGTGACATGAAAATCCGACCGTCGCGCCCGACGATATCCATCGTACGCTTCAGTGGCTGGTAATTCAGGGTCGGTAGCTTACGCGGGTAGGGTAGTTTAAAATGCTGATAGCCTAGTACCCACCACACATTCTCTTCCATTCCTTTCACCTGCCGCAGAAAGGAGGCGGGCTCGAGCGCAAGCGAACGAACCACCATGTTTGACACAGATGCCACGGATTAGGCGTACTAGGAGGCCTGAGCCTACACTTGCGCGTGTCACCAACGCCGCCCAACACCCCCCCCAAATGTTTGGCACTTGTTATTGGCGCACAACCCCCGTGTTGGTCGAGCGGAACCATTAGGCGACCCATGTAGGGACCATGTATGTGTTCACCTGGGCCCCCTAAATGGGCCGCGCGGTGAATGCGCTTGACCAACACGGAGGCCAGATCAGGATGCGGCAGGTGGTAATCGGGTCGGCGTCATTCGGGTCACCGACTTAGAACAAATGCCGAACACGTGAGGGGGGGGGAGCGTGGTGGCACGCGCAGGAGCAACCTCGGCCGTGCCAGCCACCTGTGCCCTCCCCCACCTCCGGTCTTCTTGACTTTGTCTTGACACCGGGCTAAGCTGAAATGGGGGTCAGAGAATGGGAGTAGGTGCTCCGCAAGCCTGCTCTCACTGTTCTCTTCCCTTCTTTTCCCCCGCCGGAAGACACCGCGTCTGCTTTCAGCTTGCTGAGGCTCGTGGTGGATATCGTCGAAATGGACGGTCGAACTGTCGTGTATTCAGCCCGTGCCCCCTAAACGGGCCGCGTGGTAGATGCGTTGGACAAACAAGGGCGCGTATGGCAGGCGGTAATTGGGTGGCGTGGCGATAAAAAATGCCGAATATTGGGAGGGGGCTTGGTGGCACGCTCAGACACGGATACCGTTCTGTGTCACGCTCACCTCCAGTCGTCTTGACTTCAGCTTGCGGGAACCACAGCAGATGGGTCTTCGTCACGTTCCCACCCGCCCTCACGGCGGCCAGGGTCTGCTACACCAATCTATCCACGGTGGATCTATCTCCCCTCCTCTACTCTCTGCTTTTGACGACGGAGCCACTCCTCCCGACCACGCTGCTCCGCACCTCCTCTTCCTCCTCACCGCCAGGATTGAGGCCCACCCGGCGGGACTCCTGATACAATCGGGGCTACTAGCCAGCCAACCTCAGCTTGCCAGGAGAACATATCTCTTAAGAGGGGATGATGAGATAAAATTTCCACATCTCTGTTGCCTTGTTCTCCGGCATTGAGCATTCTTTATGATTAAAATAAACCTGAAAGCGGCCAATATTATTCTCTCCCAGTTTACTAGAGTAAGTCAAAATGAATTAAAGCCAAAAGTTTGCCGTCGACCATGCCTTTTGCTGCGATAATTATAGATACTTTTAATGAATAAAAATAAAGTCGCTTGTGGCCAAAATAAGGGTGAGGTGGAGATGAGTTGTCATAGTCACGGTGGAACGTTTGCATTCATATTTTTAACAGGCTTTTCACGCGCGAATACACGATTTGCAAGAAGTAAAGTAAGGCGAACGAACGTTTTCAATTATTTGTAATCAGGTTAGAACAATGATATAAGGGAGGGTAGAGTTAACAACAGTTTAAGCAACCAATCAGTAATAATTAGGGGAGAGGAGTTCAGGGATCAAAGGGTCACATTCTAGTCATAATTTGAGACCAGAGGGGGGAAGCGGAGAGGAAGAAGTGACTCTGACAAGTAGTTCGTGTTGCTCCGTCATTCCTGTCTCACACCTTGCTGAGAGCGTCAGGATGCAAGTTGTCAAATGCACGATTTATTGAAGCACAATTTACGTTTCACATCAATTATGCCAAATTTGTCTTCCTTATGCTGCTTTCATTCGTCATTTTTTCTTGTTGGGTATTTTCTTTCGGAAAACATTTATTTTCGTTAAGCTATTATAGTTTGACGGGTTGGTTTGCTCACAACTGACACAAGTTGCAATGACTTACCACTAAGCATTTGGGTGAATCTGCAGGTTCCATGAAGGATTGTTAGGATATGTCAACTATTTTGTTGCATTCGGCGTAAATGTCAGTGTTTAGTTAAACATTTCAACAACCTTTAATTAATCCTATAAGCTAAATCACTTTCTTTTCCGACGAGTAGAATGCAGCAGACAGAACCATCCCTGCACCGAGAAGGTTTCTAGAAAACACGCGCCGACAACTGACTCTTCATACATCTAATTCCTATTTAACTTCTGACAGCCTTTTGTCGCCACATTGACGGCAACATTGACAAACGCCTCAGGATAGGATAAAATGTACAATGCAAGCGAATTAAAATCGAAGAGCAAGCAAAAGGCTACATCGCCTTCTGTAGCAAGAATAAGTAAAACAGTTAGGCAGCCGGAATAAGTGACAGAGGGATATGACACACGCTGCTTTGTACCGCTCTCCGGCTAAAGCACCTCAGAGTGATCGGACGAAACAGTGTGAATGTGTTCGCCCAGATAGAGGACATGACATTCATGGTTCACTGCTTCAGCTGCCAAACTGGGACTAGAAGAAAAAGCTCGGGTGGGTAACCGGTGATGCAATGGGATGCGAATGAGGGTAACATAGGGCGCTTTTTATGATAATTCCCCCCTCTCCGCACACACATGATTCGATATCAGGCTGCAAACGCTACTTCATGCAGTTGGGATTCGGAGAATCAAACGCTGTGTCGGGAAACAAGGTCCGATTATCATTCTCTCGGACTGATAATACTTTTCCCATTTATCGAATTAGTAGGAACTGAAAACCCTCAATGATGCAGAGAAACAGTTCTAGTCAGTAAAAAGTGCCCTTGCGCATTTACCGAGGCTAAGTGAAAACAGGTTAGCACAGAGAGACAGTTGCGGATCTCGCCAATTGAAATGTCTACAAATAAACGAGCAGTTGACGATGTAACAAGGTTATAGTATTGATAAATTGAAACTGATTTTTTAAATTCTAATCGCATACTCTGTACTTGTAGGTTGTTGTTTACTTCAGGTTAATTTAAGGCAAAAATGTCACCCATTCGTGGCAAGAGCGTCGTGTTTCGGTTCACTTATTCAGATCCCTCAATTGGCGTGGTAAGTTAAGTGTTAGAATGAGGAAAATTGAGACCTTTCATAGTAGTAATTTCTTCAAATGTGTATATCGGCTGGCGTATGATAATTTTCAGTGGGTGGAGATTTTATGGATACCGTCGCTCTTATAGTTCCATTTACATTTTGTCGCAAGGAAGGCTACTTACTTATTCCCCTACCAGCTCCTCGTAGATGACTAGATCAGCCAAATCCATTTGTAGCTTCAAGTGCCGAAAAATAATCTGCTTTGAGCATAATGCGTATGTCCTTACGAGCGGGGGTCCAGAACTGTAACTTTAAATGGGTAAACGTGGATGGTAGATTATAGCGGAACTTTCAAATGCGAGCAGGTGCGTCGAGAGCTAATAACGTGCGTTTGATCTGTATTCCTGCCCAAACTGAAAGGGTTCTTGAAGCAGTTCCATGTAAGCGTCTTTGGGTGTTCAAAATGGCAACAAGTATCTCTTTCATCTTTGCGCACCGAGAGACGTCTGCGGTGAAATCCTACTTTAGGTCCCAGAAATCGTTTAGATAAACTTATGTTTTTTGAACAAAAAGCGTACCATAAATACACACATACATTAAATTGCATTTCTTATTAATTTACAATGTATCTGATGGGGCAAATTTGGACAATTTTTTACTGACTTATAATTTATAGTTTATTGGGTTTATTAATAGGCCAGAAAAAATTGGTGGTTAAAAGGTCATCTACTTCAAATTACCTAGGGTTCAACTATCCGTTCTGGAGTTAGATCAGTATAGTTCGTGATGCGACACGGCGCGCAACAACTTCAGGTTAGCTTATTTGGTTTATCTTACTTATTTATATTTATGTTCATCATTATGTTCACAATTTTTATTTTAGTTCTAGATTCTTTTCAGTTGAGTGAATTGAGCTTACTTCAGCTTGCATTTTTAACTTATTTGACTTAGATTTAGTTATTCCCTGATATTTGCATAATCGCAAATTTAACTAACGACGCACTTCTTTGTTGAAAAACATTAGATGATTTACGCAATTATTCCTGCTTTTTGATAATTTGTGAAGTTTATTTTTTATTTATATTTCCTTCCCTTTGTATTGCCTAGACTATATACTCTTTTATTACCCGCGGTCCTCTATAACAGAAGGATGGGGTTACCGCGTGCTGATCTTGGACCCAAACTAGGATTCTACCAAGTCTGCTGGTTGCTCTCATCAACAACTATTCGAAAATGGCGGTAAAATAAAGGTCGGCGTTAAAAGGGGTTATCATCTCACCAGTCTCCCTACGTCAGGCCTTTTTTGCCTGCGAGTAACTGATCGTTGGAGACTGCAGTTAGTACTCAAGCCTACAAGTCAAGGCGACCACATATTCAGTTATCTTAGTCAAAAACAGATTGAACGGCAAAGAGCAGATCAGATGAGGCAGGATGTTTGCTCCTGCCTCCCAAGACGGAGTTAATTGAATTTCGTGGAAGACTTATTCCTCTGAGTAATCTCTCAATTGAGGCTGCTGGTTTTCTGATATTTATTTACTTTAAAGTAGGAATGTCGCATAGAGCTGGACGAAAACAGCCAAGGAAAGCGAGAGCATACAGTTATGACACAGTCAATAGAAAAGACTCATATACGACGGGGGTCTTCCGAGTCATTGGAATGGGTTTCGGACGAATGCATTGAGAGGAATGAGAAGATTTGCATAAAAGCGAATTTGAAAGATGACTGTTGATTGACTGCGGAGATATTCCAGAAGGCTGGAGTTCCTCAGTTCTCTAAAACCTATTCTATTTTGTATGTTAGAATAAATCGTACAGTCTGAGTGATAATTCACCGGCAGAGCCTGTCCTCAGACCGATTTGTGTACTAAGGCTTGGTGAAATGAGGACATTAATTTGAGCGCCGCTAGATGTCATTACATAGCTATTTTGTCTCATTGATTAGTGGTAAAATAGTAGTGAAAGTATGTTGCAGAATGTGAAGGTATCTTTTGACTTAAACACAATTTTTTTAAGTTTCCGAATACCTGCAGTCCAACTTGCGTTTATTGTTTCCAAATTATATGTTTTTTACCGTTCTTGTGAATGCAGACCTTGCCGATATAATCGACAAGAGGAGTTCCTGGAAGCGCATCAGAGGATGACGCGATCGCTGGGACAAAACGTTGAATGGCCTGACGTTTCGGATTCCTTCTTGGCTCTTCATCAGAGGTACATGCACAGATTCCATAGCATTGGTAGTTTCGTAGTGGCCACGCGGGCGCATGTGTACTATAATAAGCAGTTCCCGTAATCACTGATAAAGGTCATAATTAGTGCGATAATGGTTTGACAGTCCGTTTTCGGGTCATCGATTGCCGCGATTTCGCCATTCGTGTTCGATGTGTGCCTGATAATTGCATGACAATACCGTTCACTATCATCAAGTGTTGTTCGGCCCGGCCCATCCGACGTGACTGATTATTCTGCTCAGAAAAATCCTCCGTACGGAATATAAGGATGCAAAGTCATTGGGCCTAATGATTGACTGTGGGCCTGAGAACCATGACTCAAGCAGCTTGTGGCTCATGCGATTGTCACTTCTCTCAAGCGTTTTAGTCTCGCTACATTTGAAAATATGGCTGGGTCCCGTTGAGTGAGCTTAAAACTGGGAGCTTGCATAATTCCTCTTCCCCACGGCTGCTGTGTGCCCGGCCATTTACGTCCGGAGTAATCTCCCAGTTTCTCCGACGTAGTTGCTTTGTTCCAAACTGCACAATATCTGGCTAACGACTCCAGCCGTTTCCTGACGTGGCCATGGGTCTTTAGGTCTCATGACTCGGCGCCTGATAGTTGCTTTGGACCTGTGCGAGAAGGTCGCCGGCTGCTTTCGATACATTCTTCACGTACTTAAGAGCTCTCCAAACTTTTGAGCCGACTGGATTTGGTAAGTTGTCTCGGTTGCGTATGCATTGGTGGACAAAATTGCACGGGTAACCAGTTTGTCTCAGTACCCGTCAAATATATTGTAACTAAACAACTTTGTCTTCCCTTTCGCTACAATGCGTTGGAACGTGCTGGTAAAGCGCTCTTAAGCAGCTGTGTTTGTGACCGATCTGTTGGTTGCTGTTGAAGTTCAAGACTTGCAGAGTGTTGGTTTTATGGCTTATACATGTATCAACTTATTCTGCGTTTACTTTTGATGAAAGATTCAAAAAAGAATCTGAAACATCAGGCAAAAACTTATTGTTCCACCGATCGTTTCTTCTATTTCTGAGTGCAGGCGTTGTTTGATATTTTATAGATAACATAAAAATTACGCAATGCAATGTTGCATCAATATACGGTATCGTATTTTGTCATATTTGTCAAAGTATTTAAGTATTCAATTTTAAAGACTATGATTTTTGCAGGAAAGTTAACTGATTTCGGTAAACGATCGGCACCCAAGCGTGGCCAAAATACCTTAGAACTATGTTACATGATATTTACAACCTTATTACAACCTCATGTTAGCAGTTCTTTCTAATCGAAAACAATTTAAAGAAATGCGGTTTACACACTGCTAGATAAGCCACTTACTCTACATTCGATTTATCATCCGATTAGTGCTTGTTAGCACTGAAACATTAAGAGGCCTCTAACCAATTCCTCTGAGGCAGATCAATAAGAACTTGAGTGCATTACACAATGAGTCTAAATGTGTACTGACTACCTCTATTGCATTTATCCGTTTAAAGGTAACTCGGAGGAGGCCGAGCTCAACATTTTCATTGCTATTTAAATCAAAAATTCTAGAAAGTGAGCATTATTTGAAACAATCTTTATAAGAGTCTGATAATTTGCCCCTCTTCTTAAAGTACTTCCCAAAACCAAATTTATATTTAAAATGTAGGATACACATTTTGATTGCAAGCACACAAACATAAACATGACAAATTGGTCCCACAACGCATACTGACCACACTTATTGACTCTCTAGGATCATTCTTCAGTCTCTAATTCTACTTTTCGAAATATAATGAACCCATTTAATGCGGTCAAATTATAACAGTTAGTTTCTGAATATTCGCATCTTTTAAATTATGCCACAAACGGATGAATATAGTGATTAAGTACGGATTTTCTGAAGGCCTTTCTGAATACACATATCAGACAATCCTGCTTGTAGAGTTTTCCAACAAAAGTCTCCTCTTGAACTAGTTTTATAACTTCAGTGAAAATTGCTGGGCTTTGAGTATTTCGAGTTCAGTTAGTCTTAAAAAGGAAAATTCGTGAATTTTTAGAATGGTGTTGTCCTTTAGAACGCTGACCGGGAAGGTAGATGCATCTTTACTTAATTCTATATCGGTACTTCGGAATTACGTAAACGACTGACACCAATGTAAATCAACCTATTACCCCAGGTTCATTGAGCAACTCCACAGGTAAACGCCTTAGCACTTGTACGGTCTCTTGATTATGAATTCAAACAGTCCCAACTGCGGGTTGAATGTCAAATTGATGTGCAGTTATTCTTCCACCTTATCCTGTGGATCAGGATACATTGGCCGAAAACGAGACGTCTGGAAACGAAAGAAAAGTGGGTATGTGAACACGGAAACAGAAGTTTAAGTAGTGCACCTCATGTACCCCTAGTCTCAGCATTTTGTCGCACAAAAGCAGTGATAATAAGGGTTTTCTGGGTGGGAAATAAAGATAAGCAGCGGAATATACTTAAGTAACTGCTATATGCATTTTGATTTTATAGTATTTATAAATGCTTTTGATTTCTAGCTATAGATTTTTCGAATCTGTATCATATTTTAACCTACTGCGGGAAAACCTGATTATTAAAATGCGGGTTTCTCCAAATTCCTGAAAAATAGGAATGGTGGTTAGGAAGTCGTCTACGTCAGCATACCTGAGGTCTAACTCACCGTTAGATAAGTACACTCCGCGGCGCGAAGCGCCGAAAACACCTTTAATTTACATGCGGAACAATTTACTTCCAGCGGCCACGGGAAACAAATTCAACTACATTTTTCCATCTTAGGCTTTCTTCTACAAATTTCCTTCACTGCCTTTCTGGTTTTCCCACCCCCAAAACCCTATAACCAGGGTTTCCGTAGGACAAAATACTGGACCTAGGAGTATATTGGATGCACTACTTAAACTGCTTTTGTCGTGAACATATACTGGCTTGGCTAAGTAATGGTGAGCTTAAATCGATCTCAAGTCCTATTCTAGCACACCTTGTCGATACAAACGACCAAGTCGAGCCTTTAAGGTTGCCTACCGGACACCAGCAAACTAATCCAGGCGCCAACGCCAAGGGCTGTTAGCAACAGCTGAAGCACTGGCCATATGATTAGTGCATCCAGGGTTATGTTGTCAGAAGACGCTGATACAGGCACTATCACTTCTGTGGCCGACGCCCATGCCTGATGGCAATTGCGTATCCTCCCTACCTGCTGGTAACAGTTGATCACTGCGTTCAAGTAACATTAATTTTCACTCCACGTACCCGATACATGACCAATACTCACAGTCTATTCTACTTATTTACCTTCCCCAGCGCAATAACATGCCGATCTTGCGACGCAGGTGGCGTGAAAATGATGCGTCATCATCATCATAAGATGCTTACTATCTCTGTCCAACTGTTCTAATTTCCTAATCTACGCAGTTTTACCAACTCGATGATGAAATGACGAAAACGCATGTTTACCAAGTAGACTTTTTATGCTTACCACTGGAATATTTGCATAAAAACAAAAGAATTGCCGTCAAATAAAGGTTGGCTTTTTATTAATCACATACGCATCCCCACAAACGCGTGCTTGGGCATAAATACATACATTGACGCGCCTGCCTTTATAAATAAAGGGGGGCAAATAAAGGGCCTTGAGCAAACGGGAGAACTCGTGGCCTCCGAAGACTGTGTGAAAGACTGTTTGCGCGTCGAAATCTTCCAGTTGGCAACGCGCCGCTTGCTCATCAGGGGTGCGTGCAGTGTAGTGCAGGGTCGGATCGAACTTACAAAAGTGGGTGGGCGAGGTGTGAGGGGAAGTAAAAAGTGGGCTGGCTGGCTGGCTGACTGACTGACTAACTGGCTGGTCATAAAAGAGAGATGCGTCCGAATTCTGTGGTGGTGGTCCCTGGCTTGCTGTTGCTTCCACGCACGACGGTGTCACGTTTAGGTACTGGCGGCACGGGCGACGATCCCCGCAGGGCTCCGCTCGGCCGAGTAGCCAGCGTCACCAGCGGGTGACTGTCTGTACTAGGCGGGATGGCGGGCTCGGGCAGGATTTCATCGGACTCTTCAATGTCGTCTCCAAGGGTGCTGAGGGAGGAGAGACCGTCGCCAGAACCCAGACAACTGTCGTAGCGTGGCGGTACTGGTGACTGGGAGAAACGCGACTTGCGCCGACCTCCAGTCGTCCGACACTGATCTTCAAAAACCAGTGCTGGTGGCTGGTAGCGTGATGTCGGAGCAGCATAGTTATCTTGCACCGGGGGACTGCCACCCAGTAGGGTATCTGAGTCCACAGTAGTCGGACTCACCCGGGAGGACTTGACACGCCCATAGCCTCGCCGAAGGTTGCGCTTTTTTTCACCACCTATCCTCGGGGTCTCCTTTAGTATCTGCATTTCTACCAACTGGCTACGCGCTTTGACGTTGTTGGGCTTTGGCGTGATGGACCGCCGCCAATTACTGCTTGACTTCCGGCGTCGGTTGTCATCTCTAAGGAGGGAAGACGAGGCACTGGAGACGGAGACGGTCCCCCTTCGGAAGAGACGCAGAATATTATTGGAGGACTCTAGGGAGTTGCCCCCGCTGTCTCCATCCGACTCACTCATCTCTGGTGTGCGGTCCATGGTCGCGAGCATTTTTGACAGCAGACCATATATCTGTAACATGTGCTCGTCGATTGTGTCGATGCGCTTTGTCAGACTGTGCAATTTCTCGAACACGCCATACTGAAAAAACTTTATGGCATCAAGGACAGCTCGTGACCGGGCTTCTGCCTCGGCATCCATCGCCTTCGACATGGCAGCGCTAGATTGCACCGCAGATGTCTCAGTCACTGCCTCATCCCTTTCCTCCTCGATTGCGTCCGACTTCAGGAACCGGCCTACCCGCAGACCTGCAGATAAGTTGGCCCGTCGAGCAGGTGGTGGTGGGTTGGTCTGTGTGAGCGGTTCTCCCGCAGCGGACGTTGTGGTCACGGTGGGCGCCGCACCCGAGGAGGTGGCCGGCCTCTCCGGTGCTGCTGGTTTATCTGCAGCCCCACCACTGCTCCCCGGAGCCCCAAGAAAACGCGCCCACTTGCTTTTAGGGGCAGGTGCTGACGTAACAGCGGTCGTGGTGGTGGTGGTGGGGGTGGCGGTTGCGGTTGCGGTGGTCGCAGCATCCTCGGGGTTCACACCGTTACCGGAGGAAACGTCTGTGGCTAGGGACTGCTTCCTGAAGGCACGAATGCTACTCAACGATCCGGATGGGGTTTGCCGAGCTAGCGCTTCGCCATCAGTCTCGCCCCCTCCACCTCCCCTGGCTCCGCCCTCACCGTTTCCTGTCGCCGTTGTCGCGTTCGAACCTCCACCACTGCCAGGAGCAGTAGTGGAGGTTGTGTTCGCATTGGTCCCAATCTTTCGGAAACGGTGGATCATCCGGCGAACGGGGTGGTCCGCTGTCAGCTCCGAGAGATAGTTCTCGTTTGAACGGTGCTCCGCTAGTTCGCGCTCTCTCCGGACGTCCTCAAGCTTTCGGAATATCAGCTTCAAATCCAGAGAGAAATGACACGTGTAAATACATATATGTAAATGACCGGGTAAGCGATTCTGCAATTACTAGTTCCAGCAAACGTTAATGAAAAGCTGAAAATCGGCAAGTAAACCCACACGAGCAGACTTCATTGAATCGCCTCGCTTCCACTCACCCTTCTTCTCCCTCCCATTATTCCACTAGCATTTGACTCAGAATTAAATTAAGGGATTGTTGCTAGAGTTAGGTTTTAATAATCAGGTTTGGGTAAAGGGTCAGACTATCAACGTCGTAAACACCAATTACTTATTAACTCAAGGCCATCATGAAGGTCGCATAAAGCGAAATACTCTTCACACTTTCTGCAGCACTGTGATAGGTCAGCATGGGCTGGTTTTCAATTTTCCTAATTTCCGCTATATATAACGGCGTGCTCATGTTTGATTCTGTTTTATTGGTGTATTTAAAAATATATTAGCATATTATGTTTACAACTACCCCCCCTTTAAACGGTTATCTGTCAATATAATCTAAATCACTTATAAAATGCGTATTATCACCATTCCCTTATAGCATGGATTTTTATGCTTTTCGTTGCCTTAGTGGGGCCACATACCCCAGCGTAATTAATGGCAACTTGCAGTTACGATAAAGTTCTGTCCCAGCGACCACATATTTTTCTTCTTTTTACCAGTTTCTTCCAGAGATTATCATGTTCACTTGTAAAGGCTAGGTTTTTAGTCAGTTTTCAGCACTGTTGCCCTCCTTGCGAAGAAATTCTACCTAGTACTTTCGGAATTTCTCAATTAAATGTGTCCTGCGCCCGGTTAACCTATTCAACTTTTGTAGGCTTTCATACTAAAAGGTTGGAATTGCGATAAATTACGGGAGTATCAAATGCCCTGTCCTGAGTTTAACCTTAAAACAAATGCTAGCTCTTCTATTATAATAATTAACCCAACCCTCAAACTTCCTATAAGTATGCCCGAGGTCATGCGTTATACGAAACGTACTCACAGGCATTCCCTACTCAGGCCCGAGATTGACATCAACTCACGCGGGCGGCAAAAAACAGAGTGGTCTGTCAGTCGACGAGGGGCAGCCCAGCCAGTACGCTGACTTACGACAGCCACAATGGGGGCAAGGTCACACGAGCCCACCAGCAGTCAAGCTCACGGTCAGTCAGCAGCGAACAGACAGATCAAAGTTCATGCGTTGAGCACGGATATAATACCAGGCATATGGTAAGGCTAAAACAGTCCCGGCAAACAGGAACAATCACCTAGTTACTCTGACGATGGAACCGAGCGAGTGTCCGAAACGTCTAACTCAATATAATTTGGTCCAAGTCCTCGTACCTCCTTCTTCCTCTTCTTTGGGAGATTGTGAAAATGCAATTTAGTTAACTTATGACCGTACCCTACTCAGGCTCCATAATATATATTTGGTTCACTTTAAACATGACCCAGTAATAACATACCCGAGTTTTCAGATCGTAAGAGAGGACCAGGTTTCGCGCAAAGCTGTTGGCAAAGGCTGTGTAGAAGTCGAGAACTTGCAACAGCCGGTCCTTCTTGATGTAGTGTAGGTCACAGTACGTGAGCGCGCGGACGGTGGCAGAAGAGTGACTCATTCGACTGGGCTCCTTCCAAAATGGTTCCCCGAACACATCCCCACGTCCTATCGTAGAAGGAGAGGCAGGGCAGGTATGAATCCTCAAAATAACTATGCCAATACAAGAGGTTGACAAGAGCGTTTTACTTTTTTTTGTCCGTAGAAAACTTTAGTTTTTTTCAGGCAAAAAGCGTAGCTAGAGGAGCCTTTTTTCGAAAATTTTATAACAAAGCAACGAGGATGAATTGAGGCCTACAGTGGTTGTGATAGACTCATTCAACCGAATCTGTGAGTGTTTGTCTTCATCGCAAACTGCACAAAGCCAATTGCTTAATGCTAATATAGTAGGGTGCCTTCCCATGCCATATGCCTCCACAAAACTATATCTGAGTTTGATCAAATATTACATGTTAAACATTGAAGAAGAAGATGAAAAAGAAAGAGTAGAAAACTAATAAGAAGAAGTCTTTTCGATGACCGATACCATGGCTTTATTCATCGGAGTTTCTCAACTCTTATTGGAGTCCATCATCAGCAATAAAGGTGGCAGCAAAACAGGCACCGGTTATAGGGAGCAAGGACCAATCAAACACTAGCATTACCAGTCTAAAGGTGACTGCGCAGGCTTCTGTATGCTAGCTCCAGATCGATAAATCGATTGAAAGAGCTCACACCTGAAGTCAAGGCTTCAGTCATTTCCCTACTGACCCAGCTTCTAGCGTGGGCGATTATCTCCATGGCTGCGAAGTTAAAATGGTGGACCGTTTCGTATGTGTGGGCAGTCACTTCTGGTAGTCCGCCCACGTCTTACAGCCAGCCTATGCTCGATTCTTGAAAAAATGTGAATAAATATTTTAAAATGTGACCTTAGGATAAGGGACGACTAGATCGTACGCACATCCGAAAAACGAATCTTTCATCGGACACTACTACCTCCCGAAAACCAAGCCCTAAGTAGATCCCGATCTGAGCCCTAAACCATCAGACAGACAAGCTCGGGCATACTCAATACGGTTTAGGAGAACTTATAAAACAGTCTCTAGTCTTTGGCCCATTCCTGCTCTCGGAGCACGAATGCAGTAAAAGCTGTGGAATTTTTAGCCTTAACAAGAGAGGGCCAAACATTTATATGCCAAACACTTGGATTCACAGTGATATGAGGTGCTGGTTTTTGCTAACGCTACAATGGTTATCATCCCTTTTGCTACTGCAGTGGTCGGTGTGGGCGATTTTACTGCCAATTTAGCAGTAACAGCGTGTCAGACAACATCGGCAGATGGACTCTTAGTATGAAGGCTTTTCAATGTACGCGTCAAAGTATTTTTCCTTTGTCTTAGTTCCGCAAATATTCCCATGGTTAATAATAGAAGTCAGTTTTTTGGCAAAAAATTGTTATCAGCAACTCTTCATCAGACCAAACATTTGCAAGGGAAATTGACGCTGTACATAACAATAAAAGTTTGAATAGGTAGAAAAATCAATAACTATCTAACACGGGCGCTAATTGGCCAACGCGGACTATGTCAGTTTGCGCATGTAGGCCATGTCAGCGTGTTGGTTGAGGGATTGTCACTTGTTGGGAGGGGCGAAATCCTATCGCCACCTGGTGTCGGTTTAGGCCATGGAAGTGACAGAGCTTGTGTCAGAGTCTTCTGACAACACAGCACTGGATTTGCTAGCCTTATAGCCACTGCTTCGGCTGTAGCAAGTATCCGTTGGCGTAGGCCTTTGGAAAAATTAGATGGTGTCCTGTAGACCACCTTAAAGGCTTCGTTAGTATCTACTCGATGGTTCGTATCGACTAGATGTGCGAGAATAGCACTCGAGCTCGATCTAGTTTCACCTTTACTAAGCCAGGTCGGTATGTGCTCACGTACCCTCTTTTCGAGACGCCTCGTTGTACGGCCGATGTATCCCGCTCCACAGGAGCAAGTGAAAGAGTAAATGCACATTGATGTGGCCTTCAAAGGGAGTCTGTCTTTACCTCCCAATCGTAGGAGGGGAGAGTTCGTGAAGAACACCCGTAAGTTCGCCGCTGGGAAAGCGTTTGTGATTGCAGTCCTCAAGCGTCGTCTGACCAGCTCGCTGGTTGCATCGCCTAAGAAAAGCAGTCTTATGAACACGTATTTCTTTTCTGCAGTTAAAATGACAGGCTTTTTGGCGCGTTCATCAATATTTCTGCGAATGAACCTTTCCGGGTATCCATTTTCAATTAGTGTATGCTGCAGCTGTTGGAGTTCTGCTTCGACAGTTTCAGGAGAACAGATCTGTCGTATTCTAGCTGCTAATCCTTGGTCCAAGGATTCAAACTTTTATTGTTATGTACAGCGTCAATTTCCCTTGCAAATGTTTGGTCTGATGAAGAGTTGCTGAAAACAATTGTTTGCCAAAAAAACTGACTTCTAATATTAACCATGGGAATATTCGCGGAACTTAGACAATCCAAAGATCCCGCGGTGTTAAAGGAACTCAATGGATTCCTCAAGTTTGACACCAGACTTGCTGAGGCAAACGTAACAGCCAAATTCCTATCAGAATGTATAGACCAAGGCGAATACCCAAGACAGTACTGGAAAAGTTTACGAAGAAACCATATAGCCGTTTCTCTGTCTGCACTAAGAAGACATGCAGAAAGTTACCTGGAGACTGTTAATGCCGGAATTATGAAACTTCAAAGAAACCGAAGTCAAAGAGCGGCGGTTCTCGACCGTCTTGAAACTCTAGAGCGAGTAGCGTTTGAATACTATGTACAAACAATAAGAAACAGAAAAATCGAGGCCAGGTGGACTAAACTTCTTCGAAGTATCCAACCAATAAAAGCACCGACCACCCTCCCAAACAATCCGGAGAGGTACGTGCATAACTATTCCTCAATCCGTCTTGACAAAACCCTCATAGAAGTACTATCCCTAGGCCCTAGATTATGTTTTGCACGAAAAAGGCTAAGACAAATGGAATTAGAAACTGAATTTGAGAGCCTCTTTAACCAAACCTCCGATCTAAAATCTTCCATGCCTAAGGAAGTTGATTATCTAAAGTCAACCCTGGTTAACTGTTGCCAACAGTACTAAAGAAAGACTCCAATGAACAAAGGCCCCTTAACAAAAGCCCACCTTGATAGCCTAAAAGAGCTACGAAGAAATGAAAATATCGTGCTAACCAGACCAGACAAAGGATCTGGAATAGTACTGATGGATAAAAATGATATCGTCGCAAAGCTAGAAGCAATTTTAGCAGATCATACAAAGTTCTCAAAAGCTGAGAAGGACAAAGATCGCACAGATACTGTTGAAGTTCAGCTGACTACAATTCTCAAAGACCTCCA
>JAYGXS010000003.1:49182850-49194737 GCA_036362985.1 Ligula intestinalis
TCGCACAGATACTGTTGAAGGTCAGCTGACTACAATTCTCAAAGACCTCCATAAAGAAGGTCTTTTGACTGACAAAGAGCTTGAAACACTAGGACTTGTAGGAACGACGATACCTAGAATGTATGGACTTCCAAAAATTCACAAACAGGGGCTACCCTTACGTCCTATCCTGGATATGAGAAACTCCCCTTACCACACCATTGCTAAATGGCAAGTAGAAAAGTTGAAACCTCTTGGAAGTTACATGTATCCTAGAAGCCTGAAAGATACATTTGAATTTGTCAAAGCTATAAATAATATGAACGTTGCAAGAAGTAAGATGCTCTCATTGGATGTATCGTCACTATTCACCAATGTACCCGTGGCAGAAACCATAAACTACCTCTGCGACGTTATTCGGGCCACGAACTACCAGATAGGTATGCCCGTGAAAACCCTCAAAGATCTCCTCACGCGATGCACACAAAATGTCCAATTTCTCTGCAATGGTCAGTTTTACAGACAGATTGATGGTGTGGCGATGGGCTCACCACTTGGACCGTTTCTTGCAAATGTCTTTATGGGCAAGATCGAGAAAACGAGTCTAGGGGACACCATCAATGACCTTGCATTTTACGGTCGATATGTAGATGATATCTTCTGTTTGACTGACCATAACACCGACATTGACGCCTTGGTCGCGAAGTTTAACAACGCTCACCTATCGCTCAAGTTTTCTGCTGAGACTGAAGTGGACGATGAAATTGCGTTCCTTGACGTCCTTCTGCGAAGGCAAGAGGATGGATCTATCCTACGCAGGGTTTTCTGAAAGAAAACCTGGACAGGACAATACACTAACTTCCACAGTTTTGTCCCCCTCAATATAAAACGAAATCTGGTCCAAGGATTAGCAGCTAGAATACGACAGATCTGTTCTCCTGAAACTGTCGAAGCAGAACTCCAACAGCTGCAGCATACACTAATTGAAAATGGATACCCGGAAAGGTTCATTCGCAGAAATATTGATGAACGCGCCAAAAAGCCTGTCATTTTAACTGCAGAAAAGAAATACGTGTTCATAAGACTGCTTTTCTTAGGCGATGCAACCAGCGAGCTGGTCAGACGACGCTTGAGGACTGCAATCACAAACGCTTTCCCAGCGGCGAACTTACGGGTGTTCTTCACGAACTCTCCCCTCCTACGATTGGGAGGTAAAGACAGACTCCCTTTGAAGGCCACATCAATGTGCATTTACTCTTTCACTTGCTCCTGTGGAGCGGGATACATCGGCCGTACAACGAGGCGTCTCGAAAAGAGGGTACTTGAGCACATACCGACCTGGCTTAGTAAAGGTGAAACTAGATCGAGCTCGAGTGCTATTCTCGCACATCTAGTCGATACGAACCATCGAGTAGATACTAACGAAGCCTTTAAGGTGGTCTACAGGACACCATCTAATTTTTCCAAAGGCCTACGCCAACGGATACTTGCTACAGCCGAAGCAGTGGCTATAAGGCTAGCAAATCCAGTGCTGTGTTGTCAGAAGACTCTGACACAAGCTCTGTCACTTCCATGGCCTAAACCGACACCAGGTGGCGATAGGATTTCGCCCCTCCCAACAAGTGACAATCCCTCAACCAACACGCTGACATGGCCTACATGCGCAAACTGACATAGTCCGCGTTGGCCAATTAGCGCCCGTGTTAGATAGTTATTGATTTTTCTACCTATTCAAACTTTTATTGTTATGTACAGCGTCAATTTCCCTTGCAAATGTTTGGTCTGATGAAGAGTTGCTGAAAACAATTGTTTGCCAAAAAAACTGACTTCTAATATTTTTCCTTTCTCGCTTCAAATGAGCAGGTATTTCTATCTACCCTTCCTTGTGTCCACACTGCTTAAGTTCAATCAAATGTTGCGAAAGTCTAACACCGCAGATTTCCTTTTAAGCGCTTTTCCCATTTCCATTATAGTAAGGTGGTGATGAAAGCCAAAATTGGATTCAATATTTGTCGGGGCTTCATAGCCATATTTTTTTTCATTTCACTTTGCTAGCGCTGCAAAAACTCTCACTCTTTACATCTTTCCGTCCTCATGATATCCGCTTTATAGTAACATCCGGAGCAAGACGCCTATGGCGGCCGCCACGATAAATAAGGTTAGTAGGAAGATTAATGACTGTGGAAGCGTCCTTTGCTGATGCAGTCATCGGAAGCATACCCAGATTCTTTTGACGTTTATGGCTATGAGTGGTACTCAAACATGGTATCAGGTGTTTAAACTGCAGGCAGTTACTTTGACAGTGAGAGGGTTTGTTCCGGTGTCCGCGTGCGGCACTAGCGAGTGGGGTTTTGGCGTCAACTTCAAATATTATCGTCGGTAAGACGAACCCTTCAACTAAATCTTACCATAAAATCCATATGTAACAAAAGATAGCGCCCAGCTCAGTGCTGTGCCTTATGTCCGGCGGGTGATAACTCATCCTACGCAATGTCTTTTTAATGGGTCACTAATAAAACCTACGCCCAATGGAGAAAAATAGTTGCTGGCCTTTGCTAAACTTCAAATGGAAGCCATCGGCCTCCATCGGTGCCGTAGAAAGCAACAGATCTAGGCAGGGTATTTTTGGGCAACAATTTGTTACTCTTCTTTGGTGTTATGTGTGTGTGTGTATGTGGCAGTGAGCTTTGTTCACTGTTTTTTCAAACGCGGTGTGTTCTACTTAACAACCCTTTCAATCACACAACTGAGAAAAGGTTTCGCTAGATGCTTTGTAATACGTAATTACTGTGTCTTTTATAGGTGAAACTTAATTTATGTGAACCTCTTTACTTTGTTTTTATATATCTCGTGCGAAGAAGAAAACATAATCGCTAAGACGAAACTTTTATTAGCCAGACGTTTCAAAATCCGTGGCGGATTCTTCAGCAGAGACAGGAAATTCACGCATTACTCGCATGTTTGCTTCTATTGTATCTTCCACTTTTTTATATGCAGAATACTTCAAAGCATAGATACCGATTAAAGCCTTAAAAATTGACAGTAAACTTACTTGATTAACTTGGTCGAAGAAACATTTGAAGAGTTTCACTAATGAATTGCTAACTAAGGACTAAACTTAGTTTTTAGCTTTAAAATAACCCATCAAAGGATTCAAATGGAATCTGTTCAGACATCCACCAAGCACTGGTCTGAGTGTCTGCAGAAATACGGCACCTCCAGGAATTGAGTTTGTCTTTAACTAGACTTGTTTATTTGGGCTGCCTTAAATAGCCGGTAAAATCAGTTCTGAGTAAAGACTTTGTCGAAAACAGGAGGTGAATTATGTTCCGTTTTCTCTTATAGAGTTTTGCTAAGCGCAGTTCACATCTTTGTATTACATGGAGTCTACAAAAAATAGTTGAACCTAAGATCAAGAAAATTCTTCTAAATTTCATATTGACTTTCGTTCGGAAAACGTAGGGACTTGAATCAGTTATGATTCACCTTAGAGAGCTAGTTTTGGGAAAGGGCATATCCAGAAGGAGCGGATGGGATCGCTGGAAAGAGATACTTATTGGTTCGACGATTCGGATTGCCACTCGAACCCGCCACCAGCAAAAACAGCATACAAAGGTAGCATTGTCATCAATTAGCCAAAAGCCAAGATGTTCGCCGGCCAACAAGGCCTCCTTCGAATCCCAAAAGGAAAACACAACAGCAAGAGTCCAAGAATGGGATCTCGTTAAGTAAAACGTATTTTATGCAAACAAAGCATGCACACGCATGTACAAGATAAGCATACAATCAGACTTATCAGCTACTGTCCTCCAGAGGATAGCAGCTTGACTGGCTTTCTGACTCATCCGACTGGCAATGTAGAATCCTAACCATGGTCGCAACTAGCGGGTTATCACGTGCACTGCACGAGGGCAGATAAATAGCATGGCGTGAGAAAGAGTCGCCAGGGCTGCGTGCGAGCTAGTCAATTAGGTTGGCCCCTACCAAGTATTCTGTTGGTAAATCGTCCTACAATGCTCTGATGCAGAAACAGGCTAAATCAATTTGGTTGCATTAAGAATGGAGTTGTAATGTCAGTTACATGATAGTCGGCGAACCAATTGCAGGAGAATGACCAGTTTGGCTCCAATACGATGGATTTTGTCGGGAATCCGAAACGTCAGGAAAATAAAACTCTTGTTTCAGTGGTCGCGTCTTCTTTTATGCAAAATGGTTCTTAAAATATACCCCCTTGAGAGCGTTAGTTGTCAGATTGGATAGGATAGCACGGTTCAAAAACCAAGTTTTATGTTGTAGCAAAATCATTTTATGAAAATTGAATAAAGAAGAGAGTGAAACCTAACTGCTGTAAGCTATCGTAAACAAGACGGTGTACTAGATCGAAATGCGTAATTTCGAACGTAACCTACAACGAGATCCGCCAGTTATCCTGTGTTTATGGGCGCAGACAGCGAGCTGCGGGTGAATTAAGCTCTTATGATTGCAGATTTAAGTAGTATCTGCCGCACTCTTTCCTCCCACCCTCACCTGGGCTGGATGGCAAGAAAGAGTCAGGATGAACAGAGGGGGTATTAGAAGAAATTTTAGGTAAAACGTTAAATAGCTCGTCTACATGAACCATAGCCAACCTGGACCAGGGTTTCACAAAAGAATATTGGACGGTTTGGATCCCCTTCTGAGTAGAGTGCCACAGAGGTCACACTGAGAAAAAGCCGTTGAACTCTCATTCCTTTAGCCAGTCTGTGGCGACTCACTGCGCAGACGATCATCACGCGAAGGCTCACCGCTGCCCACATGCGCACATGTACTGGCCGCCTACGCCCGTAGGTCTAGCCAATCCCCTGTCAAGGCCAACTCACAAAAAGGCTGCTCCAGATGCTGTTTTGATTCCCGTGGTCACCTCATTTCAGACGCGCCCCTATGGCATGTGGCTACTCGCTCATCTGTCAGTTAATTTTCTACTAACTATTCGATCTTCCTTCTGTACAGAATAATCTGTTTCTTTCACTCTGGCCTCCCATAACTTCCCTTCTTTTGATGAACCAGACTTTTAGATCGCGGTTGTTAGGGTTTAAGTAAATTAACCCCCTGCGATAAGTCATCCCATATACAAACACAATGTCGATCCCGAGGATGGAGTAAGCCCTCGGTGGACATCGTTAGAAACGACTGTCGAAATGTCGGGCTGACCTGAATCACGTGGAACGCGTTGGCTCTCGGCATATTAAAAAAGTCAATAAATTGCACGCGAATTTACCAGCTGAATATTGATATCAGCGGTAGTATTTCTGTTGTAACTCACCATACTAACAGCCTAGGTAGTATTTCTCTAGCTTATTTAGGCAGATTATTAAATAGTCACAAGCTAGTACTTTGCTTGCAGCGATGCCTACTATTTCAGCGATGATACTCCTTTAAGCATTCAGGAATTCAAGTTAGGCAAACGTACGATTTCGATTAATCATCTTCAGGCGAATACAACACTATAAGGGAGGGTAGAGTGAACAAATTTTTAGACAACCACGCAGTATTAATTAGGGGGATAGGTGTGAAAGGTGTTAAAGGACCAAAGAGTTCAGATGCTAGGCATAATAAGGGCCATTCGCAAGGCGTTTGGCCAGGAACTAAGGCTCCCGTGGCCGAAATCCAACTCAGAATTTGTCCATGCACTTAGTACTTTGCCGCGAGACGGGGACGATATAGCAACAGCAAGTGTCCACACGCCACTAAACCGCAACGAGACAACGACAGCAGGCATCCATAGACTACCCACATCCTCACAAGACGATGACACCTTGCGTCCTCACGCCCCCCCTCCTTAACACAACGCGAGCCGGGGACGACGGGGCGACGTGAAGTAATTGTCGGACCCCTCTCCTCCCTTTCCGCTCGCTGGTTCCGAAACATGACTTCAATCCAACCCGTTTGGTCCCTTAACACTTTGAAGTGACCTCGTATTCTAGGTCATGCTTTCCTCGCACGCTGCTGGGACAGGCCGCATATCTGGAATGTCCACCACGCGTGCGCACGAGACGATGTATAAAACCCTCGTTCAAGGTCACCCTCTGCCTGGACTTACTGGCCAACTACTTCCCAAGGCCAGTCCGCAAAGGACCTTAGTGCAGGAATTGTTTACGATCAGACACTCCTGGAGTGGCCCACCCACGGCTGGACTTGCACTCGTCTGGAAGTCGCTTACCCATTTCTCATTTTCAACTTCTTCTACATTTCATTAACTTATCGCTAACACTGTAGCCTTCCACGCCTTATATTATCAACAAGCTTACACTCGTTGGGATGTGTTCTACCTGATGATTAAAAATCAAAACGTATGTTCGGCTTACTTTACTTCCTGAATGCATAATATTTCCTCTGTCTTTTTCGACGCTGGCCAATTGCCTACTTACATTTGCGACTTGCCTTTGTTCCAAGGGATATAGTGTTGTTGGTGTCACGGAGAAGAGCAAAACTTAACATCTGGAGCTCTCAGCCAGTATATACTTAAAAGATATGCGAATGAGGTTACCGTACTTCCGTTTGGTTCTGCTTGCTACCGCTTTGTCATTTTTTTTCAGAAATTGTAATTGCATCTATAGTTTACGAAACGTTTCCCACCTCTGCCTAAAAGACGCGACTTTTATATAAATTTGAACGAAGGGTGTTCTCAAAGCTTTTTTTAAAAATTAATTATATGAACCAAACATTTGTAGAGTCACGAATTTGAGGGCAATTTAGCACGTGAATGTGTTGATCATGCCAGTTTTGTTCCAGATATGACTGTCTTGGCTCCTGCCATTCAGATGTATTCAAAGTTAGGTATGGGAATGCCTCGTTCGTTTTGCATGAATGAATCAAGTGGTTAACTTGTAGCCAGGTATGGCCAATACAGAGCCCTTGCAACTGTCAAAGTCGATGTCCAGCTGAATGTTGCAAAAATTGTACTGTAACATTGGGATTTTCTATAACTTGATCTGATAACTTTATGTTGGGGTGTTCCCACCGAGTGCAATCCTTCTGGAGATTGCACGCCCCAAAAACGCAAATTTATTTCCACAGACAACAATCACTGAACACTGGCGGTGTCTTAGAATTCACCTATTACGTCACCGGTGGTAATGAGCATATTCTAACCTTTTTTTACTAAGTGGTGAGCATTCGAAGCTCGGCGTTCGAAATAAGATTTGCGAGCTCCGCAGAGTATCATCCATTCACACGATGCGTTTCCGTGGTTTATTCCGTAAACAGCTGTCTTCTTGTATCCTGCTGGGTGTGAGAAAAGCAGTTATCAGTTCCATGCCAATGTTTATAGACATTCGTTGGCGTTCGCTGCGCATTAAGCAGGCGGTTTTCCATTGACAGTGTCGCGTTCTGTCAAATGGAAATTCTGTTCACGCAACAGCCTCAGGCGATTTAGCAGAACGCCTGATCTCGGGACTGCTGAATAGGGTACAAAGTTGTCAGTCTGTGCTCGCTTTTATATGACTAAATGTTGGGAACAGTTTGGTAGCCCGCGAAATAATGCCCCTGGTTTCCAGCATCTTTTGGACTACACGGTTCAAGTTTTACAGTTGCCACAAACCAAACTGATAACTTGTAGGGTACCATGTTGGCACACTGAATTTTGGTGGCAAGTTAATTTAAACTGAGGTTTCCCGAAAAGTGGGGAGAGTATGAAGTCAGTACGGGTTATCTTGAAGGAAAGAGCTTAATATCCGCTGCGAATTTTTCTCAATTGGGTCAACTTAATTATTTAAATCTGCCAAACCATCCTAAAAATTAGGGCTACCTAGTAGTCATTCTGGCGGATTCTAAATGAATGCTTAGGGAATCCTGCCTAGGCGGTCAGCTTAATATATCCGTAATGGTCGTGTACATACGGGCAGTAGGTTGAGAGGGTGAATCGACCCAAGTATAATTAAATTCAGGACTCACGGTGGGCCTCAGTGTTCCACTTGAATAATTGCGGATGAGTGGCTATAGTTGCTCCAAGCAGGTTTATGCAAAAGTCTTCGTATTAGCCATTGCTCTGATAGGAATGTTGATCTCACCAAGTTAATGAACGGCGAATAACGGGGAATGTTGAATTTTTATGACAACGAAAATGTTGCAATGTTCATTGCATGCAGCATTTTCGTAGATTTTCTACGCTTCCTAGTTTACTCGGGTGTTATTAATCTTGCGTTATTCCAGCTGTAACTACCTCATGCACCCGGACAGTGCTGCGAAGAATGAAGGTATTGACATTCGTTTATAAATGTTTACCGACCGCTAACGGAGCTCACTTGTTCGCCATGCCTTATGTATCAGTATCGGGCCATGCCTAGACTGCTAGTCACTTAGTGGCTGCTGTCAGGGCCCGAGCAATGAAACCCAGGGCAGAGCGAGACAAATGAGTTCCGTTAACGGCCAGTGAACGTTCATTAACGACTGTCAATACCTTTCGATGAAATTCGGCAAGATAACGAGCTGATAGCTCAATGGTTAGGGCGTGAGACTTCTAATCAAAAAGGTCGCCAGTTCGGGCCTCGAGTGGTGCACCACTTGAGGCCGCGCACAACTGGATGACGACGGCTAATAAGCCAGAAATAACCATAATAGTCTTTATAGTGTTTGCCGGAAATACCACCTGTCTAGATGCAGACATCCTGCTATCCAGTATTAAACTAGGCAAAACAAACTCCCCCTTGTTGACCGATTCAAAAGTCTCTTTGAACGCCTGTAAAATTCATCTTCGATGCCATCGACGTGTGGCTTGGTTGTTCTTTGCAGAAGAAACACAGGTTAGGGCACGCAGCATACCCAGACTTCTCATTTACCTTCCTCCCTCCTGTTAATGTTTATTGGTTTGAGTTTTCTGTCCAGACTTTGAGAAGGTTGAAGTCAGGGCGTTGTTTTGTCCAACAGTAAGGAATTTAACTCTTGTTTATTATGAAGTCGCCTCTGTACGTGAAAGTATCGATGCGCATCCGTAATTAAAATACCCTTGTCTGTCCGCAATTCGGTCCCATAAACAACCTCTGCTAAGAGCGTGCTCCGGTGAATCCGCCTCATCTTCTGATGTCCTACTCTGAACGAAGAGAGAAGAGATACAGGACTTTCATGGTGGTGCGGTTTCAACGGTTCCTTATAAGAAGAGCTCCAGTGCTGTGATAGGTGATTTTGTCGCTAACTTCCAATTGAAACATTCAATGTCTGGTTGCGCATTTATTCTGCACGAAAACGTAGTTCATCCTATTAGGGCATAGTTAAATTACCTCAAAGGCTGGATGCAAAACTGATCGCAGACCTTCGTACTTTAAGAAAATTTCGGCTGTGACCTAAAGGGCTGTTGCACAGACGAAGCACATACCAGTGGGATCTGAACTACGATAAGGTTCGTAAACAGGGAGTTTGAAGGGTGGAGGAAAATAATGGTAACTGGTAGATGTAAAAACCAAGAAAGTTGTTAATATAAAGCATGGTTTGGAAGCACCCTAGTTGACTTTAAGAGACAGCGCAGAATTTGAAAAAATGGTATGTATTAATAAGTTTGTCGCAAAATGTTCTAGCGTATCACTAGCAGTGGTTGAGCAGAAAACTAACCAATACTGATTATTACTACCAATTAATCATTTTAATTATTGAATGATGGAATTATTGCATATCTAACCAACGGTTATTGAAACGTCAACCGTGACCATAACCGTAGTCTACCAGCTGTGAAACCTAATCACAAACTAGAAATCTAACTGCCAATAGTCCATAACCAAATCATCAGCGCACGCCTCAACGCAAACTCTAGGCCCACAACAATCGCGTGAATGACACTGTCAGGCCAGATCTTATTGCTAATTTATTTGTAATGGACACTAACATGCCTACTGAAAGATAATCCAGTAGTAATGCAAAAATAAATGACCCAGTGGAGCCCCATTATAGGCCCCCGCCCAAATGTCGTCAATACAGTGTTACCGGTAGTGTAATTTGTTACTCATTCGATTCATGATGGACCGACAGCTACTGACTCGAAAATATCATTTCTAGAGTTCTGAAGAATATTACTGCGATAAAAATCAAAGAAACCAGATTCTGTTCGTATTTCTATCTCCTACCTTTAACTTAAATTTGGATTGCCCTGAAAATGATAATGAGCACCCATGTTTTGCGAATGCACTGATAACAGGGGCTGCCTTTCTCTTTTAAATCTGTAGCAGGTTTACGAACAAATTGCACAGGAATTATCTTTTCTAGTTCCGCCGGCAAAATTGAAATAAATGACCTCAGGTCTGCCAACACTGGTCCGAGAAACCCAGCAGCTCCGATATCTTCACAGGAAGGTAAAGTGGAACGAAACTGGTATTCAAGACCACTTATTTTTTACACCATTTCACTTCAAAGGATCCCTTTCAAGATGAAAGGGAGCCCAGTGTGTGACCAAGTTGTTAACCACCACCAGTCGAAAGATAATTTCCCCTTCCCCCACAGGCTGTCTGGGTACCTTTAAATGTATAAATGGCGAGAAGCACACAAGCGCAACAAAAGCCCGCTTTCACCCTGGTTGTTGAAGCAGTCCCTTGAGATCTTCAAAGAATCTGGTCAAGAAGTAAAACCAAATTGTTATAGGCGTAAAATGTCGACTGCAACCCTCTGTCACTATTCTGAGGCAGAAGACCAAGCAGGCAGCGGAACACGATTGTCATTGCGGCCGCACGGACCCACCCAGGCCACAAAAACCAGCATTCAGTCCGCATATCTGCGCAGATAGTAAAAGCAAGGATTTTATGATTCATGGTTGCGTGTTGACCCCATCCGAGGAATAGCATTCGACTTCTCCCTTTGCATTCTGGTTTATGGACCAAACTAAATTTCTTTACCCTCCCACAGTGCGCAGGTCAGGGCGCCAGGCGACAATATGGGGTGATTATGGCCGATTTGGTCAATTGGAAACAGCCTACGTGCGTTCTAAGACGGGGGTTAACGCCCTTCAAAAATGGAACAAGATAAGATCACAAATGCGTAGGCTTTTAGGAGACATTTACGGACGTTGTGTTCTCCTCAAAATTGGACGCCTTCCGGTCTGCAGCTGCTACCGCTCCCACGCAGTCTCGTCAAGCTACAGAGAACAACAACGGGCTGTAAGGTGAGGCCATTACCACCCCGTGAAGTCTACCACCATGCTGTGATCGTTGTTGTTCTTGAAGAATTTACCCACTACACCCTATGCGTAACAGCTGTCACTTGCACGCACGACGATGCGTGCGGCGATGACCACTTCTGTTTGAAGGGTGAAGGAAGGTGAGAGGTGGGTAAGATGTGCGTAGCCTTGACTATCCGGCCGGCAAACGCAAGGTTAAGACGGTGTTCGCGTTGGAGTTGCACGCCCTCGCCCTCATTTCCCTCAGCGCCACTGCCGGTGACTTATGTTGCTTTTGCCAGCCGAGTCTTACGTACCCGCGTGCGACAGCCTCCGCCCACGCCCTGGCTTCACCTCCGGCTTGCAGCGCGGTGACGCCGATCGATATTTATATCGTGATCGATTAGTTGTTATCGCCTACTCTTCACGTCTGGATGAAAAAACAAAACAGCTGAAAGCGCTAGCGATGGGACCAGCTTGGTTAGCATGCTCGTTGCTACCGCTTGCCAAGCTGTCGGTTTTCTACGTTACTTCTGCAAAACTTTATCCTTTTAAAGGTCTTTGGATTTGGGCGCGTCCAAGTGGTTGCTCATCTCTCAACGATAGCTCCGTCTGTCATGGGCTCTTAATCTGAAACCTAGAGGTACGAATATTCCAAGACTATATGGTCTGCCAAAAACGCATAAGAAAGGCGTACCTCTACGACCTATTCTGTCCATGACAAATTCTCCTCAACACAAGCTGGCACAGTGGCTTGTCAACGAATTAAAGCCAATTCGGCAACGATTCGCCACT
>JAYGXS010000003.1:49194747-49232422 GCA_036362985.1 Ligula intestinalis
GTCGCAGTCAAAGTGTTGAAGAATTTCCGCGAGATTGTTACCTTCAATTATTTCGTGGTTTCTATTATGCAGAATGCTTTGAACAGAATAAGACAGATTGGTTTTGTCTTATCCACAATACCTATCTTCCTTTCCATTAGAGAATAAATCCCACTCTCTATAAGTGCTTTTTAAAAAGGTGGACGTTTAAAGGTCTTTTGCTTGTCCATGTTTTGACAGACTGCGTGCTTAGTCATGTAAAGAATATGGTACTTTACCCTGCAATTTAACAAGGACAAGGAGGTTTTGAAATTTGCAAGCGTGCTTGCTTGTGGAGGGGAGGGGTGATCATTTTCTTATTCTGAATGCAGGGCGGTCCTGGTGATGCGTCCTATGGAGAGACCTGTGTAGGAAACCTACCTAGTCCTTTGATGAATGACGTCAAAGTACTTTATGCGGAATTAGGAGCATGCGCAAAACTTTAGAGAACAGTTAAATGAGCAGACAAAGCGAGATGTGTGAGAGTGTTGTGTGTAAAATAACACATCAACTAAGCCTGACACTTGAGGCCTGCTACTCAAATGCCAACTCCGTCAACAGGTATATAGAACTTCCCGCGACCTAAAAAGTCTTACGCCATTGCGTGAGTAAAGGTCAGGACAAGGTCACATCGAAGTTCAAAAATGTGAGCAAACATTGCCGCTCGACAAATCCACTGGAAGAGGAAGGGGGACTATCAGCATCCTCCACCGTTGAGATGAAGCGCAACACCAACAGCCGTCAAGTTATTCCAACAAACACAGTGGGGTAGAGTAGCAAACGAGGGGAAAAAATCAATCAGCCCACGGCCGACAAGGGACAGTTCAACCGTCGATTTTGACAATGTCTACTACGGGCTTCAGCAAACTAAAGCAATGCGATGACTTTCGCTGGGTTATGGTGAAAGTAGACTCGCGGAGTATCTACCCCGCTCTCTCTCTACGCTCACATAGGACCCGATGTGAAGACAAAAGTCAAGAAGACTGGAGATGTGGGGGGGGGGGGCGCAGGCGGCTGACGCGATCAACAGACAACACGCGTACCAATAGCACACCTTGCTAAGTAGGCACCCACCTGGGAACGCCACATAAAGACTACATTAAGATGGAGCCATTGAGCCTGACTCTCAGCCCGCAGTTAGCCACTATACAAAACACACTGGACTGACTGCGGTGTCCAAGTTATCCAGTCAGTTGGCAACCCTCCAAGCCAAGGTTTTAAGCGCACCGTGACAGTTTTAAGCGCATCAGATTGCTTATAGAGAGGAAAGGAGTGCGCTGAGGGTTGACTCCATTCTCTCCCCAACTACCAGCAACAGGCCACCACCTAGCCGATCGGTCGCCTGAGGTAGGATGGGCGCAGTGCAGTACAACCACACATTCCAGCTACTGCTCGTTAATGCCAGTGAACGCTTTGACAAAAGAGAACCGGCCCAGCGCTCAAAACGTTAGCGAAGACAAAAAGAAGCTCGTTTCGGTAAACACTAACATATTCTGAGACAAAGACAGCTCCGTTCTCCCTGTGACAGGTTGCGTCATCTTTTGGATGGAAAATATTCAGCGAAAATTCGGTCACAGTCCTTTGCTGAAATCCGCAAATTAAAGCAGTCTTTAGAGTTGGAGCGTTTTGATCGTATTACTGTGTTACGTAGAAGATTAAGAGGACCCTTCCCTTTTGGGTTTCTCTTCTGGGTTTAGCACTGAACATTGTTCAGCTAGGTTAACCCCAATATTGATCGAATGAAAGGTTTTACGAATAAAAGACCCATCATTTTCAGAAATGTTGAGGCTGTAACTGCAAGTATACTTAGAGTTGAGCGAAAACCTAATGTTTTAAATTTCCACTTGAACGATAGTGGAAAGATGACCACAGAGGATCCTTTGGGAAACCATTCAAAACTGAGACTCCATCCATCAGTCTTTGCACCGGCTTCAAGCTACAGTTGCTGCATTTTTCATGCAAATAAACGAGTGCGAGTAAGTCGTCATCTAAAATCTGCCCCATCCTGAATGTTTTCATGAACTGACCTCAATGAATTCCTCATCTTCTGCTTCTTCGGCCCGTTTTCTATATTTCCGTGTTAAGTGACCTGGCACCTTTGGTTTAAGTAACTAGACAATTTTTACGCGATTACTTTCTGCAGACTGACCACTGCCACACACAAACCGATGTCTTAACACATCCCACAGTGCTTGCGTTTTCTGACTTAAATTTCAGTTTATATCTCGGCAACATTAATGTCATTGAGATGTGTCATTAGTTTAAAATGCCCTCAGGTGCGCAACGTTTGTTTCAACGTGAGACAGTGCAATCAAATGACAGTAAGTGTAAATAAAATCACATTTGCAGTAGGAGTTGATAATCGGCAGAAAAATTAACCGAAATATCTTGAACGGTCTCCAAATTATTGGACTCACATAACTGACACTGAGCAGAATTTTGTATAACCAACCTTTGACTCAACCTCGTAAATGGTACTGCAAAAATGGCCAAATATGGATGTTTTCCCTCCTCTTACTTGTCGCTTGCACTTACTAGATCTCATTTTATGGCAATGACACGCAGGGATAGAGGGTTTTACGCTCCTTTTATGGCCAATGACAACAGCTTTGCATGTTGAACTTGAAAGGAGGTGATATGTTGATCGATAGCCCTGCCGGCGAGGAGAAAAGATACTGGAATGGTTATTGCTGGCTAATTAAACGTCAAGTGATCCCCAGTGGAGGCTCAAACGGCGGCCCACAAGAGGCTCGAACCTGCGACCTTTTGATCTGAATTCTAACCCTTGAGCCATTGGGCCACTGGCTCGTTTCCTTGACAGTTTACGTCAGGAGATAGTTTTATTTGAGTAACGTTTACCGATCGCTAACGGAACTCACACGTCCCGCTCTGCCTTGGGCTTAATTGTTGAGCCCCCCAGTAGCCGCATAGGGGCTAGTACTCTAGCCAGAGCGTTTAACTTCTGATCAAAAGGTCACGGGGTCGAGCATCGAGTAGCACACCACTTGGGGTTGGCTATGACTGGCTGATGATAGTTAATCAACCAGAAATAGGCATTCCGCCCGCCCTTGTTTTTCCGACAGTGATATCTGCCTAGACGGGGAGTTGCTGTGCGAAGATATCTTGATTGAACTAGAAGTACGCACACGTTCGGTGTTTGTGTGTGTGTGTGCCCATACAACGAACCATACTGTTGGTGTACTAAAATAACATGGGGCGATATCGGCGCATAACAGGGAGTATCATAGATGTGAACCCTTAATACGCCTAAGCGCAGACTCACGCTGCATCGACCACCTGCATCCGCCCTCGTCTCAGGTCTTACTGAATAGGTTTTAACCTATACCCACGTGAGTGAGGGAGGAGATAGAGTGCAGTAGATACTGCTTCAAGTGAAATTCACTGTCACTACGCCTAGATGGGTGCGGAAAATGCAAAGCGCGCTTACTCGAAACCACAGCAGAACTCGCATTGACAACCAAAAACGTTTTCTTATGCTGAAAATGAAGGATCAATGCACTTTGATTAATACTTTGTACTAATACCCACCTTAATCAAATATTCTATGCATTGATTGATCAGCACTATTTCCTACACATACATTATGCGTTTTACGCGAATTCACGCGTTGCGACACTTGAAAGGTTTATTTTAGTATCAGTTACCTGTGTCCACAGATATGCATGACCTGAGGTAATTAAATGCAGCACTAAAACACATATACTGCTCTCAAGAAGTGTAACTAGTGCTTATGCTGCCAGTCTTGCACCTTGGCCTATATCTTCCCAGTAGACACTCCAAATTATGACCAAAAACTCTGGTGAAGTACGGACCTCCCTTACTGGTAGGACATTTTGAAGCATATTAATTGTCTATTGACTGACGCGTTTTAGTAATTATTCCTTGATAAGTTAGGCTAATTAATCATTCGCAATTTGTACCGGCTATCGAACACGAATCATTACTGGCCTTTTAGTAATCGCATAGGCGATATTTTAGGTGGTCGGTCTAATTACCAGAGTAGAAGGCACGCCCTGGGTTACTTATTTAATGATAACCTTGTCTTAAAGGATTGGTCTTGTCGCGGATGTTTAATTCGTCCGGCCAGAAATAAATTTTTACTTCGTATTTATTGACCAGTGCTCTTTTCAGTGCACCGCTTTTTGATGCATATTACTCAGTGAGTGTAGAGTAGTATTTGCGAAGGGGACTTGTTTGATTGAACGAGACACTTGTCAGTCCTGGATCTTGGATTTGAAATTTAATCCAGAGTATACGATACGTCTGATAAACTTCCTCACGAAATATGTCCACTGCGTCAAATCGCGGCTTTTTAAAAAAATTGCCCTCTGGCCTGCTTCGAAAAACCACATGCTATAACACGATGATAACTTATATAGCGTGCATTGTTTTCACTGATTCTCCATGCACTTTCACATTAAAAAATATTTTCGAAAAACCATGTACAAAATGCGTTTTACTGGTACTAATTTGGTAGAATTTTACCCCTCTTTCAAATTTTAACAGTTCTGATAATCCTGCAAGCAACTTTCCTCAAATTTGTAAATGTTTGATTATTTCTCCCATACCAGCGGGAACGCATTTACGAAAACTTATAACTAATAATAAGCAGCATTAGGCATGTTAAGTACTTAAAAGGACTATAACAATTATTAAGTGTTTGTTAAGAAAACTAAAATTTTCTGGATAATTTCCAGGTTGTTAAGACGTCACAACTAGCTACAAATTAGAAAAATAGATTAAAATATTTTTTTAAGTCGAAAACGTATAGCACCCACTAGTTTTATACAAAAAGAAATTACCTCTAGGATAAATATTTTGTTTGTGTGGTAATGATTGGATCCGTAGTTATTGAATATCGTTGAATAAAGTATCTCTTCATTTCGCTAGCTTTCGGTGCATTCATTGATTAGCTTATTAATTGTCCGTCTGTTTGACGTTAACATAAAACCCTTTAAAATAAGCTATAAGTAAACAGCATTTACCGAAAAAAACGAGCTTTTGATTATTATTTCCTATGCAGATGGCCATGTTGGTCAAATGTGGAAATGCTCAAAAACAGGAAATCACATTTTCGAGCATCCAACATGTCTAAAAGATACCACGCATATTGTTATTCCTAAGATAAATAAAAAAGTTTCCATAATAGATTACCTTTTTAAAATGAATTTATTGGGTAGTTAGCCTACGAACTTCTGCGTATATTAGCTTTTTCAAAGGTATGCTCACAGGGAAATTGGGGACTTTTGACAATTTGTTCAATTTATCTGAAGATAAACGATTAAATTTGACTGGAAATGAAAGAACGCACCTTTCTCCTTATAACGGATTATTTTTTTCTTGAGCAGATTCATTGCGAAATCCGTAATAAACGTGCGGATGCAGGAAAAAAGGCCACTTATATGACCATTTTTGAAATACTTATTATTCTTCTGGCTGTTCCGTTTCTAGATAACGCTTGAGTGGAACCTATTGTTGACAAAAAACTATATTTCTACATGACTTACATTCAATAAGGCCTTCTATGGGCTGTCTTTGCGGTAACATGTAGAAACTTTGTTTACGCGCACGGCCAGCTGTGTGGTAAAAGAAAGTGTTCTACCAAGGACTTTTTGTTTCTGCATTTTTTTGCATAAAAACTTCACAAAATAGCTTAATATAATTTTTAAAACTCCTACTGCGGCTTGTTTCTGAAAATAAATGCGATTCCTTAGACTTCGCTTAAGTTCGATTTGATCAATTTCGCACAGAATTTTACAGTACTGAAAGAGATTATTATTCCACCATTTTTTACTAAGTATGGAATTCTTCCACTGCACAATTTATAGTAGAAGAAAGTTTCATCCTGTCTTTCCTTATAGCATAGGGAATTCTTTTAATCGAAATATACTCGTGAATTAGCCAAAATGAGAGCCTAGTTCCCCCAACAACTTTAAATAAGAGGACAGTTTTCCAAACCAAAGCCCTTTTTATTATAAATTCCACTCAGTTCATCAAAATAACCTGTCCATATATACGCTAAACTACCAAGTTAAATTTCGTCCTGAAAGTTGTTTGCAGGATTCGCAGAACTGTACTTTGGAAAGATGTTTTTGTTCGGACATGAATGCGTTTATAATTTTGAGATTAATGACGACCGTGAAAAGTGGATAAAATTATTCTGAACCAATTACCTCTCGGTGATCTCATATGAGCTCACTTAAAAATTAAGAGCTTTCGTAATTATCTGTCTGTATATGCGCATACGTATCATCCCAGTGATCTCATATGGAATCACCTTATATCTCGTTTTTTTTCTATTTAAAATGAAATTCTGACTATTTCGCCGTGTTTCTCACGCTTTTTTACCGTAGGTATCCAGGTTTCATAACAAAAATCAACGCAGTTAACATTATGGAAGGTAATGGGTGAATATTGTAGATAAAGATAGACACTTTTTTACACAAATAATATGCGGCTTGTACGTTTGTAACCATAAATTCAGGTCTAGCAACATATTAGGTTGAAAATAATTCATACATATAAAAAATTTGTAAAATCGATCTTCGGGGAAGAAATTGAAGTCATTATACTCTACTATCGACTGAATACAAGAAGGAATATTTTTGTACTTGAATTCTGTAAAATATTTTCGAAGTTATAAGTGCAATGAAAAGCAACGGGAAATTTGCCGATACTTTCAGTAGCAAAGTTTTACAAAGTATCGTTTTTGAATGTGGTTAGGATGCTTTTTTCTTCTGAAGTCGGCGTTCGTACGTGCGTGTTAGGGTTATACTTAACGAGATTTAATAGTATAACTGAGAAACACTCCGTTTGTTTGCGTTCATCTTTTATTAGTCGTCTTGTGCAGTCTAAGCCGGTCATGTACCCGTAATAAAAAGACCATAGGTATACTTTTGAGGTATCTGCTTTATTCAAAATATCCTGCTAAATGTAGTTTGCATGAAATATTCATGGTACTTTAATGAGCTTTATTATGTAGAGCTAAGTTAATCTTCTGTTCCACAAGGAAGTATGATGTTGTGACGCCAGGAAACGTTGCGTTGTATACTATTCATAAATTTTAAAAAACACATTCTAGTCTGTCCTGCAATTTTTGTAAGATATGATCCTCCTTACGACGAGACGATGAATATTTATCCTCCTTTCTCGTTTTGCTTTGAGATATGCAAACCTCACTGGGTATCTTTCAGAGCTTATTTTTGCAGTTTTAGTGAAAAAATTCCCTTGCATCTGCCAGATAACCTCACTAAAACACGAACTCCACTTGATACTTTATTAAACAACCTTAGCCCAGACTTCCATCAGAACAGGACTTCACTGCAATGTGGATGCAAAATGACATTTTTTGGGCCCTAATGTTGACGAATAGGTGTCGTTTGGGTTATGGCCCCAGCAATGCTCATGTGCAAACGATGGCCATACTAACAGTAAATTAGCTGTTTTCACTTATTCAAGTATAACAGTCCAAGCCCCATTTTACAGACAGTTAAATTTCCGCGGGAGGATTGAGGCATTTTTGGATGAAAGCATAAATTATTTATTCAGCAGTCCCTGTGACTGGTGGTGATAACTGGATTATCCTCCTTTATATGGATTCAGCGAAGAGGCTTCATTTCATTGCCTTAAAAGAGGTCATAAGGTGACTTGACTTACTCATACCAAAACGAAAACAATTGAAGCTGATCGAAAACCTTTTTAAATGGGAGGCATCATCGAGTATAATTCTTTGACGTACCTTTGACAGTATTAATGGTCATTTTGCTTTTCATTTAAGGACCAAATGTTGTTAAAAACCTTCTATATTGGCCTCCATCTCAGTGGCTGAGCAAGCATGCCATGGCTAGTCAATAAAGAATGTGAGTTAAAAAAATAGGGCTAACAAAAAGAGTACTTCAGTCTTAATAAGGCAATATTACCCAAAATGGCGACAATTTCGTCATCCTGAATTACTTCCAGTGAGCCGGTCACGACAAAACACAGTTGGTCTATGCTTTCGCCCTGATGGAAGATCAGATCACCTGGAGCGGTGTGAAGGGTGTTGAAATTGACAGCTAGGGAACGCAGGCAACCATCGCTGGCCAGGCGGAACGCGGGGTGTTCATTGAAGACCATGCGATTGAGGTGAATGCACAAGTCGGCCTTCATGTCCTTAGGGCAGTAGTTTAACACCTAAAATGAAAGATACCAGTTATTACCGATGAATCTCCTCAAAAGGCATCAGCAAAAAATCCGAAAAACATGAGTACAGTAGAACCTCGCGGTTAATGCGTTATATCCGTTCCAGCAGCGAACTCGCCATCCGCAACGCTTGTCTTGCGAAATATAGCCAATCAAACTGCATCGGTTCACTGATTGGCTGTAGACGACTGAGGACACACCCCGGGGAGCATGAATCAATGGCAGACACAGGCACACAAACATGCACTGACAACCCGATAACTCAATGGAAGCTCGAAAATCGAAAACATTTTACAGCGAGTGGTTTGCTTGTTTCCTGAAATGCTCGTCGATGTAGCTAAACGTCACCCGAGGCTCCACTGTACTGCAGTTATGTCAGTGGTTATGGTGAAATTGTTAGTGGCTAGCACAAGTGCGCAAGACAATTGGAATTGGATCATTAAACTATTTGCTGGCCCATCAACGTTTGACCACTGGTAAACCTTGTGAACCAGATGGATCCGAGCTGAAACGCTTCATTAACATGCTGTCGCTTAATCAGACCGGATCCTTAAACGCTATTCCCAGATGAGGCTAGTTGATTGGCAAATATTTGTTCTTACAGTTCATATTTCAACAATGACCGCCAGTCCCTTCATCCAAATCTAGTCTTTTTTATTTTTTATAATTTTGCGACGGTCGTTACGAACTTTTTCCACCGGACAGTTTTGCTCGATCAGTTGAAAAAGTGTGTCATGGAGTTTTTTTTCAGAGCAGTATGCACTTTTGTCTGCCGAGGCGAAAGGAAGCCTCTGTTTTGCAGGTAGGACAACGTTTCGTCTCGATGTGCATCTGTTAAGAGCGCTTTCACTCCTCACAGACACGTGCAAATAAGCATGGGACACTCAGAATTGTTTTTTGCTGCCGGTTATTTAAGGCTTAGCTGTGTTTTCTCTGCCAACAGCTTGGGACCATTAACAGCTGTAGCTAACTATGAGATCCTCATGAGTTCGTGTAAAAAAGTGTGCAAAACATTTTGGCGACTAGCACAGTTAACAAGCAAACGAACTCACTAAAAGAAAAAATATTTTAGCCGTCACTGTAACTCATTTTCCAGGAGAAAGCGCATGTAGGGAAGCATCCAGTCACTAAAAACCGTATAACCACCTTTACGCGTAGGTAATTCAGCGAATTAACCCTGGTTCGGAATGCAAATATCTTTAGGCTAAAGATTGACAATCAAATGCACTATCATGTTACTACGTAATAAAGCTGCTTCTCTATTTTCCATTTTAATTTAGGTTTTTGTCCTGGACGAGGATAAGGCGAGACCTCACTATTGGATATACATGCAATCGGTGCAAGCTGTATGCTTCGCGTGACAAACCGTTTTGCTAAAAAACGGGGCGTTATGTTTTGCGCCTCCAACAAAATGAGTTTCATCGTAAAAATAAGAGCTTAACAAAGGGAATTTAGCGTGCAGTATTTGGCCTAAATGTTCACGGAAAATTGTAAATGCTATTTTGATTTGAAAAGGTTGCTAAAACGGGGTTTGCTATATTGGTATTGCGCTCCTATCATTTCATGCTAATACACGCACTCTTAAATAAACTTTCGGTTTTGTTTTCTTCAAGGATAGTGTTTTAGAAAATGCCTCATTAAGTAGCATAAATTTCCTTAGGTAGTTTGAACGTCTTACAGAATTCAGGCAAGCCCTGTAAAGGATATACAAAATGTTCCTTCTTGGTAACTATTCATCTTCTTAAAATAGTAAGACCATAATATGTCCAGTCAAATAACATCCTCTCTCCCCCCATTTATTGATACCACTTATGGGACATGCGCTTAATAGTTAAGGGAAAAATATATTTGTCTGCTCACTGATGAATGTTTACCGACCGAAATTTATGTATGCAAAGAATGTGAGTGCAAGTACACATTTAGTCGGGGTCGAAAATTATTCGGGAATTAAAAAAAAAATCTTGAAACCTAAAAATGCTTTTTTTATAAGTAAACCATATGACGCAGGTGTAATTTGCAACAAACCGGATGGCAGAAAAGAAAATTATCGTGCGGATTCTCAATAAATTGCATTAAAATTTAAAGGAGCTTTGAAATATCATCAGGGATAATCTTTACTACTTAAGAAATAAATTTAACCGAAAAGAAATTCAACCAAAAGCCGGAATCCTGGTGAACTATTGCAAGTTTATGCTGCATGATAATTAGTATAAAAACCAAAAACACATTAGAATTTTGAACAAAATTTTAGGAGATGAACCAGATACTGCAAGGAGATAATATTCAAGATAAAATTCTGCAAACGAACATTTTTCTGTACAAAAACCCTCCCGATCTTTCCGCCTGAAAATACAAAGGTCTTCTTATGGATGGCAGAACTGCGTCGATGAAGATAGCTGATTTTAAGACTGTTTTACTTCCGGGTATTGCTTAAGCAGGCAAAGATAGAAAGAATTCATTTCGAATAATATTTATTGAAACATTTTGATTCCGAGTGTGTAATTCTGCTTCCGCTAAGTTTGTTAAGCAATTACACAACTATCAGTACTCACGCAAACGCATCGTTTAACAGCGGGCATTCAACTTTGTCTGTCAAACACACTCTCACATTCAAGGGTAATTTATGTGCGACATTCAGCAAGACATTCACAGTGAAATAACGTCAAGCGCCTGGAAAAAAAACACACAAGCTGGCAGTTGAGAGATCGACATAAAGTGTACGGTACAGATGTTCTTACGAGAAGTTAAACTGTTTTAAAAATATCATTTTATTTTCTTTTAAAGACGCACAAAAATGACGCATATTAGCATTTTCTTCAGGCCTCCGTGGTGAATGTACAGACGCAAGCGTTGTCTGAGCTTCTAATATAGGGAGAATTGTATGAGCGAAATACCGGGCGTATACTAACTTGCATTTTCGCATCACTTAATCAGAATACATAGTTTTTTTTAGAACTCTTTAAATGTCCTTTTTCACATACACTCCGGAAAAAAATTACTGCAAAGTTTTTCCCATCCACAAGACATTTTGTTAGCTCTTTTAAAGGAAACTTGGACAATACGCTAAACAGACAAACACCTTGAGGTAAGTTCAAGCAGATCTCCATATCACTTCTCATTCTCTCACAATTGAGCGATAAC
Organism: Ligula intestinalis; assembly: GCA_036362985.1. Taxonomy (NCBI): domain Eukaryota; kingdom Metazoa; phylum Platyhelminthes; class Cestoda; order Diphyllobothriidea; family Diphyllobothriidae; genus Ligula; species Ligula intestinalis. The sequence continues at coordinate 49,206,109 of JAYGXS010000003.1, forward strand.
TATGACCAACGCTGTATACCTTCGTTGCAACAGTAGTGAAAGTGGGCATGAAAAGACTTGGGTATTGCCAATAGAGGAGAATATGCGAGTTTCAGGAAGCAGTTCAGAAGAGGATCTGATCACTGAAACAAGATTTTTTGTATAAAACCCTTGTTCTAGGTATCATATCTTCTTCTCCAGACTTTAGTAAAGTGGCTTCGTGATGCACACTTCCTAGAACATTAATTTATATGTTACTAGGAGCCAAAGGTTAAAGGACAATATCAGTTAACGCAAAAATTACACAAAAAATAGACTTTCTACATTTTTTTTCCATGTAAGTCATATGCAGTTAACATTTACACAAGAAATACGTACTTAATAAGTATTACTTGTTACTACGTGGTTTTAATTATTGGCTTAAGGGAGATTTAACCAGCAAGGTTGAATTTCATGCAAAATGTCGAAATTTGCAAAAGATTGATAATCACCCACAAAAGGAAACCGAGTAAAACAGATTATTTTGCAGCCAAATTGCGAGTGATTTAAGTCACGTCAGAATGTCTGCTTTTTAACGAATTTCGTTTTGCCCGCTTCTAAAAGGTTTATTCAGCAAAAATGACTACTGAATTAATATAAATTTTTCTCGTAGATTTTCACTGCAGTTGACAATCCAAATGCATTTTTAAGAAAACATGCAAATAATTACTCCTTCTCGTACTCCTTTGGTAGAAGACAACGCTTTCTTTAAATGTTATACTAAAAGAAAGGGGAGGAAAAGGTATCTTCCAATTTAAGAAAAATTCTAAATTGTCCAATAATTTTGAAATCTACCGACCTTTACACTTGAATTCAAGGTTTCGAAACTGCATGCTGTGTACGTCTTGCCTACGAAAAAATTCGCATTCCTCTAGGCTATGAGGATAAGTTCGCACAGTTCTTATACAATTTTGCAATAGATCTGGGTCACGCTGCATACTTTATAGGCGAAAATAATAAATTGATGGATGCAATGGAATATGCATGAATATTTCACAGTCGTAAAAATTCTTAGGCCATCAATGCCTGACAGTAAACAACTTATAAGCCAGCAATGATCAACCCCAGACTCCTTTCTCCCTGTCGGTACCTAACTGTCTGCAATGGACCCGTTTCTGTTATCGTCTCTGTTGATGGATCCGCAACAGGTTTCGACTCGTCAGACGATCACATCTACTTCTTCTTAATGACTGAAGAGTTGACAGGTTCAACTTCAATAGGCGTAATGTGTGGGTGGGTTTCGTGGGGGCTGATGCTGTCCCGCAACTTAGGATAAATGACTCCACAACTAAAAGGCTCCTGTGTCGGGGCATCCTGATACCGCCAACTGTACCGGTGCCAATTTATGGCCTAGTGAGGGTAATTAGCTTAAATAGGAGTGAGTTTTAAGGTTGGCCGCCTTTTATATGAGGAAGTGTGAATAGATAAACGTTTAGGGAGTCAAGTCAGGCAAATGAACGTCCTCGATTATTCATGGTCGGGAAGGTATAATAATACAAGAAAGATAAGAGTCAATACAAATTGAAGCGACTGATAAATAATAATAAAAGGAGGGTGGCAGAGGTTCTAAGGGATTAAAGGATCAAATTCTAGTTATAATTTGGGAGCAGAAAGGGAAGAAGGGGGAAGAAAGGGGCTCCAATGAGTAACCAGAAACGTTCGTTCGCCTAACTTGACTACTTGAATGCTTATGTGGGTATCGTCGTTATGATTAACGTTTAGTAACAACGTGTTTACACTTTCATTTAACTCCTAGTCGCTTTAAGTGCATATTAAATCAATTGAGGTGGTACCTGAAAGCAAGACGACGGAAGTTGGATGCGAGCAGTAAGGACGCTATGGCTAAGACGTAAATGCCTGCCATTTATGCTGGTTCTTTAAGCTAAGGGATATGTTTGCAAATGAGGCATTGAAGCAAATCGATTTGTTCTCAACTTTCAGGTGATAAAACTCCAGTCGAAAATACCACTGTGTGTGCTTTCTACAAACAAAAAGTGTTAATAGGTTTCCGAAACCGCAAATATGTATTTACTTCGAATACTGCTGCTGATCTTTATGCACACAAAACTTGATTTAACTTCGATTAGTCTTCATGCGCTAAAGTGCTGATCAGTACCGCATATTACCATGCTTTTTCGTCAGAACAATTCTTCTGTTGAGTTGATAGTTTTTTGCACACTTGTGTCTTGCAGCATCAGAAAATCGGTAACCCAGGTGACCTTACTGTTAGCTACTGCCAGTGGAGGTGCTAAAACGAAGTCATATATTAAATAAAGAGTATTGCTGGAAAAGGAAATAAGGGTCGGTATGGCCATGTCTTGCCAATTTGTCGTAGTCGTTCAGCCGGGAAACTAGATAAAATTCGCAGAGTTTTAGATATTCCTTTCTGACAGAGCCACGGGTTCCCATTCAGCCGGTCAGAATAGTGAAATGTAATGGAGTTGGTGAAGTCTGCTTTGCTCTCTTCAACAACATTTACGTTTCCATTGGTTCTTGCCACTAAAGCCACGAATCCCAGGTTCTTTCAGAAAATATTTTCAATGTAGTCGAATGAAGCGTGTCTCAATGAACAAAAAAACTCATTTTTTCCCACAAAACCAGCTCCAGACTCTAAGATCTATTCAAAAAGTAACTTTATCTTCCCTAACAATGTTTTCCTTATAAATCAGCTTCAACCAGCGCTTTCGAAAGTTCCCGCACTTCCATCAGCGCTTAGTTTTTTCATCAACAACGAGAAAAAGCTCATCCTTGTTAGAGCATATGCACAGGCGTGCTCAAGACGGAGAAAGCAAACACACTGACTAGAAGCTGAGGGTAACCGCATCTCACCCAACTGTTGTCGCTACTCGAGATCATGTTTGCCAAAACAGCAGCCAGGAAAAAGGACATGACATCTTTCCTATATTAAGCGCCCTTAGCTGCAAGAGATGATGGCAAGGCCAAGACAGAGCTTCAGATGTCACCATTGGAAACGGTATGATTGCTTAAAAAAAATAAAAACCTAGTGTGTACGTCTTGAGTCGCAAGTAAGCGGCCGATTATAATGACCTAAGTAGAAAATAGGATGGCTTTAGGTTACTTTTACGGTTGCTTTCTTTGGTATAATACTTTTGTTCATTGTGACCTGAGTTGGGCTGACTTATCATGACTGCAGGATGGCTTTGGAAATCTGAATATAGTCTTCACTTTTATGCTGTCATGCAGACTTCCAATCGATAATCGGAAACAGTTACCAACACAGGCAGTGGAAGTTTAACTTCTGGCTTACAAATAAAATCGTTTCTGTTTGTCAGCCTTCTAATAGCTTCTCGGCGAGACTACCTTCCGAATGGACATGTATATTTTATTTTGAAGATTTAATTTGCCCCTCCTGGCATATTTTCGGATAGTTGACTATTCAGTATCATCCAATTGGAGTGTTTCGTTTTGGTTCTTCGTGCATCATCCTCTTAAGTTACTGTATAACCTACGTGTACTACTTTTAACTGAGTGGTATTTGTTGAAATTTTGTTTTCATGTTTAATGAACTCTTTGCTTCTTGAAACTTTGTACTTGTGCTGGTGTGCACATATGGTGGTCCGCGGAGATGATTCGCAGAGCAGTTGAAGAGCCCGCTATACGCATTTTTTACTGCAGACAGAATAAGACCACAGAGTACCGTAAGTTCTACTCACGTCAGAGCCCTCCTAGCAAATTCGTATTGAATGTATATGCTCCGACTTGATAACCGCAAGTGCAGTTTACATTGTAACCGAGTCGCCAATCACAGTGGACATGCAATTTATCGAGATTTTCCAGCCTGTAGGCTGGTAGAAGACTGATAAAACTGACAAAAAGTGCCGTACCGAAGTGAAATAGTGGGCTTCAGACCTGTCATTTGGAAAGTTCTAGGTAGGTACAACAATATTGGACCAAATAGTAAAGAATATGCGAGTTCCTGGAAGCATTTCAGTAGAAGACTATGCGATCACTGGAACAAGAGTTTTATTTGCCTGATGTTTCGCATTCCCTCGGGAATCCTTAATCATAGGTGATGATAGCATTGTCATAGTCATGCACAGATGGGGCGGAGACATGCACAGGTTGCACGATATTTACAGTTCCTAGTAGTCATCCGTGTGTGTGGTAATTATTCACTTCTGTAGCCACCGCTTAGGTCTTAATTGAGGCAGTACTGTGTTGACACGTCGCGTTCGACTAACCAACTACCGCAATTGCCTTGTCAGCGTTGGATGCGAGCTTGATAATTGCGTGACAATTATGCCTGCTGTCGTCAGAGTTGTGGCTGGCCGAGCATGCAGCGGCGGTGAGAAAGAAAGACGCCAACTTCCAGGTTGCAGCTCACTCGACGGGACCCAGTAATATTTTCAAGTTTGACGAGGCCGAAGTCATCGCAAAAGGTGACAACCACGTGAGCCGCAAGCTACTGGATTCATGGTTCTCAGGCCCCCAGTCAATCAACAAGCGCAACGATTTGGCGATCCCATATTGCGTACTGAGAAGTGTTCTGAGCAGGAGAATTGGTCACGTGAAAAGGGCCGGGCGCAGCAATAACTCTGATGACAGCGGGCATGATTGTCACGCAATTATCAGGCTCGCATCCAACGCTGACAAGGCAATTGCGGTAGTTGGTTAGTCGAACGCGAAGTGTCAAGACATTACTGCATCAACTAAGACCCAATCGGTGGCTACAGAAGTAAACAATTCACACACACGCAGATGATCACTATGCACTATAAAACTGTTAAATCTGTGCATGTCTCCACCCCATCTGCGCATGTCCATGCTAGGTTATCATAACCTATGATTAAGGATTACCGATGTCATCTGAAACGTCAGGCAAATAAAACTCTTGTTCCAGTGATCGCGTCGTTTTCTTCTGAATATTAGACCTCCCATATTACGGGCTGTCTTGCCATAAATTCTTGGGGGACTTAAAGCGAGAGCTAGTACTAGAATTAAAATTAGATGTGTAGCCAACCAAATTTTCTTCGCACTCTTTCAACTCTCATCATCATCAAACTCCTAAAAAGCTACTACCGTGATATGCTCATTTGAACGAACGTCCTACAGCGGGATGACCGCGCATTATATTCATTGAATGTCAGTAGATAGCCAGTATTATGCACATCATAAAAGCTGAGAAACCTCGGTATTGGACTGGATTAGGTACTACTGGAAAAATAACGAACATAGTCACAGTCTACTCTCAGCTTAGCTTTGATAACAACGCGAACAAACAAGGTAAGGTCAAGAGCCAAAGGAGCACGGCCAACTCCAGTACTAATTTTGTGAGCCAACCTTGCATTTTTACATGGCTCACTAAACGTATTGCAAAGGGAGCTAATCAGTTTGACCATCAACGTGTACACCAGTCAGGCGGTGGATGTGACATCAAACAGGATTTGGACGCTGTGCCGTCTGCGCTGAGTCATCTATCTCATTACCCTCCTCCTCCCCTCCCTGCTGCCGGCACAACTCGCTGACTGTGCCGGGCGTCATTCGAACGTCAATTAACCGAGAGCTTCTGCCGCACTTCAAGTCCGCGCAGTTGGCGTACATTAATGCACATGCTGGCAGTTTCACGATACACCAGCCGCTGTAACATTGAGGCTACCGATTGTTAGTTTCAAGGTCACTTGATCTCCACTACTTGAGCGACTGCTTAGATGGGGAGTAGCTCTGCCCATCCCTGTTATCCGGGAGGTCGACAAGCTCAAAACAGACACACAGAAGGTGGCATCATCAGGTTTGTAGGCATTGCACACTGAATGTGAAAACCCAACGGTGTTAGGAGGAATATTTATACGGTATTATCATGCCAGATCCTCTAATTAATTTCGAGGTCAGTTAACGAGGCCGATCGAAGATTGTTTTTTTATAGTTTTCAGAATCGCCTCCGACCGAAAACAATTTTTTACCAGCCACAAACCTCACTGCAAACCATAGACAGACTGTACAGCCACTCATGAATCATGTACGAATTTAACTCCGGAAGCCAAAAGCCCAGATGCTGTTGACTTTTAAAATGAGTTTTCGACAATATGATTCATCCATGGTACCACGCCATAGCATTCTGCAATCGCACGTACTATCAGGTGGAGATTTGCTCAATGTTGGAATATTTAAGTTCAAAGTCTAGCATATTGTAAGCTCATTTAAAATTTTGAACATAGCCCCCTTCCCGTATGACACGTAAAGATTTGCGGATCGGTGGGTCTCGAGATAACTCTTAATTGGTTCAACAATCAGCAAATTTGGCTGCATTTAATATGGGATATTGATTGCAGGGTGGCCACGGGGCCGTGAATACTTCTGATGCTCGCTTTCTTGCAAATTAGGCCTTAAATGGAGTATAGATGGAACGTAGCGTAGGTTAAATGCGGTACAGCATAAGTGACCAAAAGTTTTGCCAAAATGTCCCGAGCGTTATACTTTTTAGACTCTTTCATGTGCTAAGCCACTGGTCCTTAAGGGCAATGTCCATTTCCACGTATATATTCCATCAACTAGGTCTACGTGGAGTTTGTTTTGCACCTGAATATTATTGTGAAATTGATAACCATTTTATTTTCTGCGGATTTAACTGATGTTCATCGATAGAGTTAAATGGCTTTAGATAATCTTCCGCCTGTTAATTACCTATTTTGCAAAAAAAATTCTTTATTTATTCAAAGAATTAATGAGTTGTATGCAATTTATACGAGTAAGTTTGATGTTTAGGAAATACGAGGATGCTTAATGTTCAAACAATCAAAATAAACCAACTATAAAAAGGAAAAGCTAAATGCCCCAATATTTAATCATGAAGTCATATTCTCCTTTCAAGTCATATTTAGGACGTCAAGAGTAGGTTAGGGGACACACCCAAAACCCCTCTAATGCGAGTAAATAAAACGAAAGGAGGCTGCCTTTTTTTCCTTTTGATCAAACAAGAGGCGTGCTGAGAGAATGAGAAAAAACAAGTTTGAAAAAAACAAGCGACCATTAAAGGGCAGAAGCTTGCGACAGCGAAAGTGCTAATGAGTATTTATAAAAATAAGTAAGAGTTTATGTGCGCACACGACCACACAAGAATAAGAGTTCAGCCTAGTTGTCATTATGGTGGATTCTAGATGATTGCTTAGGAAATCCCACTAAGGCAGTCAGCTTGGTGTTCCGCATTATTGGATTCCATAAGAGCGGTAAAGCTGGGCAGGTAAAATCGATTCAAGTATGATAAGAGTCACGGTGCTGGGCGTGGCATTTGTAGCTCAACTGATAGAGCATTGGCTTTGCGTAAAGGCCTTCCCTGCTATGCGGGTTAAAATTCCGCCAAATGCTGCCAGCTTTTTTAAAATTAGATCAACTAAAATAAGAGTTCAATCTTGCAGCTCCCCGGTCATGTCGGAGTGGCGTCGAACTCTCTACTCTGAAGGAAGTAATTGAGAAGAAGGAGCTGCGATCGCAGGGACAAGAATTTTATTCGCCTGATATTTCGAAGTCTGTCACGGCTTCTTCCGCAGGACATTAGCATAAACAGTAGCAGAAATGGCTACTTTATGCACAGGGATTTGCAGTATTTATAGGATGTAGTCACTATGATACTGCACACATACTTCAATTAACAACTCCGCTATTGGAGATAATTGGCTACTTGACGCTAATGGCTTGATGACTGGCATGCCTGCATTGACCTGCAGAACTTTCATCACACGTGATGGAATTGCTCGTTAGTGATTGCTTGACCCTTGTGTGCTGTATCACAGTGACTGTATCCTATAAATAGTGGAACTTCCTGTGCATGAATTACTCGTTTCTTCTACTGTTCATGCTGATGTCTCTGATGGAGAATCCGCGACGGACCTCTAAAAGTCAGACGATTCAAAGTCGTCTTAGCGATCACATGTTTCTTCTTCTTCTTCTTCTTCTTCTTCTTCTTCTTCTTGTTCTTGTTCTTCTTCTTCTTCTTGTTCTTGTTCTTCTTCTTCTTCTTCTCTGGTCTGGTCTGCGTAAATTGCGGATAATGAGCATTCTTGTCTATTTTTTGAGTTGTGACTTTGAAACAAGGTGTACACTAATCCTTTGTTTCCGTCAATCAAATCCTTTATCTACTCCTCATTAATTGCCATGAGATTGGTTGAAGGACGCAAGATCACCGTTTCATAGCACGCCATGCAGAATTCTGACTAAGGCCATCCGAACGCTCGAACATTCAATTGACTAGTAGGCTAAACCAATGCTCAAATGCGAATCCTTTCAAAGCTTGGATTGGGTTTGACTGCTTGACGCGGGCAGGTAATCGTAAAACGGTCGTTGTAGTCCATCGAGCTTTGTTATTGCATAGATTTTCGACCGCCAGTCAGCTCCAGTCAGCTGCATGGCATCCATATGGAGTTGGTCGCTGTGTTCACATAGCAAACGTAGCCTGGTACAATTAGTACTGCAGCGTGTTGGTTCTATACGTTCGATCCTGCACACTTAGCAGTTAAACATCACGAGTGATTTAGATCACACTTTTTCAAGGCTCGTATAGGTGCCATAAACACGATTAAGAACCGTTGTTAAACAAAAATAGCCGACACTATGGGAAATGACAACATTTAAGTGGAGCGGTACTAGCGAGGCTATGGGGATAGGGTCTGGAGACGTGCCCTTAAGCTGACAACTATATCATGCCTGGATTTGGCTCAGCCTGGATGGACTTTATGATTTCGCCAGCGGAGGCAACTCTGTCAGCAGCGTGGTCTACCAGGCCACAATCACTGGTAGTATTTTTAGAAGTTCGATTTGCGACTTGAGAGAAACCGCCTCCTAACGCCGAGGAAGGGCAGCAAAACACGTGAGATGCTATCGCTGTGTGGGCAAATTGTCCCCGCTACCTCTCTCACGCAGACACACACACTTCATGAGATACCCTACACATACAGCTGATGCGCCATCCCATGAAATGCTCACCAAAATTTGTTTTCCCTTCGAAAATATTACTTTGAAGAGGTTTTTATGTTAAATATCTTATGGCGTGATTTCCAGTTATTCCAATCATGTCGGGATGCCACTTTTTGAACAAGTTTTGTTTCCTGGCTACTTAAGTAGCATGGCATTTTCGTATTGGTTTTCCATGCTCATTAATTCAAATTTACTGTATAGGAAACATTCACTAAAAGTAAGTAGAAAAAGTCAACTTCTTCAAATATAGTCATTTGAGAGAGGAAAGGCCTTATGACTTTGAAAAAGCTTACGAAATTTCCTTATAATCTTAAACCTGATCTGCCAATATATTTTTATTCAAGGTTTAAAAACTAGATGTAAGATGGATATTCGCCCCGAGTAAAATCACAAAGACATCATGCTATCTTGTTTTCCATGTGGTCCATATTGCCTCGTTTACAAACACCATTAATTACCGAACAGAACTTAAGCGTCTTGGAAACAATCTCCTGATTCAATATTTTAGTTAAAACGGAAAGAAATATTGCATTCATGTATTAACTGTGACGAAAATGGAAAAGGTTATGAAATGTGGACATGAAAGTTTACGCGGATTTATAAAATAAAGTTAAATGTATATGTGTGCTGAACATCAATGTTGAAAATTCATACATTATTAAAATTCGTTTCATCAAAATTCAAGGTTTGAGGTGGCCGGAGAAAAGCATTATATAGAATCCAACTTTTTGACGTGATCAAAATCTTTGTGCAGTATGCCCTACGGGATTTATATTAAAACCATACTAAACTGTTTCTTTTTTAAATCGAAAACACATTCCAGAATTTTGGTTGACATTTCACGTGATAGCTAATCTACAGTAAGTCTCACAGAAACTGGGTCTCTCTCCTATTTATACGTAAACTGCTATGACGGGCAATAAACAAACCAACAAACATGTCACTTTCGGAAGTTAATTTCTTCTTTGTGTTGTAGTTATAATTGCTTGGACCATTGAAGAAAACAAAACCGATATCAGAAAACGAAAAGACTGCCTAAAAGAATACCGTTCTCATCGAAGAACCGTGCTCACTCTTTCGTCGGTTTTGGAATACAGATAACAAATAAACGCATGAACATCTTGACATTCTTAGGCAGTCAATTTACTTCCTAGGCTTTAAGTCGGATCGGTGAATAGGAAAAAAAGGGCAGTGAACAAGGGTCTAGTCATATGATTCAGAGGACATTTTAATGGCGTTCTAACATTTTTTGACGCGGAGATGATTAGCCAAAAGGCTATTCTGCCACAGGAAAATGTTGGATACCTTTCTAGAAATTGACATTTTTATAGTTTATCAGGATGAAAAATTAACAAACTGAAGTAACAATTTCAGGCACAAAGCTTACGAATAGTCTACCTACTTGATAGGCGCTACACAGTTTTCAGAAGTGTAGGGTCCATGAACTGTTTTCCGGTCAGTGTTCATCTTTAGCGCTGGCTCGCCAGGAGACTGAAACAATTTCAGTATCAAGCACGCCGAGTTAAAAGAATGCTCTTGGTAAGCACCTACGCTGTAAGTATAGTGATTAAATAATCCAGCACGTGCACATTTCTTACTGCCTTTTGACAGTGTGTTAGTATTCCACGGTTACGCCACAGTAGCTGATGTAATACAGTTTCGATATACCTAGGTCAACCTCAGGGCTGAACGTGGTAGCATGTCTTTTTGCCTAAGGGAACTTTTCCAAGTTAATACATGCATTACAGAATGGAATTAAAAGGGTCGCGTTGAAAAGCTGTGGTATGCAGCGGGAGGCATAAGGATTCCGTCGGTGGACCTATTCATGAGGCCGACCATCCGCCGTTACGCCATGCATTAGCAAAAAATCGGTGGAAAAAAGAGGTCTGTGGATTCTTCGCCAATTTCCTGGCTGGCTATCTTTATGGTGAATCATTCAGTATGGGAAACCTAAATTCGCCTCTTGGTTCTGATAAAGGGATGGGCCTGTCAGGTATTCGCATTCTGGCCCTGGTTCGGAAAATACACATATTCCCTACGAAATAAAAAAGTACATTCTCAACAAAGTTATTCTTTTAGATTTTTTTCAGTAATAGTCTTTTTCTCATGATTACTGGACATGGCCCTTGTGCATACTATGCTGTAAACATGTGCGGTAAACACACTGCAGATAACCTCACTCATGCAACTTTGTGATCTAGATTCGCGAAGAAAATCTGGCATGCGTTTTATTCTGTTATTTCGTTCTGTTGCATGGGCTTGATGCCCAGAAAACCTTTCACTAATAGGAAAATGCATGTCCGTTTTCTACTAAAGGAACTAAGGCGGAATGGTTAGGACGTTCGCCTCCGACCGGAGAGACCTGAGTTAAAAAACTCGCGTGTGGCAGCAATTTCAGCGGCAGCACTAGAGTTGGGTATCACTAGCCGATCGCGGCAAATGAGCCAGAAAAGGCCCTACTAGTGTCCCATGTCCTTCCTGGTAATTTCTTTCTGCGAATATATGAGATAGTGTTGAGTGATCGACTGCAGGACTCACTCGTCCTGTTGTGCCCTGATTCTCGCTCTCGAGCTCCGCCAGCCGACACACATTGGCCAATGATATTGGCAACATGATAGCCTTGACAAATTCAATAGAGGTTGGAAAGGCTATTTCTGGCTTATAAGCCAGGGATGTCACGACACCTGAGGTTCGAACCCATATTTGACCCTAGGGGTATCAACCCGGCTGCTCATTTACCATTATACACATTAACATGGGTGAATAAATGAGGGGAACATACATTATTCCGTTCATCATCCTTCTAAAGAGATGTAGAAGAAACCGGGGTGCTTTCATGGACCACATTGGTTTGGTGCTGACCTTTCGGAAACATCCTATTTTTCATCATCAGAGCTGTAAGTTGTACGCACCTATTTGCCGAAAATCCAGAATTCTTTGGAAATTTAGATTGCTTATTAACCAGATTCGACTATCTGACAGCAGATAACGTGACGTAGAATCCGCTGCCCACAACGGAACAATCAATGGTGGTCTAGAGCATACCTGACGAAAGTTTAAACCCGAGGTATGTTGGTGAAACTGGCAAACGCCTCTGTACAGAGCTACACGAACACCAGCTGGCGGTCAACCGCAAAGCTTGATTGCCACTGGTGTTTGGCCACAGATAACAGAAGTAGAACATGAGAAGTACCTCTGTATTCGTGCAATGTTAGTGAAGTTGCATCAGGCAGGGACTGTACTGCAGCCGACAGTGATGTTCAAACGGTCGTGTGGGTGTGTGTTTGCGTCTCTTCAGCGACTCATGCGATAGATGCGTCGAACTATCATGGAAGCCAGGTTAGGGTACGACAGGTATTACTAAGAATGGCCACTTACAAAAAATGCCACAGATCGGGTCTGTGGTGGCAGGTGTAGGGGCAGAACCAAATTGCACCACCCACCTTCACCCAGTCCTACTGCTTTCGGTCTTTTTACTCTGTCCTTAAGCCAGCCTCAGGTGGGTGTGGAAAGTGGTTTTGGTGGAGGCTTCGCAACCACCATGAGTGTTACATGTGTGGTCTGGAGTCATCTTCAGCTTCCGTGGAACTCGTGCCAGCGTGCTGACGCTAGGTTGGGCGGTTTCTTCGCAGGGTGCATTCATTTTTAGCCATTATCACTCATGCCTGCGTGCATGAGCTAACACACAAGGAAGTCCCGCGTGGGCGTTTTAATCCCCTGTGACCTACAATTACTCAGTATGGCCGTACAAGCCCGAAAGGTGGATTCCTTGGGGAAAAAACAAGGCACAGGCGCGTGCGAAGGCCAGGTCTGAATAGTGATACGAAGGGGAGAAGTAATGGACAACTGGGCGTTGACGTCAAAACGCCCATAACTCAAAGCAAAATAGTGGAGGGGGAGGGAAAGTGGAGTGGACTAAGGTGGCCATTGCATTATGGCCGAACCGGAAAGGACGGATATGAGGCCACAGATTTGGACCTCTAGGCGACGCCGCCGGTCTAGAGTTCCGTTGGAAGTTGGGCGTAAGTAGCTTGAGCGAAATTGTCAATCGGATGTTTATTTACCGGTTGTCCATAGCAGCCGGTGTGGTGGGCCTGCTGCAGCCTCGCCAGCAGCCACGTCAGCAGCCGAGGTGACCAAAAAATGCTGCCTTGGCTGCAGGCTGGGTTATGTGAGTCGTTGCGTGAGTGCCTCTGTTAATATTATCGCCAGCGGTGTCCTTAATACTTGATGCGAAATAATACGCACAAGAGTAACACTCTTGAAGTTTTATTTTCTCTTGGTTCTCATGTGCACATGATAAATTTTCCAAGCCTGTAACTTCAACTAGAACAATCAGTTGACAATTTCTGATTGTCAGTATGCAAATCTAATTATAATTTACACTTCATTCTCAACCCTAGGATAATGTTTTTAACATCCAAACTTTACAGCGAGTTCTTTTCGGAGGGATACTCGTCGAAGACAGTTATTTACATTTATTTCCCTCCAGTCCCGGTGAAAAAAGAACCCTGCAAACAGATAACAGGTGTAGGTATTTAATCTGCTGTCATCATCCTATGCAGCCTAATTAAGAAGGTCTGTGAATGCTTTTTTGCGTGGTAATAATGACAGTCGGTGTTCAAGAAGCCCAAATATGTTTCAAGGATTTCCCTATATTTCTTGCTAATAATGAGTTAAGTTTCTTTGTAGGTGATTGATGAATAGTTCATATCGGAGCCTCAGGTTGTAAAAAAATGACGTCACATTTGCTGCGTAGGTGGTCCCGGTCGGAAACTTATGAGCACACGGCACTGCGGCCAAGAAGCTGTAGCGGTGGCGCCAAGCCCACAAAGCGCAAGTGACTTTGCTACTCTACTTCCGTCTGGGCCAGTAAATCACAGGTGCCGTAGACGACTATTGGCCAAGTAGTTGATTGATTGTCCAGTGACTCACTCTCGCATGATGTTTACTCACTTACGCCCACAGTACACTGACAAACGGACGCGCGCGCGCATAGGGCCCACAGCCTGTTGCGCGTCTGGGATTCAGACCAGCATTGAGTTCCTGTACACAATAAACAACTCATGCTGGTCTTACGCCTCTTCTTCCTTTACGAAACTGAGCGTGATAATTGGAGTGTTCTAAGCACACTCAGGGCTTAGACCCCTACAGAACCACCATTTGAAGACCCAGCTACGGCCTTAACATCCGTCTCACCTGCCCGCAATACTCCATGGGCCTCTTAGGGGTTATTTAGCCATATAGTTTCCGTTAGAGTCATGTTAAGACTCATTCTAAACCCTTTCTACACCTCTTTCTCTACCTGCAAAAAACGGACACTATCTAGGTGGCGTATGATCCACTTCGCAACCGGCTCATTAACCATCACGGCCAGTCATACCCAGACCCAAGTGGAGTCCCATCCAAACCTCAATCTCGGGAACTTTTCGCTCAGAGTCAAACGCCCTAACCATTGAGCCATGGGCTCGTCGTTTCGCCGGTTTAGGTCAGGAAGTATTGCAACTCATTGATGAATGTTCACCTGAACACAAAGGGAACTCATCTGCCCAGCTCCGCCTTGGGTCTCGAAAGAGACCCTGACGGTTGTAACAGCTGGAAGTAGGCCGATAGTATTGCCGGCACAAATGGCCTCTGTCGAGACCCAAGGCAGAGTGCGACCGATGAGTTCCGTTAACGGTCAGTAGAAAGTTGATCAACGAGGGTCAATATCCCCTTCAAGACAAGAAGCTCATACCTTAGTGCTTAGGAAGTTTGACTCTGCTCTAAAAGGTCTCGAGTTAGAGGCGCGGATGCGATGCCACTTAAGTCTGGGTATGACTGGCTGAAAACGCGATTTTTCTTTTTAACATATTTCACACGGACATGATTTTTTTAACAAGCTTTTATTATTCTGCTTGCATACACACGAAACAGCCGAAAGTAGCTACCATTATTCTGCTGAGTCGGGTTCGTTGGCTAGGTAATCCGTTTGAACGCCTGTGGGGCGTTCACCGATCGTGTTACGAAACACACTAGCCCCGCTTCGTCTTGGGGTTGATTTGTAAGCATCACCAGCAGTCGCTCAGTGGCTAGCATACAAGGAGGCAGAATAAAATAACCGAGAACGACAAGGGAGACTGAAATAGTCAGTTCTGACTAATTTACCATCATCAGCTTTCCAGACCTAGATGTCCTTATATCTGAAGCTCACAATGGTGACCAGATGCTTAGAAGTCTAATGTCCTACCCGTGGAGCCAGAAGCTCGTTGGCTGGTCGGTTGCGAGTCCTTGTTAAGGGTTCGTCATGAACATCATCGCAGTTAAAAAAACTAAATAATAAATCAATTGAACTAAAAATGAACTCAAGCAACTGAACTAATAACCAAACTAAAATAAATAAAACAATACAGCAAAATAATTAGTCAGTTATGTGATGTTTATAAGGAACCGCTACCCGAACCTGTATTTAAATCTGGTGCTGAGGCGCCCACCGTGTGCCTGAGCTTGGTTCAGCTATGGCCGGTCGATAAAGCACATGCATCAATTAGCGTCACGACATCATCGAGCCGAATGCGAGCCACACGCAAGCATACAGGCGTGTTAAACACATGGAAGGCGGTCAGAATGACGACCGTGGACTTACATTATCGGACCTACAATGTAAGGCTTATAGTTTCATTTGAACGGACTGCTCGGTATATACGTTGAAGCAATGCAGATACTAGACCACGTCATGGCAGGCGGGTATGAGATGCGAACCACTACCTCAGACTAGCATTTGGAATTGCACACCGATCGAAATCTACCACGCGCAACAAGGTTATGAAAATCAAGGACCGGCCTAATTCCATTGAACAATCTGATTTAGTATACAGTATCCCATGCTTAAGCTGTCCTCGTAACTACATAGGTCAAAGTGAATGGATCCTCGGATTGCGCAAACATGAAAAAAAGCTAAATGTAAGACGGGGGATGCACTGCCGCTAGTTGTAGCTCACACAAATGAAATTTTCCATGAGTTCAACCGCGCAGCCGTCAAAATACTCGCCCACACCGGAAACTAGGCGGACCGAGCATTGATTCAAACCCCGATCGGAACTTAATTGGCCGATCTATCAATTTTGTGCCGGCGCACAGAACCCTGCGCAGTGAGTGCAGTCACTTCAAGACGTGCGACACTGACATGTGATTGGTGAATATTTCCTTTAATTGGCTCCTTTTGCTGTTGTTCTTACTTCTAACGATGAACTTCTGCAACAATTCAAAAGCTAAGGACAATGAACCAATTGCTCCGTTGTTTGAGAAGCTTTATCTTATACCTATGCAAACGCCTGGAATGCGAAATTCCTTATCCGCTCGAGAAGTGTAATAGCCTAGCCATTGAGCCAGCGCATGATCCTGTAACTTACCAGTGTTATCGATTTATCTTAAGCAAAACAAGTGGTTTACCGAATTTACACATTCAGGGAGTTTGAGAGTTTGCATGTTGTCATGTTGAATTATAAGGTATACTGGCATTCCTTGGTTGTAACCTCCAAGTCCTTTCTTCAGTTTGCGAATACTGAGTATCTTACCGCGAACTGTCTCCACAAAAATGTCGACTTAAAAGCAAGTGATAAGAGGCTTTCTGTATGAGCTACTTTCCGCTAATTCATACTTTAGAAACGGGGTGTTTGAAAGATTAGCAGTGGCCGGTCTGTTAAGAATTTACAATCATAAAATAATTAAAGCAAGCATTGATGGCGAAAAAGTCTCAAATGTAGCACAGAAAGGCAACTCATTCTCTTGCAGCAGAAAAACAATCATTAATTCTCAGGGGAGTGGAAAAAACTGAACAGATACCCATACTTTTACAATTATTTGAGCTTGGCAAAAGTAAAGCATGCAAATACCGTTCAGTGAAGTGTGTAACTGAAGGGTTTATTAAAAAGGGTAATGCATTCGAAAATGTTTCAAATTAATCTCAGGCCTATTCATTGGTAGCCTTTAACATCTGTTTAATTTTCCCCATCGCTAATATCTAATGCTTATGGTCGTTTAAAAATATGACTTAAGCGACCAGCTGAATTAGAAACAATGTCCAAAAAGTCACTTTTTGTCAAATGCTTTTAAGAACTATTCTATTTTAAGTTGTCGATAAACAAATATGGCGGAATCTGCATTTATGGGTAGTCGACTTAAAACATTGAAAGTCGTGAAATATTCGCCAATGTTTTATAGATGATCTGGAACTTTTCGTAATGAAACACATCACAAAAGTTAAATGAAAAAAAGCGTTAATATATCCGAAAGGGTTACTACGTTTGCAGCCAACAGTTTTAGTTAAATTCATGAGTAGACCTTATGAAAATCTCAATTTTTTGACGGTCATATCAAAGAACTCAAGCGTATCCTGTTTGGCCTTATTCAAAATCATCCCGAACAATGAAAAACGTGAAAAGCAAAAGGTCAGTTCTCATAAAACCATCTTGAAATCGATACTGTGGGTTTCGTATGATGACTTACAACCATAATTGTTAGTAAACTTATTATTGAAGGATATAGACGTGTAGAGGACATTAAGCAATAACTTTCCAACGCTTGTCTACTTTTGTTGAATTACCTGCTCATATTTGCATATTAAGTCTTTCTGTGTACCTTAAAGTTAAGTTCTCTCAGTCTCCGCGATTTTGGATACTTTCGGCATTTCCACGTTTCGAAAGATGAAGTATTTTCAAACAAATTAATCCTACTTTTGTTATTTGTCTTATGTTTCAAGGATGCCCTGAGGTTGTTCAATGTCCTTTGAAACCTTTGGACCGCTAATCTTTACTGGTCTACCAATGATTAGCCATCACTCGTAAATCTTGGCGCGTATCATGCAAAAGGTCACGTTCTGTGCACGCTATCCCACGTATCACTGCGTGTCTCTTCTGCAATAAGCATAAAATCCACTTTGTCGTCGCCGATCACGGATGCAAAACTTCAGTGTGCACGCAGCCGGAATTTACTTTCTTTGACACGACGTGGGGGCCAGGTAGACGGGCTGTTTAGCCTAGCCCATTTCTGTCCCTAGGTGAGCCTTCGGCCATCTTAAAGCTGTTTCGTTCTCGGAGCAGGGCGCATGAATATCAAGCGTGCAAGAATGCTGTTCAGTGCTATCGAGGAATTAAGGTAAATAAGCTTACGGCTTGTGATTACGATCTTCAGGCTCAAATTCTTAGGTGGAGGAGGAGAAGAGGTGAGAGAATAGAGTGCTAGGAACAGTAATATTCTGTACATAATGAATGAAGAATATGTTGGCAGAGATTTGACTGTCGGACCACCCGTCCATCCACTAGGGACGCTTTGTCCGTAGAGCTGGCCGGACGGCAGGCACTGCAGTGCGGTCCTTGTGCATTAGTCTTGAAAGCCAATGATCAGACAGATTGAGGCCAACCTACTAACTGAGGCTAGCCGAGTAACGATCTAAATGGACGGATTGAGGTCAGATAACCATTTGAGGCCAATATACTATACGAGGCTTCTCGCGGAGTTAGAAACCACACAAAAGATAGATCGAGGCTTGCACTCACTAGACGTCAGATCTGACGTGACGTGGAGGAAATGGTACTAGCGTGCAACTACAAATCTGTTTGACTTATAATCTGTACGGCACAAAAGTGATCAAAGCCACGCTACTCCGAGGGCCCATGGTGGATCTCGTCGACGGCGACGGTTGAACCGTCACACATGTGACCTTTAAGACGTGGGTGAGCATTCGGCGAAAGAAAGGAAAATTGTTATTGTCTATATGTATCGTTTGCATATTTAAATCCCCTAAATCAACCACACATGACTTGTGGATAAAAACTTTGCCCTTATTAACGGCGCAACGCACTGATTTTCATAGAGATTAGGTTTTGAGTAAAGTTTTGGGAGGTAGGGTAGGGTCAGGATTAGGACTCGTGGACATGTACTCTTCCTGGAAAGTTGCGCAAAGCTACTTTTATTACCGGCTGATTTCCTATTCTCGGTGTCAACACTAATCTTTACAAACTCAAACAATTGCCGGAAGAGGATGACAGCCAATGTAACTTGAACCTATAGCCGGCAATTTAATTCTGTCTGCATTAGGAAACATATTAAAACCAAATTTCAAAATAAAAGCATGCCTTAAACCGACCCGGCGGAAGACACCATTTCTACACGAAGATTTTTTTCTATGGTAAACAGCAGTGACCAGTTAGACTGCAGATCGAGTAATTTTGGCCAATATAAACGGCGATATACTTTGGGGTCGTAAACTATCAAAGGTGTGTGTAGTTATATTACAGGAAATGTGCCTTAAAATATAAACTGACCAGTATCTTCTCATTGCTTAAGTGTGCATTATAAATTGATGAAAGCAGCTGGCCTCAACATCTCTTAAAACACATCCTTTCGTTTGTTTGAGTAAACTGTGGGAACGTCACAAATGATAATTGCTGTAAGCTGGAAAGGAGCAGAGAATATATAAATAACTTAGCGCAAATCTACCTTTGCCGTGTCAATACCCTTTGTGATAGCCCAGGTTGAGGTGACGTAGTCAATTACACGTTCTGCTAGATCCTGAGGCACGTTGTGAGTCTTAATAAAGTCTTTCACAGAGCCCATCATGTCATGGTAGCGAGAGCGTGCAGCGTACATTCCCTGGAAGATGGTGGTAACCTGACCGAAGATAGTTGCGTAGCTAAAAGCTAAAAGAGAACAGGAAATAATATATCCAACAACTGTAGTCAAAAGTATCTTGTTTAAGTATCCCTGCCCTTCAAGCAAATACCACTACTTGAAATGTATTTTGTGTTTTCAAAGGTTTGAGAAACGAAGTCTACAAGTGTGCGCTAGAGGACACGAATGTCGCGAGCGGTGCACAGTAAGAACCTGACTATTTCGTGAAAAGCTGATATGAGTGGTAGATTCAAATATGTCTGTCCAGCTTGATAAACAACCAGTCGAAGATAAGATTGTGGACAGAC
Source organism: Ligula intestinalis (assembly GCA_036362985.1). Classification (NCBI taxonomy): domain Eukaryota; kingdom Metazoa; phylum Platyhelminthes; class Cestoda; order Diphyllobothriidea; family Diphyllobothriidae; genus Ligula; species Ligula intestinalis. The sequence goes on from JAYGXS010000003.1 coordinate 49,226,013, forward strand.
AGTTTTCTCATGTAACAAGACTCGGTCACCCATTCACGATAGATGAGGCTAATATTTTCGTGAAAGGTGGCTATCAGGTGAGCCGCGGGTTGCTTAATTCCTGGTTTTAGGACCTCCTGTCTACGAACAAGTGCAATGACTTCCGAATTTAAATTCAGTACTGAGATTTAGTTTAGACAAAGCAATCAGCTACTTGGAGAGCGCACATTTAAAGGCATTTTCCAACGTCAGTGACAGTGAGCCAGGTGGCCGAGTAAGCATCACACCAATGGTCAACATGGGTGAGGAAATTTCAGCAAATAACTACCCGAATCCTGACCATTAGGCAATTGGCTTACCAGAGGACTACCATCCTCGATGAAGGGAATCCGCTTAATGTCACAGGTATGCAGTAGCATAGCCATTATAGCCTTTAAAGACTGCAATTCTCTGTGTATGAATTACCCTTATCTGATGCTGTTTCTAAAGATGACTTCGAGCTGGAATCCAAAACTTCAGGCGATTTAATCCTTGTCGCAGCGTCGGCAACACTTCGCGAATTATGCGTTGGTTAGCTTGCCGATCGCATCAGATCAAGCAGACCACGAACCACAAAAAATAAGCACCTCGCCACAGTGTTTACCAACACAGTGGTCATAGCTGTTCACTTGAACGTTTTTGGAGTCAACAAAAGATGGTCAGATCAAATATAAATTACTCACCTTCCCAGCCCGAAGTACGAATATGGTTTCTCGATGACTCAGAAGCATTTAAATTGCCCGATACTGCTGGATCTCCACAGTAGAAAGTTGCAAAGTATTTGTCCAACAAACTTTTTTCGTTTCATGAACTCGTGGCAACCAAAGTGCAATTGCATTTGAAGGGCCAAACATGTACCAAATGCCCTCTGTAGCATTTAGGCATTTAACTCCCGAACTATGGTGCTGCGTTGGTTCCGACCTGCAGAACTGCCAAAAATAGAGCGCGCAATCGCCTTCTCCATCAGTGCCAAGTCCTGACCCAGTGGCATGCAATATAGTCTTCCCTATTATGCCACCAAATTGGATACTTGGAATCAGGCGCAAACACAAATAAGACATATAAAATATATATATTTACTCAGAAATGTGCGAACACCGATCGAATAGGCTTCCGAACTAAACAAAGTTCATGTGGTGGTCAGAGGTCCCAAATGGGTGATCGCCTGCCAGGCCGATTCCGGCCAAGCCATAATAGCAGTAAGGGGGTGTATGACAGCATTTGGGGGTTATTTCATACAGAACTGTTTCGGGCTTATTAGCCTTCATCAGCCAAGCATAACCCTGAACACCAGCTGGTCAGACACAAAGAAACACACTCACAGACGGGGCAGTTGGTCTACCCCTTACTGCTATTATGACTTGGCCGGAATCGGCCTGGCAGGCGGTCACCCGTTGGGGACCTCTGACCACCACATGAACTTTGTTTAGTTCGGAAGCCTACTCGATCGGCGTTCGCACATTTCTGAGTGAATATATACCCGATTAGCAGTGACAGCAAATAACAGGTGGTGAGGCGCTGATGAAATGCAGGTTTGATGAAGTGCTTATGACCCATCTGCTAGACACCAGTGGTGGACCAACTGTGCCGTCTGTGAGTGCGTTTGTTTGTGCTGTCTGACCAGCTGGTGTTTAGAGTTATGCTTGACTGATGAAGGCTCATAAGCCCGAAACAGTTCTGCATCAAGTTACCCCCAAATGCTGTCATATCCCTTATGCTGCCACACCAATATATATATATATATATGTATATATATATATACATATATGTACATATATATTGAAAAGAGAAAGGCTTCTTTTGGAATCTTGAATCTTGCATATGTGTGCGAACGTCCTGTCCGCGGTATTGGTCATGCTGAAGATATTTCTTCCCTACTATTCACTGACATATCTTGGAAGAATAACAAAAAACATCATGATAATGCCCACTGGGGCCTAGGGGTGCAAGCGAAGCGGGCATATTAATAGCTGTTGCCATAATCGGAGCGCATAATGGGTCATTTATAATTAAGAGGGTATCCATCACTCTAGCAGGGAAACCTCACCCTCACTTGCAACACGGCAACATATTTTGCATCAGGCCTGGGCGCTTAACCCAACGTTAATTGGGCATAAGTGCACTCAGCCGGCAATAAAACGTGGCTCAATAAATATTTATAGGAACATATAACGTGGCGCAAAAGGCGAAGTATATGCAGATATGTAGTCAGCCCATTATCTTTTCTGACTATTTGCTGATAACGGTCTAATATTCTTTTATGGTTTGGTACTTAGCGCATTGAAGCATTCTTTTCTCTGCCGAAGTATTACCAAAGGAAAGCTTAGGAAGGAAAAAGGTCAGAATGATATAATCGGCCTTCATTCAGCCGCACGCGGTCTTTGTATATTTATTCGATTACTGTCTATTGTTTGTTCACACATTTAAGAATTGGGCAGCGAAAAATCATGACGCCACTGAGAAATTTGACTTTGTTTGCAGCTTTGACGGTGTTCCACCTAGGACTGGAGTATTTTGTAACATTCTCCAAGATGAAATAAACCAAACAACCACTAAATATTTATCTGGTTCAAAATTTCTCCACTGGCTTCTTACAGCCCCTTCTTAACCTGGTTAAGGTTTGTCACAATACCTTTGGTCTTTGGATTGTCCAACTACCTCAGAGTTCAAGTTTCGCCGTTTTGATAAAGTACTAACATGAGTATTATCTATTCACTTTACAAAGCTTGAGTTGTTTTTAATTCAAGTAATATTGCTTTTGCTGCTGCTATTTGTTTTAAAATCATCGTAATCGCTTAGTTTATTCTCTGCACCTAAATTCCAATGAAAATTTACCGATAAACAATGATGACCTCCAACTACCTGTTTTCGTTAGTCGTTTACCGGTAGCTAGTCTATTTCTGTACCAGTATCAGGGGCATAGTTAAACTTTGACGACACGTAAATACGCACACAAAAATTATCTTATTTTATGGATTTTTGCTTTTTATGCAAGAAGTAATCGATAGAATTACAAAAACGTTATTTTTAAGCGGTCTGTAAAAACCTTATAAAGACATCGCGGGGGGGGGAGCGGGCGGGAGAGTTTAGCACAAAATAAAACAAGACGCAGTCAACTGAAAGAAAACCCACACGTTCTGGGATGGAGAACTATGAAACATTAGCTACTTCCTAAAACGGGCAAATATGCCAGTAAGTCGAGGCCTCGGTATATTCAGCTTCTTTTTCCATATTTTTCTCGTACCTTGTTAAGTATCATTCGCTGAAATTTATCCGAACTCTTGTTGGTGTTACTACTTTTGCTGCATAGTATTTTTGTGTCACTCATTACTATATGGGAGAAGCTGCGGTCTTGTTTTCATAGTCGGATTTTAGTACTTATCAGAGAATGTCAGTTACTCAAAGTTTGCGCTTTTAAGGTTTGTTTAATATGATTTTTTAAATCAGGGTTGCACGTAATAGCTTCTGCGATAATCCGTATCGTCCGCAGCTGTCCAATCTTATCCGTGGTAAGTAAGGTGTCCAGTGAAATGTTAAATAGTAGATTATCCTTTTACAAACTCCAACACATGTACAGGTCATTGAAGCTCACCAATTTGCGGCCTTAATTCAGCATCATTGGCAGTTCATTAGTTATAAGGGATATTTAGTGAGCGTATGGTGTGTAGACCCCCTGAATGTTGTTTTAAAAACCTACTTTGTTTGTGTGTTCGGGTAGTTGTGGTGCACTACGCTGTACCTGTCGAATAAATTGGAAATTGGTGACGTGATATGTAGATTTTGCCAATAAGTGGCACTATTGACGTGAAAGTTGTTAATATCGGCGTCAAGGTGGAGGGTAAGGCTGCGGTTAGGCTTATGGTTAGTATTAAGATTTGGGTTATCAGACTTGGGTTGTTTTGGAATTGCAGGTTAAAGCTAGGGTTGGTTTTTCGGATTAAACACTGGGATTTTGAATTTGAATACAGAGAGCTGATACTTCCTGCCTGAGGGCAGCCTGTTGCTGAATCAGCAGTGCCTCGCTCGCTCGCTCACTAGCGAAATAAACTGATTTTGGGTCATTTTCTCAGGGAAATTAATCGATCGGAGATTGCTTAAATTTACATGTCGTATCAGGGATTAAGGGCGCCAAGTCAGGTATCGAATCAAAAGAAAATCGCCAACGGGACCACCCACAACTTCCTCCGTTTTAAAGTCCAGGAGGAACATCAGAGACCACCCAACCCGTCACGGTCGACAGTGATCCATGGGCAGCGGCAATTCTCATCATCGCTGGCACCGTTGTTGTCAGTCTTAGCGATAGAACAGGGAAATTTAACATATCTAGTACACGTCCACTGTGTGTGTATGTGTACTTCACCTCGTTTAGTGGACGTAGCCTCGAATGAGTAAATTACAGGACACCTAATGACGCAGTTCGGTGGATGCTTCTACCGGCAGCATTATTAGCTTCAGCATCTGCTTTGTAGGGATAAATCAGAAACAGGGAACTAAGTGCGGTTTTTCATTTTGGTGCCTTGTTTCCCGTTGCGCATGAATCACACAAAAACATGTCTCGGCAGAGGGCACTGCTAATGGTTCATTTCACGTGCCAGAAGCATCACCCTTACCCATCAAACCGGCCATGAAGTGCCCCCACACACATTCATTCAGCGTATGGTTCTCTTCCGCGGCAGTGGTAACGCACCACTGGTAAAACCCTATCACATCACATCTACTGATCAGCAGGCCATTCGATCTCTCATTCACGTGTTCTCCTTGGCACATACACAAGTTTGAAATCCGAGCCGCCCATCCCGTTGTGCCTATACTGTGAGTCATGTTGCGTGGGTCATAAATTATCTCGTATACAAGGAAAATGGAAAAGATTCATCGAAAACGTCGAGTTGGTCTGATGTATTTTCGAGCTGGTGACATCAACCAGTTGTCACTTGAAATGAAAACGAATGGACCGTTACACGCCGACTATTGGCGTGTGAGATGGTGGATTTCTGAAAGATAAAAAACGGAAGCGGATCAATTACGGTTCGCTGTACTGTAAGGGTGTGGGATGGTGGATGTGGGATAATTTAGACTGTGGGTGTCTGGATTGATGATCATCGATGTGCAATGGGGACAGCGGTCAATAAGTCGTGGTCATAGGCCCTCGTTATGGGTCTCTAGGTCAACATGGCGTTTGATCCTACTCGCACTAGAGTACGAATTCTCGTGTTGGTTTTTGTGTCAGCAATGATGACAACCTCAGTGTTATTACAAATTAATCGACGATTGAACTCCAATGCGTGTGTTATGACGATGGCAAGCGAATCTCAGCGACAGACAGCTAGTTTGTGTTCATTAACGTGGCTGCCCAGACCTGAACGCCTATGGCTTACATTGACACAGGAGCAATGTATGCAAAGGGCGCGGTTAATTACTTTTGTTTGTTGCCAGTTAGTGATGGAACCCTTTACTCGAGCCATGAGTGCACGTAGCGAGGATGCTGACGCGAAGGCGATGTGAATACTAAGGTGATTTAACTATTTGGTGATGACTTCAGCGGCCACCTGCATATCAAGTGGTCAGTATAATCATTTGGCTACAATTTCTTCATTGGAAGCGGGCCTTTTGGTTGTGCCTGTTGCCTACGGCAGTTCTTTAAAGGTCGTTAGATCTTATCAGTCGACAAGTCTTGATAAGCTCCTTCATATAAAGATATTCTCCGCCACAAAAAACGGTAAGCCCTTTTGTGAACCACAGGGCCCTTGCCTCAATAATTGACGATGATCTTAGCTTTGGACCCCTTTTTATGGACGTTCGTTGAGAGACTGCCATGGCTCAGATATTGTATTCGTACGTCCAGAAACGTCAAGCTAAGTCTTACTGCCTCGACAGGCGTAAACTGTATAGCCGCACAGGTGCACCTGTTCGGCTTTCCAGTTTTTTTATTACGACTGTAACATCTGTATAACAAAGCCACTTGTCAGGTTAACTTGCTTAAGGAACCTCTTCTTCAAGTACCTGCAACCATATTTTGGTGATCATTTTGGATATTGGCGAACCCATTGAGGTTCCCTTTACTTGTTCGTATTAATTATTGTTGGATTGAAAATAGTTCCTTAGAAATGGGTAAAGGCCTAACTACTAGGCTCCTTTACTATATAGAAGTGTTATCGTCAAAGCTCAGAGACTTCACAGTGATCTTTTGCCCGTTGCTGAATTATTTGCCACCGCTACCCAGTAGTACCACCACTTCAGCTGCTGAAGCGCATTGGTGTAGGAGGGGAGAAAGATTTTACGCGTGGATTCATTAGGTCATTTAGCCAGCGATTCTCCACGTTCCCCTGAGCCCGTGCTCCGTCGAATAATTTCGCAAAGTCCCTGAAAAAGTCACAGTTTAATGAAAGTTACCA
>JAYGXS010000003.1:49245522-49269813 GCA_036362985.1 Ligula intestinalis
GGTCTGCTCGTTGGCTCTTAAACTTCAGCATAAGTAAGTGTGTGGTTTTAAGACTCCGTACTAGAAGGACTAATGAGGAGGACGATTCCTTCCAATACCTCCTCGACGGGCACCCGCTTTCAAATGTGAACGAACAAAAGGACCTCGGTTTTCTAATAAATTCCTCGCTTAAACCATCTTCTCAGTGTGTAAAGGCACCTAAACGCGCGACACAGGTGCTGTTTGCGATGAGGTGAGGATTCGTCAACATTGACAAGGAGCTCTTCAGGAAAACCTACGGAGCCTTAGTTCGGTCCCCATTGGAGTATGCGGTCCAGGCCTGGCGTCCTTGGTTCCAGAAGGATTACCTGTACCTGGAACGAGTGCAGGCGAGGGCTAAGAAGATGGTCAAAAATCTTGGTCATCTGCCTTATGAAGACAGACTGACCGAACTTGATCTTTTCCCTCTAAATTATAGGCAACTCCACGGGGGCCTCATACAAACCTACCGTATTGTTAGAGGCCGAGAGTACGCCATAAAATTTGATGATTTCTTCGAATTCGCTTGGACGGATCGTCTGCGGGGTCATCCCTTTAAACTACAGAGGAAACCGTCCCGTATCAACGTTCGAGAAAACGCCTTGTCTCAGAGGGTCATCGCAGCGTGAAACGGACTCCCGGAAGCTGTGGTCCTCTCAGGTACTGTTTACATTTTTAAACACAAACTTGATTCTCGTTTGCTGAGAAACTGTGGCAGATATAATTCACAAAGTGTCAGTAGCAGTACTTTGCAACTGGCTCACTTATCGCTGATGTTAAGCCTACATTTGTATTATGTACTATTGTTACGGTGGACCTAATTTGCGATTTTAAGTTATGAATAGGGAGCTGAAGGGCGAAAGCCTTCTTCCCTTAATACGGTGACTTGACGTGACTGAACCATTCCAAATCATCGAATACATTGCCAGTAAAACCGATTCCAAATTATTTTTGTTGATTTTTGCTTTCACTTGAACATTCCTTCTAACCCTAGTTGGCTGTTCATGTACCGAGAACATTGGATAGTCCCAATTAAGTAGGACGTGATCACTTCGGCCTAGAGGAGGTTAATATTGCACCTCGTCGATGCCGTCCAACGATTTTGAGAGAACTAGTTCTAGGCAGTTTGAATGCTGCCCCTCACGCACCCTGGTGGGAAATATGTGTTGAATGAGGGATGAACTGAATATCAGGGCTAAAAAACGCTGGTCGACTGCTTGATCTAGACATAAGGTATTTTTGAAAGGAGTAATAGTCACCTACAGAAGGTTCTTAAGTCAAAAGTTAGTAATACCAAGCAAGTAGGACATTATACTGCGAAAAGTAGCTAACAAAGTGCTTTAGAGAAAAGAGTGACTGACAGTAGAAAAAGCAGACTTTTATGCGTGTTCTGTGCCATTGCGCACGGGTTGCGGGATCTGGGGACGTTACGGCCAATCAGGAAGTGTCGCTTACGGATTGGGTCGAGTTCGCACAGGGAATCTTAGAAGGACGTAGACGACCGATGCATTTGCATTCGTCTGCAGCGGTTGGTCTTCGCGCGAGGTCCTTTTCACAGAATGAGTCATGTGCAGCCCACAGAAAGTTGACCAAGGCGTGGACGGTGGTGCACAGTTTGACAGTTTGACAGTGCAGGGGAATTATCTCAGGACAGCCACACCACTTATTGTTAAGAGGTTTGTAGTCATTGAAGGCATGGAGGAAGGATACGCAGGTTTAGAGTACGTGTACAAGTCCATCAATTCAATTGTTGCAGTATCTTCGCCAGTTAAAGCGCTTTTTATGGAATCGAATTTTTCATACTACAATATCATATTCTAATATATAGCACATGCATGAAGCAAAATATTTTTATTGAAATAACTGTTACGTCAGCTTGTCGTAGGTTGAGCCGCTACGTCATGAGCTATTCACCGCAAAATTTATCTTTATTTGTTGCTAACTATCATAGTAGCAAAGCAAACTAATCGGCTAGTATGTCTTCACCGGATTTTCGAAACGAAAACTGTCGCTTTGTAATAGTTTAATGTTTAACTCATAACTGCTTTGAATTTCTCCATTGCAGGTCACCAAAACTTTAAACCGGCTTTTGTCCAACCGTTTCAGCAATGGCTATCAAGAATCTTTTTCTAAATTGTGTTCTTGTCTTTCTCACACGTTATTTTACTGTCGATTTCGTCTTCCATGTTGGTAGCTGCCATAAACTATTCGGTGTTCTTTTCATTTCTGTCACGATCTACAATGCCTAACTAAGGTCCCGTTTATGTTCAAATTTTAGTATCAAGCTCAGAGAATATATGTAGTTCTTGTTACCGAATAAATTGAGGCTTGTACTCATGACACAGCTCTTTTGAATATGAAAACCTAGAGCAATTTCATGCTTGGCCTTGAGCAATTTCCACGCCTGCTTCACGTGTATTGGATTGGTCGTTAGTAGCCGTCTGCCCAGTACATTTGTTGCGGTTCTTCTCGTGATGGTAGGGTTGCTTCCTCTGCTATATGCCTGCTTTATTTCAGCCGCAAAACGAACATATAGAGCTTCACAGAAAGCGGCATGGATACCGGTTGGACTATTTCGAAAGAAAGTACGTCTGTTTAATCTCAGCATTGTCCAATAACATTATCCTAATTCGTTTTCAATTTCGATGTCACATACTTACCGTTATAACTATAGTAGTAAATCCGTTGCGAGGCTCCGGTGGATTGTTGTAGAAATGTCGCGATACGTTTGATCGATTAATAGCCGATTTTTCCATTGGTCGCTATGGGTAGAGTCGCTAAAAAGGTTGTCTGATAGGGCAACACAGAGGAGTCTTCATTATGGCCCCTTACTGCCTCGCTTTACTAGCATCCTTTTTGCACCGGAATTAACCTTCATCTATAAAATTTGGCTAATTTCGCATTTTTCTTTGCCTACATAGGGCTGTATGCTGTTCGGTAATAAGCGTGTTCGTTTTGTGATGAACTGTTTAGGTCGTATGGAAAAAGAGTATCTACTGTTTCTAAACTGAAATCTATTTGGTTGTGTTGTTGTTTTTTTATACTGGCTCTGCATCCTCCGCACCACCAACACTGACGACAGCTGCTTCTCAGTCCTCTTCTTGGACTGAAGCTATCTAGTTTGGTTAAAGCCTCATTTCAAGAATATATTAGTAGTTTGTACGTCCTAGTTGCTGTCAACTTTATAGATTGGTTGGCCTTTAACGGCACCAGCTTCAGCTGTGTACGTCATTTTAAATCTTATGAAGCTCCTAATACTGTCGCCGTTTCCCGCAATCCTTATAAACTTTACTTTATTCAACTGCGCCGTCTTCTTTATTGGGATGCCGCTAGAAGTAATATGATTGTTCTGGGCTTTACCACAAAAAGCATTCGAGAGGAAGTCAGTGTCCAATAAAGCAGAGGCTTGGATACTGCCCACGTCCGTAACTTCTGCGTTTTTTGTCGAACCCCTTAAACTCAACGGGGCATGTAAGCGTGCACTGGCTAGTTGTAGATTATGTATTAATGGCATTAAATATGGGGTTGTTCCTCTGTTGAGCCCTTTTTAAAAGTACTGTATGTCCTATTCCAGCTTAGAGGTAGTCAAGACGAGCTAAGACAATCATGCCGATTTTCACGGGCAGGATGTTTTTAGACTACGGTAGACTGTGTGAACCCTAGGCTTGTTGATGGCTGCTACCTTGGGTTAACCTCCGCAAACCGATAAGTCTTGGGTTAATTCGACTGAGCAATTGTCCTTCGTTTGACTTTGTAGAAAGCCGCTCAAAGAACCCCTGGTCAGCCAAAAACATATTTTATGAGACTTTCCTGTGTAGTCTAATATCCGCGTGCGGAATGTGGCCTGCTCTCGTAGATAGTTGCAGGTTGTGCTTACGCTCTATTCTCCAAATCCGACCTCCGATTAAGTCCCCAGGGTATGTATATTGTCATCTGAGCTCCACTTGCTTGCCAACCCAGATGACTGAGTTACGTAATTCGTGTATTGCACACACCTTCGTAGGTGCCTTATTGACCGAATCCCACTCTGGCTACTAAATACCTCGAATTTGAAAATTTTAGTCGTGATTAAGTGTGCTTTAAACTTACCTGAGGCATGTCTCTAGGCGGTCGTTTACAGTCAACTGTGTGATCTCGCACAGGAGTTTTTTCGTCATTTTGTCTAGCCTTCCTGCAGTGTAAAGCCAACTAAAATGTCGTTGTGAATTTCACCACAAGGCTTGACAAGAAGCAGTCAACGACATACCCTATTTTATGATAATAGCCCTAATTGTATCTCTACTTTTGCCGTAGTATTATCGTCGGCTAACAAAAATAACACTTTTTAAACTTTCAGACGTAAAAAGGAGGCTCGTGAGCCACATGAACGCAGTCAAAAAGCACGGAAACTTCGCGGCATTAGGGCTAAGCTTGCCAATAAGGAGCGCTTCAAGGAGAAGGTGCAAATGAAGAAAACGTAAGTTTGAGGCTTTTTTATATCCTTATACAGATCACAGCATTCGTATGCACGAACTACGAAACGTGCGACAGAAGGCCGGAGAGGCTGGCGGCCCAGGCGAAAAACCCGTTTTCCTGCTTGATCGCGAGGAGCAAAATATTTCAAAAATTCTGTCCAACACCGTCAAACAAAAGCGCGCTGAGAAAGCCGTAAGTGCTTAAAGTTCCTATGTTGTAGTTCTTTCTAATTTGGTCACTTGTTTTTGCGGTACTACCAAACAACCCTTTTAACAGTCAGCAGTCCAGTCCTGCTATTCACTGAATGAGGATGTTTGCGCTCCAGGTGTTTGTATGGATAAGAAAGAAGGCTTGTCAAGCACCGGAGCGATTGCTTGCTGTCCTGAGCTTTCAAACACAGAAGTTAATCTTCAGAGGTGAGAAACAGCAACAAAAAGGAAGCCAATTGCAAGGGTATACCCCTATAATTGCTCCCATTTTTTGTAGCTGTTTCTTGTTTCTGATGACTCGACTCGACGTACTTTGAGTTGACCCAATTGTGAAAAGACTCCAGGTGTTCGGCGGGATGTGAACCCGTGTAGTAGAAAAGGCCATAACCGGAAGCCAATGCTCTAACCGTTAAACTACAAGTTAGATGCCATGAATTTAATCACACTTGGGTCGATATTACCCGCCCAACTTTACCGCTCGTATGGAATCTATCAATGCGGAACAGCAAGCTGACTGCCCAAGCAGGATTTCCTAAGTAATCATTTCGAATCCACCAGAACGATTATTAGGCTGACTTAATTATTAGGAGGTTTGGCAGATTTGCTTAATTTGAGTTGGTCTAATTGTGAAAAAACTCGAGACGTTCAGAGGGAGAAGACAGTTGATTGGCATACCCTCTCTAATTGTCCTGTTTTCGTTGCTGTTTCTTACCTCAGGGGATTAACTCATGTTCAGGACAATAAACCAATGTTTCGGTGTTTGACAGCCTTTCTCCCTTGCCTATGCTATTCAATAGTCGGTTGAAAATGCCGCCGAACATTTCATCTCACCAGATTGTTAGTCTTGCTACCATCCACACTAGCTTTAAAGTGGCTGTGTTCTGCTGGTATTGCAGGGATGGATGCTATTTACCGCTGTGGAAAGTACGACAGGGTATGCATAAAAACTCTTGTTTGTCAAACTCTTGATCCCATAAAACTTGATGTCTAGCGTACACGCGTTCGATTTTGGAGGTGTTGCTCAATTTCCACTTTCAATGCTCTTGGTGAACTGTTGATCGTGACAGTCGTGGCCTTGTAAGACTGATGGTGTGGAATTAGTAACTTGCAGTGCTATTAGAAAATACAAGCAGACAAGCAAGAAATAGAAACCATGACAACTAAACTCTTGTTAAATTCCGGACAATGTAAGGTGAATTTTGCCGTAAATAGCCGGATTTCTTACATTTCCACTGGGAATTAACAAACAGTTAATTCGAGGGCGTCAGTACGAACTAAAATACTTTTAAATGTAACTATTGCTTCCGCTGTCTGATATAACACTGAATACTAGCCGGTTTTGCTAACAATTTTAATTTCTTAAAAATAAACGTTAGTCTTTCGGCGCACAAGTTCCACTACTCTAGTTTCTGTCGTAGTCCAAATCTGATAAAACAGTCGGATGATTCGACCTGCATTAGATTTGGATGCGGTTTATGAGAAAACTTGGGCTGTGGGATTTGGTGGATAAACTTCTGATTTGATTTTGGTTATTTTATTGTGGCGACTCGGTTTGCAGGTGTCTGGTTCTCTTTTCATGACGCCCATTAAATATGTAGCAAACACCTGGCGATTCTCGGTTTCTGTGTCGCTGGTTATGTCTCCTTCCAAAGTTTTCCTGCCGATAATGAAAGACCCTGCAATTGACTGACTTAAGGTCCCTTCAGACATTCTAGAACACTTATTTGGACAGTAAGTTGGCCGGTAGTACTTTATTCAGGTTGCTAATTCCAAATAGTAAAATAACCAGCGTAATGAAGAATACGGCCGTGAAAATGTACAAATATTCAGTTCACATTCATGAAAATAGTGCTTCGTTAACACTAGAGCTATGCTAAGTTAATGAAAGAAGTCAAAGGAGCGCAGAAATTAGGGATACCGTTGGGTCTTTGGTACGAAAACCTGCTCTTGATTCTGTAACTGGAAAACCGCAATTTAAAATGCGCTGACTCATGAGCCCGCTTTATTTTCTTCAAATCAACAATGTCATTTTTTTTATCTGTCATAAGTGTACCCACTATTTTTACAGAGGCCTTATTATTTTACGAATATCTTCACTCCCTGACTGCTTTTATATTCCGGTTGATGCAATGCGCTAAAGGCAATTTGGGTTTTTCTGTGTCTCTTATGATCGTTTTTGTGTTCAAATGTTCTTATGCCTCTTTTGATGTATCGCCTCGTTCCCACGTCAAGTGAGTCTTTTTTCCAGTACCCTTAGCCACCATTTTTGATTTCCTTCCAGGGGAAGTGGCAGGTACCACTACCAAAAGTTCGGACAGTGTCTGACGCAGAGGCCTTTCGAGTGGTAAAGTCTGGTAAATCAAAGAGGAAGGGATGGAAGCGAATGGTTACGAAGATGTGTTTCGTGGGTGACAACTTCACACGCAAACCACCGAAGTTCGAACGCTTCATCCGGCCCATGGCAATGCGTGTGAAACGTGCCAATGTGACTCATCCCGAATTAAAGACAACTTTCTGCCTGCCCATAATAGGTGTGAAGAAAAACCCAAGCTCACCTCTCTTCACATCACTTGGTGTCATCACAAAGGGAACTGTAATTGAAGTAAGTCCTTCCCCTGTTTGTTATGACACTTGATGAATCCTTATTTGAAGCATCTTTTCCCAGGTACAAATTTGAATATTGCGTATGTAGCAGAATTTAATGGAACCATAAATTACACGAGCGCTCATGAGCTGCATCCAGTCGCTGTATAGACTGAGTAAAGAATGAGAAAATACAGAATTGAATTCATACAGTAGAAAACGATACAAAAACATCAAGGTCACAAGAATTGGCCAAGGGGCAATCAATAAAGTAGGATATTCAAACGCTGTGGGCAGCAAAAAAAACGGTGTATAAACGTCTAAGGCAAAAAAGTTTGGAAGTGGAATATGTAAACAAAGAGCCGGTGCTACCACAGCAGGGTTTGATTCACCACATGCTCCAGTTGTTTACATAGGCCAGGTTTAAACCGCCGTATGTATGCTGCCTCCAGGTAGCGTAAGATACGAGTTGTTCGTGCCCAAACAAGTACTCGGAAAGATGTTTTAGGGTCAACACAATTTATTTATTCAGTTCTAACTGAGTTCAAACAGGGATCGGCTTTAAGCGTAAATGTAATTGGTGTTGGGATATTGAAAAGTCAAGCAGGTAGAGTTTGGATGGGCAACCTGTCGGTAGAATGTACAGTTAAAAGCAGCTGATGCAGATCAATGTTGCGCCAAGTGCAGTTTTTCGTGTCCCATGTTGCGGGAGTTAACAGATACATACGATTTACCCGTAGTTAGATCGGGTCCGGTAGATTAGTGTGTATAGGTAATGCTCTCAACGGTGGTTGTACGGAATAATCGTATCGAATCAAAGCTTTCAGGATTTGAAAAGTGCACTCACGATATGAGCAAATGGATGTTCGTTCGTCAACATTGGTGATGCTGACATGTATACTAATGTGTCTCAAAAAACCGGTAGGAACATTAATGCGATTTAACTGCAACGACTCGTAAACGGAGGCTGAGCATTAACAGCGTTGATCATTTGTACTCCTATCACGCCTTCTAGTCTATTCTCCTCAGATTTCTGTGTTCAGCTATTTCTAACGATTGCTGCTACATCCCTTAGAGCGGTTAACCATTCTTGAGCGGAGCCTCATTCTTTTAGACATTTTAATGAAACTGTCGACACGTCAGCCCTCCGTTTTAAGCATTTTTCCGAAAATCTAGCACTAAGGCATGCTAAAACTTGTCGTTTCGAAAGATGCGGATCTGACGTCCATCTGATCCATCGATGTTAAGTCTGCAGCACCTTCCAGCACACTCTTCTACTATGGCTGTCCGCCAAACATTCCTGTCACCTGGTCTTCACTATTCTATGGTGTAATGTCGATGGTGTCGTGCTTCCTCGCCTGGTTTTGGTAGCTTCATCGAGTTCGCGTTCCGTAAAGTGATACTTGAATTGTCGCAGGTGACACAGACCATCACTTTCTTGGACCACAGAAGTTCGATAATCACTCTTCGGTAGCCGGACTACCTCGCCACTTGGAAACTTTCCCTATCGCTATTCCTAGCACATTTACACATTAAAGACGCTTTTGGCGGTTGGTAATGTGAAAGAAAATGCTGCATTGACCTCACTTTAGCTGGCCGGGAATGATTGGGCACACAAGATGACGGGACGTGAGCCAGCGTACAACGCGTCCCGAACCCACGTAAGACAGTAATTAAATATGGACCCGGCCTCACCGCAAGTTATTTGACGTATGCCGTAAGCCTACGTTGACATCTAGCAAAACAGCTGTACAGCCCACGCTAATATTGCAAATCCTTACATCTACAGCTCGTTGAGGAAAGTGTAACGATGAAAATTGAAGCCTGCTGAAGGTTTTTCCTACCGAGGTTTTAGTCTATGAGTTTGGTATTTACGTAGCTATTACTTCCTGATAATAATCTGGGTCTCCAGCAATATACCTATTGTCACTAGCAGCAAGGGCATATGCTCTCTGTCCTGTTACAAAATAGAACATTTTAGAATGCTAAAATACCAAAACCACTGCCAGGAAGAGAACGAAAACGTTTGCCCTTGAACGCCATATTGTATGCTCCTTAGGCCTGGTCGGCACAAACGGTGTTAACCTGCGTTTCCAGACCACATTTTAACCCCTTAACCCTATAGGAGGCAAGCAACGTATATCTCTACTATTTTACTTTTACATTTCAGACTACTATAGAGTTATACCGACTACGATAAGAAAACGAAATTGGCCTGTACATCATGTGTTATATTTGAAGTCCAGTTGATAGTGTTTAGGATAGCTTGGGCAGTGTTGTCGTTTCTCCGATTTCAATTTGTTCGTGATCTGTTAGCAAGACTGCCACGCCCGGCGACCAAGTAAGGTGCAGTCTGCGCATGCCACGACAGTTAGTCGCCCGTAACAAATCAATGAGGCTACACCACGTTGAAACATTTGGTGATGCTGCTTAACTTCATTTAGTTTGGCTTAATGGTCGCAGTGGTTACTAGAGTGTGGCTTCACGTCTTTGGGTGACCACAACTGATAGCGTAATAGCATTCCTTGCAGCATGGCACGACCGCCGTTCTACCAACCATCCTGTCGCACAGATGTACCAAGTGCGAGATTTGCGAACTCAGATCTCCTGGTTTTTTTATTTTATGTTGCGCCTTCATCCACACCTGGCTGTTTCTGTCTTCAAACCAAATACAATCCAGGTGTAGACGGCAACCTCGTTTCATTTCTGACTGCTTATCGGTATAATATCAAACCATTGCCCCCACAAGTTTTATCAGCTAACCTCTGGCTTTCGCAAGCCTTCTAGATGTAGGTCATCACCAGTTTAATGCTAGTCTTTGGTTATTGAAGTTTCACACATATTCTTTCCTTTTTGTAGGTAAACGTCAGTGAGCTGGGCTTGGTAACACCGGGTGGCAAAGTGGTGTGGGGAAAGTACGCCCAGGTGACCAACAATCCGGAAAATGAGGGCTGTGTTAATGCTGTTCTTATAGTGTAAACAACAGAACCTCTGAGCCACTGTACATTTTTTGAAGTTTTTTCAGTAAAATAAAGCGACAAATCCGGGTTTTTATCACAGTTAACAAAGGTAGGGTTAGCTGTAATCTAGACAGTAGACTTTAGGGATTGCGCAAATATCTGTCTCCAGAAGAATACTACACGATATTCAAACGAGTATTCGCACTATAACTAGTTCAGACTCGGAAATCAGTAGGTCGACTGCTTCGTAAGTAAAAGCAGGACCATCCAGAGTATTTTTAGGCTCGAGTGTACTTTGGAGGAAGTCGTTTAATTTTGTGGATTCCTCCAGCGAAGGAACTGAGGCACACTTAGGTTTGAACTCATGGGTAACCTGTGCAGCTATACTCATTCCTCGACATCCTTGACAGACTTACCGAGCCAATTATTGGGCAGACATACCGGGAGAAACTGAACTTCGAAATGCATACCCATTGAATTTGAACTCAATAAATAATTTGATACCACTAACCCAGAGCGTAAGCATACTTGCGACTTATTCAGTAACTATGACATAGAAAGGCATAGGGCTCAATCCTATCACCCGCAGGCGTTTAGGTTTCAAATGGCAAGGGCATGTGACCCTGTCAGCCTCTAAAGTTGTGCCATACTCAAGCTCATTTTCATAGGCTTTGTAAAACTGTTGTGCTATTGACATTCATGGAATTTTAATGCACGATACCGTAACAAGTTCAAAAACAAAACAGTCAATTCTGCATTTAACATTTACTCTGGCATTGCAACAATACCGCTAGGGACACGAAACTCAATGTTGCGATGAGGAATTGCCCTGGTAACAACGACGAGTGTTCAATTTCATCGTAAATTCAGCAGATAAATTTTGGACTGAGAAGAAAACTCGATCGCTGGGACACTATGTTTATTCGCCTGACGTTTTGACATCCGTTGCGGATTCATAATCAGAGACATGAGTAGCAGAAACAAGAAACCCCGCCTATGCTAAGCGATGTTGTAGTTTGATTGCCCAAGAACATATCTCGGTTTACGATAGGGCCCGCGTTTATGAGATAATGACATCGGAAAAATGCATATAAACAACGGTCAGTGCGGTTATTTTTCAGAAAATATACGACAGGAATCCTATTTACAAGTGAATGAGTGAAGGAACTCATTTCGCATCTTTCGATGCCATGTGCCGCATAAGTAGAGTATTGAACCTTTCGTATTTCTTTACGTCCTGTGCCAGTTCTGTCACGTACCGAAGAGTCTAAGTTTGCATGAAAATTACACAAATGTTTACCCACATGTTCATTGTCAGTGGCCTTAACTACCATTTTCTGATTCTTATGCTGATATTTCGTCAAAAGTCGAAACTAAAACAAAATAAGGCGTATTTTTATTTACTTTGTAAGGATTGTCTATGTAAAGCTTCTCGGCCGCACTCGCGAAGTCCTCCCATGTTGCGAAAAGCGTCATCCGTAAAGCAGATTGACACGATCCAATCTTTTTGAATTAAGCGGGGTAGATTTAAAGTATTTAAATAAACGTTTGGATGTGGACTTAAGTATTAAATTTTGTTAAGGGTAAAATATGCTTGAGCATCAAAAAATTCTTATTTATAATCCACCACCCAGTAAAAAGAAAGAGGTGAGCGTGCCATGCTTCAAATAAGCTAAGAAAAACGGTTGCTGTCACTACAGCTGGCAAAATAAAAATATGTAGGGGTCATGGTTCCTTTTCGTAGAACATGTCCAAAGTCGGCGCAGTATCGCTGCTTGCACCAACTTATTGCGGTGAAGCAGAGCCGTAGCTTATTTTTTGTTAACTATGTTGCTGTAAAATGGAAGAAAATGCTCCGTGATAGGTTGGCATTGCCTACCTTGCAAGAAGTGCAAATTTGCATTGCTATGATTCGTAGTATCAGGTTCTGTACACGCCGCTTGGCAGTTTATTTATTCATTTAACGCATTCCAGTTTACTGATAAGGTCAAAAGCTGTTCATAGAAGAGGATTCTGCTTTCAGTGATAAACTCCCAATCACTGTCTCTGGTGTTTTTCAGGAGAAAAAACTGCAGCTTACTAAGTCATTGAAATACGGGATGGGGACAGGTTGGCAAGGGTACATGGTGTGGTCATTCTACCTTTGGTTTTATCAATGCAACATTCTGCACCAGATAACGGTGTGTCGGCAAAAAGCCCCTCGCTGTCGGCTGCAGAATTAGCAGGCTGCAGAATCAAGAAAACTACCCTCAACCAGAAGCTTCGCACAAGATTTAGGGTCTGTGAGCGCCATGAGAGCGCAACATAGACTGCACTGAGTCAGCTCCAGAATTCATGAAAGTAGTCCTGAATGTAGAAAACTAGCGATAACTTCTTGTAAGTTGTAGTGTCGGCAAGCAAAATGATCCCAAAATCACAAGTCAAGGAAGACGATGTTGATAGCGAGGGATTAACTGTTGGAAAAAACCTGGCA
Source organism: Ligula intestinalis (assembly GCA_036362985.1). Lineage (NCBI taxonomy): Eukaryota > Metazoa > Platyhelminthes > Cestoda > Diphyllobothriidea > Diphyllobothriidae > Ligula > Ligula intestinalis. The sequence goes on from JAYGXS010000003.1 coordinate 49,258,221, forward strand.
AAAAGGCTTTGAAATGGACCATCTGCCAGCTGCGTGTGCATGATAGATGTTTCTGCGAAGTTTTTACCAGCCGTTTAGAAGCCCTGAGTTTGGAGTGTATCCTAAGGCGGCACCGTGCGCATCGATTGTTTCGAAGTAACATAGATCTCGGTTACCGTGTCGACTGAGAGCGTGGGAAAGGCAGGACATCACGGACTTCTCGCAGTGACTGTCAAACGAAATGCGGGGGAGTTTATCACGTGCGCGAGAACAGTGGGCATACGAGGCTTGGCAAATAAGTTAGCGTGAGTCAGCGCATCAGGCTCCCAAAAACTTTACCAAACCAAAGACTGTTTTGCTCAATTTGTATATTTCTGGGTAGCGTATTCCAGATTGTTATGGCGTTTCATTAAAAAAACTGGCGAAAAGGCCCTTTTGTAAGCTTCGAAGCCCCAGCAGATCGAGGTTCGGATATCAACGACCTTATTGGTAAGACAGGTCACGGTGTTCTGATTCCATTTTCTTCCGTTCACAAGTTCACAAAAGGCTAAAAAGAGACGAGTGATATTTCAGACTCGGTCTAATGTACACTTAATAAAGGCTTATTATAGCACATGTAGTTTTAGAATTTGTGAGAGTAAATTTGGCATGCTTTTGAGACAGCCAGGATGCAGTGCTCTGACAGATTAAGACTAGCTCTAGTCCTGTCGCACGAAACACACTATATGTAATAGTGCTTAATGCCAGGGCCGTTATGAATAAAATGGCTCAACTTCTAGCTATCGCTTTCGAGATGATGCCCGATGTTATATGCATAACAAAATCTTGGACCCATCCAATCATTTCTGACTCCCCCTTATCATAGACGACTATGATTTCTATCGTCACGATCGCATTAATAAGCGTGGTAGTGGTTGTCTTCTCTACATTAGAACGTCATTTAGGCACTTTCCGTTTTATCTAACTAGCACGTCCTTATCTGGAAATCACTGTTTCGCCTCTATTATCCTGTCGCCCCGGCAAAAGGCGATTATCCTCCTAAGTCTTCGTCTGAAGAAAATGCAAATTTGTGCGAAATATTAAAGCTTATTTCAGAATCCTTTCATGAAGTTAAAATTATTGCTGGAGATTTTAATTTTCCTGAAATCGACTGACTTTCAAACTATTGTTCACCTAGATTTCAGCCTTTCCTAGAAACCATTAATTTTTTATAACTGGTCTCAACTGGTTAGTGCTTCAACAAGAGATAATCATATCCTAGATCTGATTCTCATAAATGGTATTGCCCCTCTCTTCATTGATTTTAAGCAGGACATCTTCCAAAGTGATCACACATTAATTCACTGTTGCCTTCTGCTTTCTTCTACGAAAAAGGCTAGTGCCAGTCGTACCTATCCTGCGTATGACTCCTTAGATTGGCAGAGCCTCTCTTCCATTAACGATGCTGCATATCTTTCTGAACTCATGTCAGTCGTTTCTAATAAAATGATGGAATTTGTGCCCACTAAAATTGCAAAACCCTTCACACCAGAATCGACCGTTCCTCATTTTCTTTTGCCCAGACTAAAGAAATTAAGGAGGCAGCTGAAAGATAGATCTATTAGTTCGCTGTCTGTGCACCTAAGGATCGCAGAGATCTTCGAATTAGCGTCAAAGATTCGTCTTGCAAGTGACCAGCACAGGGAAAATTGCGCCCTGAGCGAGTCAAACTCTGCAAAATCGGTTGCACAACTGTTTCAGCGTAGGTCCTCCGCAAAACGAGGAATTGAAATGCCCTTATTGCTGAATGAAAATAAAACATTTGTTCTAGATGAGTCTGATAAGAATGAATTATTCAATGCTTTCTTTGCGAAGCATTTTACGACAGAATCCGAACCGGTCTCGTCGTTTCAACCATACTCAGACAATACTCTCGGAAACATTGATTTCTCCATAGAATTAATTCGTAAGCAGATAATTTGTCTAAAAAACTCGCACTCTTCGGGAACTGATGGTATCCCCAATTCAGTAATCAAAAGAGTGTCGACCTTTCCCAAATTACTTAGCCATATATTTTCAGTCTATCTCTTAAATGGTTACTTTCATGTCACTTGGAAGGCATCCATTATTCTTCCAGTTTTAAACTCAGGATCTCGTTCAGACATAAATAACTACCGCGGTGTTCATGAAACCTCGGCCCTAGCTAAACTTCTGGAGAAGGTAATAATTTTCATCAAATTCTCGATTTTTGCCTAAAAAATAAACTTTTAAGTGACTCACAGCATGGTTTTCTACCCGGAAGATCATGCGAGACGTGTCACTTAGCTTTTCTTAACCACCTCACTTCCCTCCATAACGAGCAGCAATCCGTGGTTGTTATCTACTTTGAACTGAGCAAAGCCTTCTACAAGATACCGCACAGACGGCTTCTGGTAAAATTGGAAGCAATTGGCATCCGTCCCCCTCTTATCGACTTCATCGGTTCCAACTTGTCTAACCGCAGCCAGAAGGTCCTAGTAGGTAATATATACTCCACTTCTCAGCTGATCACGAGTGGCGTTTTTCAAGGCATTGTCTTGGGTCCTTTACTCTTCATTCTATGCATAAACGAAATTTCGACTGTTCTAAACAATTCACACAATCTCATTTATGCAGACGACCTCAAATGAATATACTCATTTTCTAAGGACACGGCAAGTATATGCCTTGATAAAATAAATGCGGACCTACTTACACTCTCACATTGGAGTGCTACCTGGCAGATGGAATTCTCTCCATCCAAGTGTAGTTTCATGTGTTTCAGTCCCGCTAAGCTTCCTCGTCCCCTAGTCTTTCAAAATACTCCACTTTTAGAATGATCCACTATAAAAGACTTAGGTATAAGCTAAAAAAATAAACTAGCATTGTCGCCTCATGCGGATCGAATATCAGCAAGGGCTGCACAGATATGTGGTTTTATATCACAATTATTTCCTGCTGGAAATAAAGTTAAAACTTTATCGCATGTATGTTCTACCCATCCTAGAATACTGCTGTCCCCTCTTTGGTCTAATGAATGCTTCGGACCGCAGTAAGATTGAAAATGTACAGAGGGTATTTACTCGCAAAATATTCGCTCTTCCTCGATCCACTCTTTCTTATACGGAGAGATGTCAGTTAGCGAACATGACATTTCTTTGGGTCAGAAGACTCGAAGCGGGCCTCTGTTTCCTCTTTATAATAATTTGTATATTTAATTTGTATAGTAAAGACCCAAGGGGCCCTGTCGTTACAAACTTAGTGCTATCGTGAAAATAAAAATAATAATGATAAGCAGTGAACTCTTATAAAATAATTGTCATCGGCAGTAAAAAAAACTCCTTTATCAGTGGATGAGTTCAGCGGGCGTAACTCTACTCGTAACCTTCCACGAATCAACGCTCTCATTCCCACCGATAGACCTTATGCCACTCGTAATCGGTCCAGGATTATTGCACCCCCCTTAAGCTCGTCTTCGAACCATTCTCACTTCTTTGCCTCCAAATATGCCTTCCTCTGGAATAATATTCCCCTCAAAATTAGGCTGTCATCTAATTTAGCAGTTTTTAAAGTCAAATTACGTAAACACTTAACTTCGGAATGTATAAAGTCCTTGTTATCCGTCTCCTTCCCAAACACACAACTTTTGGACTTTGAAAAGGGTCTCCCTGGTATCTGAGGTGGTTATGTTTATATCAAACATTTTTCCATATATGTCTATTTCTTCCTCCTTTGAGTGATATTTGCAACGATGTTTCGTCCACTTCTCTGTCCAGTCATCATTGCCGTTTTCTCCATTCTCCGTTTTACAACTCTGACGATAGACTTCATGGTCTTTAGTCATGCTCGTGGCGGTTCTGCTATTTTGGCCGGCTCGTCGCTAAACTCCGCAGTCTACAAGGTCACATCTCCGGCGTTTCGTTGATGATCAGGTGACCTCTGCCGTTCCCTCATCTTCCTGACTCCGTTGTCCCCGATGGCCTCCTCCGGTCTCATCTCCCTGATGGTTGATCATGAAGCCAGTCGGGCGGTGTAACAATGGTGAATGACAGCCTTTGCTGTTATATGATTTTTCCAACTACAAGAAGCGTTTCCAACCCTCATTTGTTCTCATCAAGAGTCCTGTCTCTTTTGCCCTATAATCAATCCTCTCAACCAACCCCCTTAATTTTTTTGAAGCAGTTTTTTTCTCCTACGTTTTGTTTTTTTAAGCGGGGGCTCGCTGAACTCAGCCCCAGCTTAAATAGTAGGAGTTTATTTTTCCACTGCTTCCTCCTTAGTTCACCATGCGTTGACTACTATTTTAAAACGATGATATGTTGTTGAATATGAATTAATCTACCAACACTTCTAAACGCTCCCGCTGTCTTTGTGGTTGTTTTATGGAAAGCAGCATTTATCAGCTTTGTATTTATTGTTCCCCAGCACTAATTTTGCAATGACGAGGCCCTCCGGGCCTAAAATATACAAGTTATTGATTTATCTATTATTAGTTTACTTTCATATTGCTCGCATTGTACCATGACAACTCCCTCGAATCTGTGTGATGATAATTGTATGCAACTTCATATTGTGTGTGTAATTGTAATGGTTCTTTTGCGTGCATAGCAAATATAGTGAGGTTTAACATTTTTCACGTCTCGTGCTGAAATATGTACTTCAGCCATGGTGGTCTTTTTGCCAATAACATAGACTTTAAGTTTACGTGCATTAGTTGGTCTGTCGCTCATGAGAATTTGGTATTGTTTAAGGGATAATTCGGAACCAGCCATATCCGCTGAAAGCCAGGTTCCAGTGAAAGTCATAATGTCTGGTTTCATCTCATCAACAACGTTTTTAATTTCGTCCGGATTGTTGAAAGAGCTTTCGACGTTTTTGGACATTGTTCAATCGGTTTGGTCTGGCCCTCATTGAGGAAGATTTTGGCCGAAGAGAAGTTGCCCTCATTGAAATCTCTTGCTGCGTTTTATTTTAAAGACGTTTTCCTCTGTTAATTTCCTTACTCAATTCTGTTACGAGTTTGCTTATTTTCAGCCATGCCCTCAGCTCTTAGTCCGACTGAAAAATAGTTGGTTGTGCAAACTTTGGAAGGCTGTTTTTCCTTCTAGCAAATGCACTGCCTGGCCTTTATTTTCCAAAATAAATTCTAGGGGTTTTGGGTACGTTTTCCGGTCTTGGCCAGAGTCTGTTTTGCCCCGTCGGAATGCACTTTTTGACGGTGAAAATTTCTTAGTCCTCCAGGACAGCACTGGCAGATTTGTGAAGAGGATCTTCATAATACGCCTCTGGTCCCTTTGTAAAAACTGACCTGGATCATGGGGCAGCTTTTTTGACAATATCTTGCCTGTGATTTTTAGGCGAGCTTTGTTTTGCGTCATATGCACCCGAAAGAGAGAATACTGTACTGCTACTTCTCGTGGATGCTAGCATATTAACATGAGCTTTATTTTTGCTTGTTGCAGCCTGAGAATTTTACATTATTTTACCTGCCGCAATAATCTGTAAGCAGCGGATGTGTGGTTACTTCCATGAACGGACTATTGTATGCCCTTTTAAACGTGTTGGCTATTTATGCAATGGAATGACAACCCCGTCTTCCAGAATTGATGATGAGCACATCTTAAAGATTATACTACTTTAAGTCACTTTCAAGTCACTTTATTAAGGGAAGAAGGCTTTTGCCCTTCAGCTCCCTACTTATAACGAAAAATCGCATAATATGTCCTCCGTAACAATAGAACATCATACAAATGTAGGCTTCACATCAGCGATAAGTGTGAGACAGTTGAAAAACGCTACTACGGACGCTTTGTTCATTATATCTGTCACAGTTTCTCAGCAAATGAGAATCAAGTTTGTGTTTAAAATTGTAAACAGTATCTGAGAGGACCACAGCTTCCGGGAGTCCGTTTCACGCTCCGATGACCCTCTGAGACAAAGCGTTTCGTCAAATGTCGATACGGGCCGAATTGGAATTTGGAATTTGGTATTTATATTTTGCAGCGCCGGTATGGCACTATCTGTACAAAGTTAATTTCGAAAAAATAAAAATTCATAAAATAATTTGACAGTATGTGCAAGTAGACGTAGAAAGTCGAAATAATGTCAGCAGAAGTTGTCCTTTTGGCGCAACATTTAGCAATGTTTTGCAGGTAATTTTGAACTAAAAACAAAAACTTATGGCAGTTAAAAAAAACTCTTACAGCGAAAATGGAGACAGTGTTCAACGGGACTCCATGTTCAAAAAATGTGCAAGAGAAAAAAACTGCTGTTGGAGATAGTTGTAGGAACATAGTGGTAGAGCAGAAATAGGTGTGGGTGGTCTGATGAAGGTGAGTAGCCAACAAAACTGCAGCATTTTAGACTGAGTACTTCCGAGTGGCTTCGTTTGATTCAGCGGTGGATAATGGAAACATGTAGGTTCTCGGGGGACACGAGGCAGAGAGAATAGTTTCAAGCGGATCTCCTAAATTCCCGATGGTCGTTTCTCGGAGTCATGGAGAAAGCTGCTCGGAAAAGATGAGGAGAATAGAAGGTTAATAGAATCAGGGTTAAGATAAATGTTCAGTCTCCGTTTGAAAGCAGACAGTCTTGTTAACGACCTAATTTTGCTTGGCAAGTTATTCCAATGAAAGTAATATCTGGAAGCAAAAAACAAAGAACGTTTACATGAGAAAGATGCAGGAGGGGGTATAACAAGTGCCGAGTTTCTGAGGTTGTAGGGACGGCTGACGGGGGTAATGACAGAAGTCCTGGGTAAATTTGTGCTATAATTAAGCCGAAAAAGGAGACAAAAGCCTGCTTCCAATCGCCTGACCCAAAGGAACTTTAATTTCGTTACTTGACATCTATTTGAGTAATAAGTATTAGAAGCTGTCGGCTACAGTAGTTTTCGCGTGTACTTTTTTTGAATTTGTTCAATTTTTGAACGGCTACCTTCATTCATGAGACCGAAAAAGGGGCAGCAGTATTCTAAGATGGGAAGCACGAACATACGATAAAGTCTTAATTTCATTTCAGGAAGATAGATATTACAAGGGATGAAGCCGCAAACCTGTGCAGCTTTGGCTGTAATTCTATCGGCATGAGGAGAAAGTTCTAATTTATTGGTGTAGCTTAATCCTAGGTCCTTGATACCGGAACATTCAGTCATTGGGTAACCTTGAAAAATAACACGTTGTGGCAGCCTTTCAGGCCCAAAGCACATGTATCGGCACTTAGAAGGTGAGAACTCCATCTGCCATGTTGAGCTCCACGCCGAAAGAGCGTGCAGATCAGAATGAATTTGTTCATAGCATCTCACGGCCTTAGAGTTAGAGAAGGAGTATCACACTTGAGATCATCTGCATAAATATAAGATTGGGAGTGTTTAACACTCAATGAGATATCATTTATGCAAAACAAGAAGAACAGAGGACCTAGCACGGTACCTTGAAGGACACCACTCAAAATTGCGGTAGGAGTAGAGTATGAGGATCCCACTCAGACCTTTTGTTGTGGATTTAAAAGATAAGATCTGATGAAGTCAGTAAGAGGACTACGAAATCCTATAGCCTCTAGTTTGGCTAGGAGCCTCCTGTCAGGAGCTTTATTAAATGCTTTACTGAAGTCAAAATAGATAACAACCACAGATGAACACTCATTACGAAGAGAAGTAAGTAGATTTAGAAAAGACATGTGGCATGCTTCACAAGACCGGTCCGGTAAAAAGCCGTGCTGTGAGGAGCTGAGAATGTTATTTTTTATGCAGAAATCTGTAATTTTTTGGCAATAAGTTTTTCAAAGAGTTTAGCCAGAGAGGGCGTTTTATGAACACCGCGATAATTGTGAATATCTGATCGGGAACCAAATTTAAATACAATAATTATAATAAAAGTTTTCCAGTAGTCCAGGAAAATCCATTCTCAAGAAACACTGAAAATAACTTACTCAGTAAGGGTGGAAAATCTCTTAATTGTTTCATAAGTGAGTTTGGAATGTTATCAGTTCCAACCGAATGTGAATTTTTAAGATAGCTTATTACTTTTTGAATACATGCGGGTGGGAAATTAAGGGTACTGAGATTTGAATCACACAGCAGGGGGATTACAGGAGTGGGGCTACTTTCGATGGTAAAGAACTTGGCGAAAAATAAATTTAGCAATGCTGCTTTCTCTAAATCCTCTGTAACAAAATGATTGTTGCCATTGAGTAAGGGCGGAATGACTTATTGAATCTTAGCCGACGTCCGAAGACGGAAGACTTGAGCAACAGATCTGGAAGAATTCGCATCACTTAATGCTGTGGCCTCTCTACGCCTATTTCGTGCAAGCCTTATTTTAAGCGCTAATTTAAATATTTGCGCTATTCTAAAATGAACTGATAAAGAGCTATTAGACGTATCCTTAAGTTGTTTTTGTAATTTCTGAAGTCTATTTTGGAGAAAATGTGGCACAGTAGAAGAAGCTGAATTTGATTTAAAAATCTTAAGTGGGATAAGAGCCTGAATATTTTCTGCAAGGTTTTGCAATAGCTCCTGGAAGAAGGAGGGATCGTTAGTTGAAAATATGCTGTGCCAATCTAGGGTACTTACGAAATCATTTATTAGTTCATGGTTCACGTTACCAAAGTCGAGGTTATTGCATTTTACATCGGGCTTTTTAGAAAGAGAGACTGGAAAACAACAGTGAATTAAGGCATGGTCACTTGTGAAAATATCACGATGAAAATTCATAAAAAGAGGGTGGACATCATTTGTAAAAATTAAGCCTAATATGTTGTCATTTCTGGTCACTGAACTGACCAGTTGTGATATGTTTGAAAAGTTAAGTGTCAACCAAATTCTGAAATCTTGGTCGACAGGTATTTGCATGCCAGTCAATGTCTGGCAGATTAAAATCACCTACAATTATTCTGACATCGAATTGAGTCTCTGCAACTTTTTCAAACATTTCACACAGCTGCATTAGATTACTTGAGGTACAGGGAGGATTTTAGACACACCCAATTATCGCTTTTTTATAGCGGAATAGAATTTTGAGCTTTTCTTCGGCCTGTTGGAGGATTTTTGATTCATTGATTTTCCTAGCCTGGCGAATTGATTTTTTACTGCATTTCTTTGACGTCGGAATTCTTTGAGGTGTACTGGCGACCCAGTTTTCCTGAATAACTTCCATTTCCTATTTTTCTTCGTCAGTTGCCTGTTAAGGTCTCTCGTCAACCAGACAGGACGACATGTCATCTTGTGTACCTTCACCGGACAAAAGCGCTTAATCAGATCTAATGCAACCCTATTGAGTGATCTCCAACCCTTTGTATGAGGTATATTCTGGCTTCTCCATCTTTAGTATTCTTCGATTCCGTAGGTTTATTTACCAAGACGGTTAGCGAAGCTTGATTTATTTTGCTTCATGTATGTTTACTGTCTCGTCGTGCTGCATAGGGGGTTTTTCTGGAGGATGTTGATAGGTTTCAGTTTATTGAGGGACATAGTCAGGAGCCTTTGAGTACACTATTTTCAACGAAAATTAAGTGCAGTTTACAGACAAACAATGCGGACTGCAATAATTGAACCAGATTATAAAATACGGCAAATGGGAACGAGATTCCGAACGGTGAAGTAAAATCACGCATCGTTCCGACGTATTTTCGAACACTCACCTCTCAAGGTTTCTTTTGAAGGATTCCAGCGATGATGACCTCACACCACCTGTGGGGAGGGCATTCCAGGGCTTGCCCATTCTGACAGCAAAAGAGGACTCGCGTACATGTAGCTTTGGCTTCTGAACGCGCAGTTTAAATAATTGACTGCAGAGATTGGTCGTGCTAGGAAATTCAAAAAATTCCACGGACGCCAGGCGAAAATCCAATTCCATCACATCGCGGAACGCCTGTAGGAGATCTTCCACTTTAAGTCACTTTATTAAGGGAAGAAGGCTTTCGCCCTTGAGCTCCCTATTCATAACCAAAATCGCATAATAGTTCAACCGTAACAATAGTGCATAATACAAATGCACAAATGTAGGCTTAACATCAGCGATAAGTGTGAGTCAGTTGCAAAGTGCTGCTACTGACAGTTTGTTAATTATATCTGCTACAGTTTCTCAGCAAATGAGAATCAAGTTTGTGTTTAAAAATTTCAACAGTTTCTGAGAGGACCACATCTTCCGGGAGTCCGTTCCACGCTCCAATGACCCTCTGAGAGAAGGCGTTTCGTCGAACGTCGATATGGGCCAGTTTCCTCTGTAGTTTAAAAGGATGACCTCGCAGATGGTCAGTCCGAGCCAATTCGAAGATATCATCAAATTCTAGGGCGCAGTCTTGGCCTCTAACAATTCGGCAGGTTTGTATGAGGTCCCCGCGGAGTGGCCTATAATTGAGAGGGAAAAGATCAAGTTCGGTCAGTTTGTCTTCATAAGGCAGATGACGAAGATCCTTGACCATCTTCGTAGCCCTCGCCTGCACTCATTCCAGGTGCAGGTAATCCTTCTTGAACCACGGACGCCAGGCCTGGACAGCATACGCCAAGTGGGACCGAACAAACGCTCCGTAAGTTTTCCTGAAGAGCTCCTTGTCAATGTTGCCGAATCCCCGCCTAATCGCAAACAGCACCTGTGTCGCGCGTTTAGCTGCCTTTACACACTGAGTAGATGGTTTAAGTGAGGAATTTATTAGAACACCGAGATCCTTTTGTTCGTTCACATTTTAAAGCGAATGCCCATCGAGGAGGTATTGGAAGGAATCATTCTCCTCATCAGTCCTTCTAGTACGGAGTCTTAAAACCACACACTTACTAATGTTGCAGTTTAAAAGCCAACGAGCAGACCAGCAGCTAAGTTGACGGAGACTCTCTTGAAGTGCTTTCCTATCGGCGTCAGACCTGATGGCTCTCCAGAGTTTGACGTCGTCGGCAAACATGATAGCGCTGCAACCCAGGTCGTTGACACAGTCGTTGATATAGATGAGGAAGAGCAGTGGCCCTAAGACAGAGCCTTGGGGGACGCCACTCAGCACAGATGTAGGGTTTGACGTTGAGTCACCGATGCATACAGTTTGCGATTGCCCTGTGAGAAAATCTGTGATCCATGCCAGCAGGTTTCCTTTTATGCCAATTTCTGACAATTTATACATAAGACGCTTATGTGGGACGCTGTCGAATGCCTTCTTGAAGTCCGTATAGATGACGTCAACCTTACCATCTTCATCTAGTGCGCGAGTCCACTGCTCAGTGGAGAGTAGAATGCTGGAAAGGCAAGAATGGTTCTTTCTGAAGCCGTGTTGGAGCCCTGACAGTAGGTTGTTCTCCTCCAAGAACTCCATTGTCGTCTTCTTAATTATCGTTTCCATCACCTTACAGCAAATGCAAGTTAGGCTGTCGGGCCGGTAATTGTTTACCTTCGTTCGGGCTCCACCCTTGTATATCGGGTAAATATTTGCCATTTTCCATTCAGATGGCAGTTTTCCTAGTTCAAATGAAGAACGAAAGATATGTGCTAGGGGCTCTGAGAGTTCGCTTGCCAATTCTTTCAAAAACTTGGCTGGTATATTGTCTGGACCGGATTACTTTGCTTCTTTGAGGCTCTGCAGCTCCGTCTCAACTACAGATGTTGGAAATAGTAGAGAATGAAGTGCTGGACCG
>JAYGXS010000003.1:49274813-49397454 GCA_036362985.1 Ligula intestinalis
CCCACCCATTTTACCAGGAACGGGTCAGATGGGGCCCTTAAACTACACTTCACTGAAATACACTTAAACTACACATCCTTAGTTTGTTCCGAGTGTTTCAAGCTGTCAGACAGCTGTGAGAGCCAAGTTATTCGATACAAAATATAGGTTTTATTAAATTGAAAGTTTGCCAGGAGGTCAGAATACGGCGTTCGTTCGGGAGCGTGTATATAGCGGTGCGTTGTATAGGCGAATCTGAAAGGCCGATTCTAGCATGAGTAGCTGAATGCTGAACACGTAACTGGTTGATCCATTGACTAAATTGGTTGCGTATAACCATGAGAATTCATGGATGACAGAAGACGTCGGACGATGCGCGTAAGATGGGCTCAGTTTTTGGTTACAGTGGAACATGAGGGGCGATGTTTTGCAATTAATGGCGAATTATAAAATAAACGGTAAAAATGCCCACAATTAAAATGGAGGCAAATTTGAACGTATTTTCATGTAGGAGAAAAAAACTGCTGATGAAAATAGGAAAGATGTGTAGGGTAGGCTAATACTACAATAACCGTTCATAATGGGATAATGAAATGTGTATAATTTGCTTGTGGATGCTATTATGCATAACATGATATCTCGCGAAGAAGCATCAGTTTACGTAGGACCCTGACATCCCAGGGGCCAAAAGAGAATTCTAATGATTGTTAGTAGCCAACGAAACGGGGGCAGTTTAGGCTGAGTACGTGCATTTGACTTCCATCGTTTGAAGGACCCGTGGTTTATGGAGACATCTTGGTTCCCGGGGACACGAGACAGAGAAAAACAGTTTCAAGATGATCTCCTAAATCCTCCATGGTTCTTTCTCGGAGTCATGGAGGAAGATGCTTGGAAAAGATGAGGAGAACAAGAGGTTAATAGAATCAGTGTTAAGATAAATGCGCTGTCTTCGCTTAAAGGCAGAAAGACTAGTAAACGAACTTATTTCAATTGGTAAGTTATTCCGAATCAAGCTATATTTGGAAGCAAAAAAGCAAAGTTAAATTAATATGATGCAGTAGGATGGGATCTTGATACTGATGGGAAAGTGTGAGGGTTCGGAACGCTCCTTGTCATAGGAGGAATCGTATATTATCAGGGAATGACACTGGAAGAGCCTCTTAGTAACAACGGGATCGAAAGGAGGAGGGACAGAAAAAGGGACGAGAACATCGTCAAAATGCCGGCGATGCGACCACGTAAGACTACAGAGTCCATAGACAAGCTTGCGAAAACAAAAAAACCAGCAATGATCACCAAAAGAGACCACAGAGACCGCCGTCAGGGTTGCAAAACGGATACACGATGCATCATTTAGAAACGGCATTTGACTCTGCAGGGGTTAAGGTAAACATATTTAGAAACCAAGTTACTATCAGGCGAAGAACCTCAAATGCTAGGAGGAACCTTTTCAAAGTTCAGAAGTTGCGTATTTGTGAAGGAAACGGATAGAAAGAAGTTAATGTCTTCCAAATTTAAATTTTTGCGTAATTTGCATTTGAAGATCGATAATGTGGACGGCAACCTAATTTCGAGTGCAATAGTATTCCAGATGAAAGCATATTTAGGCGCAAATGAATGAGAATCGTTAGATGTGGAGCTAAGGGGCAGTGAATGATCACGGAGAAGTTACGAGTGGCGTAATTTTGGTCTACCGGCGTGAGAGCGTTACTTCAAGGGAGATAAGGGCTATTCTTTACGCGAATCTGGAAGCAAGTGCCGGCTTCGAGTCATATTACCCAGAATAAACGTACTGTTCGTCAACTGACATCTATCAAAATAAGAGATACTGGATCCAGAAAAAGACAATATTTTTCGAGTAAAACTCTCGGAACCTTTTCAATATTACCATGGTTAGCTACGCCCACCGGACCAAAAAAAGATACAACAGTATTCTAAGATATAAAGGACCAACATGTGGTACTTGTTTAGTTTTATTTCCGGTAGAAGGGAATTATGTGATATAAATCCACATCTGTGCAGCCTTCGCAGAAATTCGATTTGGATGAGACGATTATGCTAGCTCATTTGTGTAAGGAAGGCCTAAATGCTTTATGGTAGATCGTTCTAAAAGTGGACTAGGGGTCCAGGAATCTTGGCGGGGGCAAAACACTCGAAAACTCCATCTGCCAGGTAGCGTTCCAACGTGAAAGCGTATGCAAGCCCGTATTGATTTTATCAACGCAAATATTGGCCGTGTCCTTGAAAAATGAGTAAATGCACTGGAGATCGCCTGCTAAGTGAAGTTTTGGGAATTTTTGGGCACTACTGAAGTTTCCTTTATGTAAATCATGAAGGCTCTTGGCTGCGTCCGTAGCGTTGGCTATACCAAAATCCTTCCTTGCTAATGCGGGTTCAAAGGCCACCGAGACCACGAATGTTTCACAGTCGGGTCCATCAAATTGCCTGATTGCTTGCTTTTCCATTCGCCTCGGTATATTTATTTATCATGGCTTTTCATTTCTCTGTCTATTTTGTCCGATAAGAATGATACAGGCTGCGTTTCTGCTCCGTAGCGTTTTTTTCTCACTTTTTCTTTTCCAGACGCGTCCTTTCCAATCCATTGGGTAGTTCATTAAAAGAACTCACTACGGTGCCCGAAAAAAATTTGTTTTCACTGAACTACCATGCTCTCATTTGTCCGTGGGAACATTTCCCTATTACAACCGATCCCGTCAGACATTTACTGTGGTTATTTTTTCCCTTTTGGGTCCCGCAAGAAAGCTCCATTGAAATACGGTCATCCGCAAACGATCAAACGTAAGCTTTCATGGATATGACATCGTAAGCTTTCCTGCAGCGAGCGAGTAGCCTAACCGGGGAACACCATCGCAGGTAAGATTATGACTTTGAAAGGGATTTCATGTGAGACCCGCAAGGTAACCACAGAAAATGGCTGGCAGAACCTAAGGTAATAGAGGAATAGATTGGTGGGACATTTCCATGGACAGATGGGGGCATGAGAGAGGGGCATAAGGGAAGTAGCCACGGCGATTTGTTCTAATGTATTGCCGAACGGACTGGAGAGGACGCGCCTGGAGAAGAAAATGCGATAAAATAACGCTAACGTGCAGAAACGCAGACTTTATCATTCCTATCGGACAAAATAGTCAGGGAAATGAACAGCCAAGATCAAGAAAAGGTACCAAGTCGAGTGGAAAAGCAACTAATCAGGCGATTCGATTGATCCGATTGTGAAAAAATCGTGGTCTCGGTAGGATTCGAACCTACATAATCAAGGAAGAATTTAGGATAGTCAACGTTCTACCAATTTAGCTACGATGGCACACCGAGAACCTCGAATTTCATTAAACTTGGGTTTATTTATTCGCCCAAACTACTGCACGTATGTAAACCACTAGTATGGATACAGTAAGCCGACTTCCCATGCAAGCTTTCCTTAATTGGTAGAGCGTTGGCTGTACTCAATCCTTGCTGGCGGACGTTGGTTCGAATCCCACCAAGGCCACGAATTTTTCAGACTTGGATCCACTGAATTATTCAAATGTGCCAATCCCCCAAAGAATCAGGAGTTATTAACTGCGTCTTAGGCTTAGGCCCATTTTTGGGTCAGCGTATGTTATGGAGGACGTCATTGACTGCGAGGGGCAAACTGACACTCCTCCTCGCCGAATCTGCTTGCGGTTTTTTCTTTATAAACTTCTCGTGCGGTGGCCACTGTGGTGAACCAGCCCTTGTTTTTACTGAACTAATTAACCATGCTGTAGAACGACAGTGACAGACGATGTTGTAATGCGTGGTTGTGGCAGGAGATCTTGCCTTATTTACAACCCAACCATATCAATGACGTAGGCGATGGAATCCAACTATCGAAACCTAGCGTTGGCTCGCAGGTGGACGAGGAAAGCATAACCAGTAGCCAACTGACAGACTTGCCCACTGGCCCCTTACATGGTGATTAACTAAGGAAATAAGCGGTTGGTCATATTCACTGGCACATGATACGGGCCAAACTAGCAAAATAGTCGCGGTAGCCCCACGGAACTCTAAACAACGTGGAACCAGTTCAATAAGTAGCTAAACGCTGTGGGCACTGTAAGCCAGGGCAAGACTGCACGCAGACGGTAGGTTCACATTTTTCATCAGTTTTCTTCAGCTCAATCATGATAGTCAAAGGAGCAGGGGGTAAGCTCAGCCCTCCAAACACCGGAAGCTAGTGCGGACTCTAAATTACCCCTATCGAGGATATTTTCCCACTTGTGCGCTAATAAATTGGTGGCCGATTTGCAGGTCGTGACCGGCTGAACTTTCATCCCCCGTGATGGACTTGGAGGTGATGATTGCTTGACTGTCTGGCCCCACGTTGTTAGCGTTAGAAGATTCGCTCACATGTGCGCTTTTCGGGTGGCGACTTGCTTTCGCCAAAATTGAGCCCCAGGACCGAGTATGAATTTGGCAGAGAGTTGCATCTGTTAAAAGACTAGAGGCCCGTAATACATAATTCAAGCAACGCGAGATTCATTTGATTTCCAGCTCTCGCGAATATTTCGGCCTCGTAAAATTTGAATGTGCGGCCGAGTTTCGTTGAATTAGTCACGACATTGGAATCGGCGTCATTTTTTTGCACTGCTACCGCATAATCTGCAATTCGCATTTTCAGAAGTCTTCCAATTTCTTCGACGTATTTCCTTTGTCCGCAATTGCACATGATACGATAGACGACTCCAGATGGTTCTTGTCGTGGTAGTAGGCCTTTGGTTTCATTATTGGAGGTCTTATGGTTGCCACCAGTCTGTATGCGACTCTAATTCCAAGTAGTGCGAGAAGACCGTCGATGAGCTCTAAAACGTTTTTTTTCAATTCGAAATTGCTCACACAGATTTAGGGTCGGTGCGATTTGTTCGTCTGCCTGGTTCATGCATGCACCGGTTGACGAAGTTTCGTGGGCAGCCACTTTTGCTGAACCTCCGTCGATACTATTGTAGTTCGCAAACTTCTCCTCTGGGTCAGTGCAGTGCTTCAACACACCTATAAAGCGTCCGTACACAACTGTGTCTGTGGCTGATTGGGTAGCTGATTTTGCAGTTTAGTACTTACATCGCATTAGGTGCTTTCCTGAACACTCAGTCTTTAGATCACCACCGAACTTTCGTGAGAAGTGACAAACGTGTGAGCCACGAGTTGCTTCAATCATGGTTTACAGACTCCCAGTCTAGTAACAAATGCAATTACCTGCCCAACTCCTACTCGGTCCTGAGGCACAGTTTGGCCGAAACAATTCGGCCCTCGGGGAACGCGCAGGTTAACGCGGCATCTAGCGCCAGCGTCGGGGAGCCAGATGTGCGAGCAGTTATCAGGTCCAATTCCACCAATTTTGATGATACTTCAGCAGATAATGAGCCGTATGCCGACCATCAAGCAATTAGCGTAAAAGCAGGCAACTATCCTCGAAAGGAAGAGCCGTTAATCGTCATGAGTATGCAGTAGCATGGGTCCTGCAACTTCGTGTATATGAAATGCCCATTTGTGATAGTGTTTCTGATGATGGACTCGCGACAGAATCCCAAACATCAGGAAAATAAAGTTCTTACCACAGCGACGGCATCAACTTCTTTCCAATTACCTTCTAGCACTCACGCTTTTGCTTTGATTGGCAACAATCAGTAATTTTTATATACGGACACCATAACTGATTCCTTGGATAGATGTAGCATGGTAACAAGAACGTTCCTTTCCAAGTTGAAGGCCAGGGTTCAGCTGCGCTTATTTTTGGCAGCTCCTCAATACCCATTAGCTAAGAGGCGGCTTATACTTTTGCATTCACTCTTTCCATTGATTTTCCATGACAGAACTCATCAAACAAGTAAAAGGAAGTTGAAAACTGTTCCATCGCCGGAAAATTTTCGACTTTTATTCGAAATTTTACATTTCAGAAAAGCATGCCTAAAACTATATGTTTTGGTTAAATAGTAGGCAACGGGGGCAACTTTAATATGTTTGACAGGGTACTGTAGGGGTGTTGTGGAGGGTGTCTGAATGTCAAAAACCTGACACCGCAGTCCTCAACATCACTGTTTTCCACCTCGGCTATTTACTATCAGACACGTATTGCTACTTACAAAATATCAATAGACATTTTTACTGAATTACTCGGCCTCGCACGAGATTTACGACCTCCTTTATAATTTCGCCTACTGTGTTATTCAAAATACAGAGGCAGAAAAATGGCTTGCTTTTGAAGTATTTGTTTTTTTACATCATCAACAGGGACTGACCATAAACACATTTGTGTGGGAGCGATGCACTAGCGTTTTGATACGCACCGCAGTGACCTGGATGAAAAGATTTCTCAAGTACAATACCTTCAACGGATGCTTAGGGTGAATGGCCGCCGGCGAAACGCCGTCAACTAGTGTATGCGCATGCAATGCGAGAAACCGTATTAAACCGTCATCACTGTCTTGAGAGCAGTCATGAGGGTGACAAACGTTTCGAAAGATTGGGACTGCCTTCTCATATCACTTTGTGTTGGCGTAGTCCACTGACCAAAGGCAACAAGAACAATGCGCCGTGGCATGACCTCATGACTTCATTGCTGTGCGTAAATATAGATTATAGGAAGGTAAATGTTTTGTCCATTGGCGGATTTAACCATTTCCTACCATCTGGTAGCAAATAAATTCCACGTTAGACGAACGGTTGCTCTTTTGAAGTAACCAATTTATCGAGCTACTTTTTAGTCAATCTTACAAAGTTAAACATTCCGCACCACGGCAATGCTGCTTCACCGGCAAGAAAGTATAATTTTATGAAGCTGTGTCTAATGTAAGATGGGGTTTCAGTTTCACCTTCTGAATGTAGTGCTTCCACTGCCTTCTTCTGCCAGTGTGTCACGTGTTGTCATGTCAAAGAAACCCATTATAATTTCCTGCATCATTTTTTGTCTTTTATGTTCAGCACATTACTAAGCTGGTTTAATTGGCGTTGATTACCGTCTGAAATAGGTTCCCAAAATTAGAGGACACTAATGTGTTTGATCATACTAGAGTTACTGCACTGTTGCACTGCTTTTAGAAGTAAAATGAAATGTTCATTCTTACCGTTACTCCATTTGTGGGGACAGGGCTTTCTATATATACTACTCGAATGAGAGGTATTATTAAATCTTCAAACGAAAGAGAAAAAACTAAATACGAAAGTTTTTTCCAAGTACTCTTAAATATGGGGGCTGAAAGAAAGATCAGGCAAAACACTTGAAACACAATTGCAGGTATTAAATCCTCTACCTAGCTTTGGCAAAGAATTTTGAAATGAAGCAAAAAGAGCGGTTTTGCTACTGAGATGGTATGATTAACATAGTGCCATACAGATAATGAGGGCAACAACGAGCCCGTTGCTCAAAAATTACAGTGTTTGACTTCTAATGAGCAGTTTGCAGGTTCCAGTCTCGGGCGGTTGACCACATGGGACTTGACATGACCGACTGATGACAGCAAATAAACAAGAAGTGGCCATTCCAATCCCCTTTCTCCTGGTCGGGAATGGTCATCTGCCTACACTGCTAGGCACGGTGCGACTGATGGCTGCACTGGAAAGTCAGCTCTAAGGTGGAGCATGACGATTAGGTAACGTAAGTGATTTACGAGCGTTCATCAATGGATACTTTTTGCATTAACCTGCTGTTTTCTATTGGATGGTATCGTGGGACAATTAAGTGATTAGTTTAGCTGACTTGTTCAGTAGGTGGATTGACCTAGAGTAATAGCAATATTTAAAGTCACAAAATTAGTCCTACTAGGAGTAGTATTAGAAGAATCAGGAGGGAAAGAAGGAGTAAGAGATTTTGGGTGGGTGTTGTTTGATACTACCTGCTATTTGAATGACAGTAAACCGTAGCTAACACCTTTCTAATTACTCAACTTCACCTCTTCCATCTCGAAAATCTTCTTAAGCATACAGTTGGCCAACTTCCTATCACCATTTTCAAGCATTAACTGTTAGGAATCTCCTAGTAAAATGATAAAGGCTAGTAAATATTATGTTTAGTCTACACTTAGATTAGACTATGTCCCTTATTTTGCGTTTGGAATTCGAGTTGCATGATTTCAGGATTCTTGCTCTGCAGGCTAGGAGGTAAAGCAGTTTACCAATCTATTACCAATAAGACGATTACATGATTTCAGGATTCTATATTTGCAGGCGTACAGGTAAAACAGTCGTATTTTCCTTTGTAACTTCTTTAACTATTTATAATTTATCACACATGACTTCGAAGGAGAACGGAATTAACGTCGTAGGTATCAAATATATAATACTCAACTTAGGTATTTGGCCATGAGAGCATAGTACCCCATGTAATACGTATGAACGTTCCCTACATTTCAAGAATGGTTAGAATAAGTATGAATTTTAGCCTAAAATATAGTATGGAGGTGAGGCTTATGGTAAATGTTAGGGTTAAGAGGTAAGGGGTAGTTCATCGGTTACATTTAGGTCAGCAGTCTATGTGACTCTGTGAAGTCTAGCGTAACTCCAAATGTGTTACTGCGAGTTGTCTACATTGCCCTGTCGCAAAGTAATTGCTATAAATGTGCTACCTCATGAAGTGTTAAACCAGAGGTCTCAATATATTTTTGCTAGGAAAATATTGATTAATTTGTGATATAAGTTGACTTTTAACACAATCCACAGACATACTGGTCATGTCAATATGCCGGCACATTTAAACAATCTGATGCATTTTTGTTCCTATTTCTATTGCATAGGCGAAAATCTACTTAGCCTCAACTAGGATGTACACAACGTGGAGCTTTTAAACCTGGAATTAAAGTGTAGCAGTCAATAGGCTTAAAAATTATTTGGCAATTTAAAAACTTTGTAAAAGCGAAAAATATTTTTTACTTAACTATACAATTAAAGGAAGGCGTAGTTTTTTCCAAAAGGAGTAGAAAAAATATTTTTTCATTTATGTTTTCCGTAACACATATTTGAATTTATAAAGGCAGTCAACATTAACGATAAAAATGCATCCATTTAAGTAGCCCCGTTTTACAGTGCAAACATTTTACTAGCGCTCAGAACGAAGCTCATTGAAAAGCCGGCATCCTATTGTGAGTGAAATGACTTCAGAAAAGACGACAATAAAATCAGTATTACAACAGTACTCAATAGGGATTAGCGAAAGAGTATCAATCTTTCGCATATTTTGGCATGTTATACAAATTCGAGGCCAAACTGTAGTTGAACATAGCACAATCTGTAGACATATCGGTCACGCAAAGAGACCTATATACACGTTACTGACATCAAGCACTGTTGTAGGTTGTGCAACTTATTTTAAAGATGTTTATTTCTTAACTATGGGGCACATTTTAGTTCCTATTCCTAAAATGTATGCAATTGCACCGCTGAAATAACGTGGCGGATTCGTCACTCAGTATCCAAACTATTTTTAAATTTTAATGTTTATTCAGTCCTACCGATTATGAGAGCTATTCAGTGCACACCTATTCACATAGTCATTTTCATTACATTCTCATAACGCAGGTCAATGTTTTGGGTTCTGCTGTTATGTAATCACTGATATAAATGTAAATTTTACCTTGAAATTGAATAATCATTTATCTAAGACAGTCTATGAAGATCAATATAACCATTAATTTACAATTCCAATGTACGCATCTGCAACTTCCAAATGAAAAAAGCTACCTGTACAACATTCGGCATCTCAGTTTAGGACATCAAACCGCTTCTATTCACGTAGCTTGCTATGCTTGTCATTGGAATTCACGATACTTGGCTGTATATATGTCCGCCTCGTTCCCTGATTGGTTAAACTAGGATTGGTCATGATTTCTATTGGTAAATGTCGAATCATCAATTGCCTCAAAAGTCCAATGTCAACGTAACCTGCACACTCAAAATGCAGACTGACAACAGTCATTGTTCTGCAACCTACAGCTACACAACCGCCCTAGATATTTGCGCAATTTTGCTGAACATATTCGGCTGCTTCGCAAATCTCCCCGTTACTATTCTTCTCTTTATCCTTCGTTCTAAGAAATCCGAAGGCCTGATTCTTCTTCGAGTCCTTTCCACCGGCTGCTTAGCTTTTTCACTTATAAGCCTTATTGAGGAAACTGGTGGCCTTAACCCCAATACCGGCAATGTCTACATTGATGGCCTGATCTGCCTTTTATGGAGCAGTCGTTTCATCTTCTGGTACATTTCCTTTCAAATCTATCACAGTCTTTTCTACTTCGCCTGTAACAGAGCCTACGAGATGCTGCAGATTAGGAATTATCCCATTACAACGGTGAAACAGCGGCTCACGGCATACATGCTTCTAGTCTTTATTGGCAGTTTCATTGGGGCTGTGCCGCATTTGCTACTAGCCTTTCCGCTTTCAAATAACTGCGCCTGTGATCCATTGCCCGATAACTTTGGCATCTTATCAGTGCTGTATGCTCAGACTTTTCTATGGATCGCGATTCTCGGTGTCATTTATCCCGCCATTCTCGTCTATATTTGCATTGCTTTGGTACTACGATTGCGGAACTCAGAGGGTGTTATTGCAGATGAACTAGAAGAACTCTACTTCTTGAAACCACGATTTTTCCCAAAATCTATACCCCCTTCTTCGACACCTGGGCCGTCAGTGGCCTCCTCTTCTTCCGACAGTGAGCGAAATAGCGTTGGAGTCCTTGAGAGATCACGTAATAAATCTGTTCCACATGCCTGGTCGGCTTCCTGCTGCATTGTATATCTGACTGCTGCCTTTATAGTAGGTATAGCCTTCGAGTCAACTCAGCAATTGCTGTGTGCGGCTGGTGTTATAAACTACAGGCTGCGCACCCCAGCTGAAAAATTCAGTTTAGTATTGCGTAGCCTGTTTACCGTGCTGGTACCACTTATCCTCTTTTTCCACATCCCCGCGATGCGGGCACTGATCTTCGCTGCAATTGCGTCAATAAAAAAAAAGATCGGCAAGAGCAAATTGGCGGATACCAGTGACCTCCCTTGATCAGGCTTCACTTTACCAGCGTTGGACATTCCAAATCACTTGAGTGAATAAATATTTCTTGAATTATTTTAGGTAAGAAGTGATAAGGCAGTGGGAGAGACAAAAACACGTGATTTACTTTCGGTGTTGTTCATATCACGCATAAGCTGTCAGGCCACCTGACAAGAAACACATTTATTGTTGTACTTATATTCCGTCTGTTCAATATTTCAAATTTTCTGTTTGTTTAACTCAATGCATTGGCTCAGCGCTCAGTGCTAGCAGTTTTTCCATTTTGCATCCCTATTTGAACGGCTTTTGTGCATCGCTTAAACTTAAGAGTGGATGGACCATCCCTCATTTTCAACTCTGCGCGCGATGGCTAAAAATCAAACTATTTTCGGACACATTGACATTGTTATTTTGATGTGATTTATGATGCGATTTTTCATTAAATAACAACGTTCGCACGACAGCATATTCTTTTATCTTCGATGGAAGCTTGCGTTGGATCGATTTAAATGCTATACATGAACATGAAACTAGCATTATGCTTGCACTGAAGTACTTTAGGCACATAGTTACAAGACACTGAAAGATGCAGAGAAGAGATCATTCACTTTCGGCGTTGTTTATATCATACAGAAACTCTTAAGCCACCTGACCTGAAACACTGTGGTTAAAGTCCTTACTTTCCGTCCGCGAACTGTTCGCCGTTGTCTGTTTATTTAATCCAGTACATTCCCAAAGCGTACTACCATAGCCCCATTTCGGTTTGGCATCCTGATTTGAACGACTTTCTCTGCATCACTGAGATGCAGGAGGTCAGTGAAAATTGCTTATTTTGAATATTGCCTGTCATGGCCTTAAATACAAATGTTCTCGGACTCACTGCCATTGACATCTAATCTATACTCCGATGTGATCTTTTTTAAACAGGCAAAGTTCTCACAAAGGCATCCTTTCTTTTTTATTCGGTGGAGTATTGCGTTGAGCGGACTGAAATACTATATATGAGTGGTTAGCTAGCCTTATGGTTGCCATGTGGCTTTCTGTTAAATTGAGGGCCACTTTTTAGTAGAACAGTAAGTAATCTGCTGTCATCTTTTAGTGGTCTACGCATCTTACGCATTGGCACAACGTGATTTAAACAAACCTAAGAGGTGGGATTGGTCTTATTCCTTACGATTGCTCGCTGACACTGGTTTGATTTTCACCACGAGGTGAGAAATGCTTATGCATAAAAGGATTAGTCTTTTCGAGGTATATACTTAGCAAAACTTAAAGGTTTATATTATGAACAAAAGGCATATCAATATATAGTACTTTTAATTCAACTGAAAACTAAAAATGCATAGTATATGTAAACATTCTAGTACGTTTGTTTCGATTTAACGCAAATAAGCTGTTGCAATCTTCGTCAGGAGATGAGAAATAAATTTATTTTTCATGGAAACATTAGTCTGTTCCTAGAATAATATTTAACATTACCCTTGCCCCCTCTTTTTTTGTAATTTAGGACCAGTTGTTAACAGCACGGTAAATTTTCTGCTGTAACCTGTTAATGCTCTTAAAATGTTAAACAGTGGCGCATAGCAAATAATAAAACATACGAGGAGCAATCGCTTTGCAGGTCTTAAAGATGGAGCACTGAGGAAACCTTCATGATTATGCAAAGTTCATTAGGCGATACAGGGTAAATTAAGGCTGGATATTTATGTAACGATTAGACTTTGCTTCATAAGATATCCAGAAGAAAACAAAGAACGGTACTGTGGACAATTTGTAGTAGTACTGCGCAGTGACTACTATTTAATAGAAAGTAAAATGCCCAACCCATTTAAAGGACTATGTATGCTCGTTTTAAGTAAAATGAGATGAAATACAAACAGTAAACTTCCTTCCAGATAGTACAATCATGAAAATAGCATCCCCTGATAGCATACTTTCCAACTGTATTTTAACTAAGCATTCGTCACATAAAACTTCCGTTGCGAAAATATGTTATTTACTAGCGAACCAATGTCGAGTTAGGCAATCAATTAAAAATTGGACCAACCAAATAATTATTTATCACTGGATATTCACCACGTTTCTCCTAGGAAGCAACCGACACGTTTTTGCTTTGACGTGTACTAGACTATACTTCCGTAAATAAACTCATCCCTGAGGATTAGTGAATTTCGCAATTTTCTCGAAAGGCGACTTTAACTGTGCCTTAACCCCAACCCTAGCATTAAGAGGAAAACATCGCTTTACAACAAACGTACACTTGCCTCCAATCTGACTTTTGGCGTCACGTTTTATGTAAAGAAAGCTGTTCATAAGTATTTTCTTTTGAACAAGGTTGAAAATAACGTGTGAAAATCGAATGTAAAATCATATTAGACATAGTCTATCACAGTGAATATTCCTCTTGATTATTATTAAATTATGACCCAGTAAATAAAGTGAATATGTTTGATCGTAATAGTGTCAGTGCAAAATTACCACTGAGCTTATCGATTTTATCTGACAACTTATTGTGTCCAACTTCCAGTGGATGCCAAATTGTTTTGTATTTACTCGAATATAGAGCAAATAGCATTTTAATTTTCAATTTATATGTTTCAAACTAGAAGCAAATTTATTTTATTCTTTGGATAGTCAATGTAAGTTTTATTTTTTCTACTTCATTTGCTAAACAGTATGCAAAATTATGAATACTACTGGTGCAATATAATAATAATATAATATAAAATTATAATTATAAGTATATTATATATCATAAAATTAGTAAGATTTTTATAATAAAGCAAGTGGTTTAAATAAATAAAATAAAACGGCGTAATTTAAATATGATTCCCTTTTTCCAAACTGGATTCTCTAAAAATAATGATAGAGGAACAAGTTTGCGCCATCCAGTGTTCGAGTAGACGCTAAGTGCTTAATCGATTTTGAAGTTTCCGGGGTCCCTTGTCCCCGCTGTATCTGCATTGATTTGGGCGACGTTTGTTGAAAGCAATTAGACACTGAAAATAAAAATAAAAATTCCATTCGGAAATATTGGAAAACATGCGCGTCATTTTCTGGCGGTACCCTAAGGATAACTATTTAATAAACCAAAAATAGCACGGCAGAGGCGTAGGTAAATAAATGAACTAGATAAGGCGAGCGTCCATGGGGATACAGACTTAAAACCTGATAGGCCAAGCACAATGAATAATTACGAATAGTTTTTTATAAAATTTGAAGATTAAATTCGGCAAAAAGATGTTTTCAGCCGTTCATCGTCGGGCTTGTACAAGTACATTTATAATTAGAATTTAGGAGAGATACAGTGTTTATGGCTGCCTGTTACCCTAATCGCAGAAAGGAAAAACGTGTTCATAAGACTGTCTTTCATAGGCGCTCACAAGGATCTCTACACGCTGGTCTCGCCATGTAGGCGGCGTGAACACGGTGAGTTGTAGTCAAAGTACGCTTATTAACCATGTCCAACTGTACACTTTTAATTATCCCCGCTAGTGTAATGGCCTGATTAAGAGTTGCTGAAAATATATGTTTGCCAAATCGGCTTTTCAACCTAAACTTAGGAATATTTTCGGAACTTCCTTTTTATTAAAACTCACCCTTATCTCACCACCCACATGGCGCAATTAGCATGTTGGGATAATTGGGACTTGGCACTGGGAGCAAATAGGGTAGGCTGTGAGTAGAAGTCATGGGTTAAGTAAGTGGCCAGAAAACTACCCTCACGTGCACTGAGTAGAAATCTGTTATCAGAGGGTACGGAAGAAATACAATCACCCCCTGGCGTGGACATTGGCCGAGGAGGAGGTAATGCGTGTATGGGTGTCTTCTGACAGCAGGGTAGGCCATTTTTTCAGTTCCCGAAGAATAAATAGTGTCATTGAGAAGAGATATAGCAGATATTTTTGCCAAGCAACTTCGGAATCGGAATGAGGTTTTGCTTTAAAACTATTTTCTAGTAACTTTGCGCGCTTAACTGCAAACCTTAATCCCCTGCATGTATTCTGAAGAATGCGAGAGTAGAAAAGCACTGTGCTTTTTCCGATACATCGCTCTTTTGGTAAACTTACACTACTTTTAATTATTCCTTTAAATAAATATAACCAATGGTGGAAAATAAAACAATGTTTGTAAAATTACCTCTATCGTTTTTACTGTCGTCGTTAGACTAGCATACATTTGAAGGAGGACGTAAGAAGCTGATGGCAACACGTTCGTAAAATTCGGCAGATATTCCTCGGTAAAACGTTCGCGAAGGGGCGTGGTCCAATTTTCTGACCATCTTTAAGGCGTTGTTTAATTTATAGGGCCATTGGTCAAACAAAATGAGCGGATTTGATTAAAACGGTCTGCGTACAGAAAAGGAGTGACACTAACACAGAGAAAGCCATAAATAATAGATGAAGAGCTTTGCTTGACCCAACGAATTCAACACAGATTTTAAATAAATAAGTAAGCTGGTGTTGATGACAGGTAGAGTTTAAGAGCGGCTTAGGAAACTAATAACACCGTTGCGTAGGCAAACGATTTGTGAATTTTTTTTGAATATATGCCACTGACATACTGGCAATCAATTAGAAGGTTGGGGAAACCCATAATTACCTAAACTAATACAACTACGTAACAATCAGACTTTAAATACCCTGCAAGTCTTTCATATAAACCAGTGTAACGTAGAAAGTAGCCCGTTCAACATTTTCGAAAGAAGGCGTAGAAGAAAACAAAGCGCTTTAATAGATTATGTTTTATTGGTGTTAACGTTTCGAAAACATCCTCGTTTGCGTCATCAGAGTGGTAAGGTGGTAAATCTTGCTTGCCAAGAATTGCTTTGTCTCACTGCCTTGCTCATATTGTACGCATGCCTAAAACACGGATGCTGACTCTCCTGCCTTTTGCGGATTGGCATAGGCCCATACATGGCAGACTGCAGACGACATCTTCTGAGTACTGTTGCCTGCATGGCTGTTGTAGTTGCTGCTAGGTCAGTGTGACCCTCGTGTGAACTAGAGTGGCTGCTGTGGAACCTCCCTTCATAAAATTGGGTAGGCTGCAAATTGTTCGCTTTTGCCGTCGGCCTTGTATGGACTGACTGGAGACCTATACGGAAGGCGTAAAAGGCCGAATTTAAGTTAATATTTCTATTGATCATGCCTACCGAGGACCAACATTCGATCGCAAATCTTGCCATCTTATCATTGGATCGACTGATGACTTTCGCATCCCCGAAGGCAAAACTGTGCTTCGCTTGTGCTATGTGGCAGTACACCAATAACAATCGATCCCCTCCGTTTACTGCCAGCTGGTCTTCGTGCAACCTTGTGCACAGGCGTTTACCAGTTCCAACAATACACCTCGCACTGCACTTATAGCAGGGTATGCCGTAGACCACTGCTGATTGCTTCATTGTCGTTAGTGGGTCTTGGGGACTCATTATCTGCTGTTGGATATTCGAATCTCGTCTAAGGATAACCCAAATTCCGAAAGGGATTTAGGACTCTTACTGTTGCTGTCGAAAGATGACTCACTTAGGGGATCGCGAGCTAAAACTTCAGTTTGTCGTCGTTTGGTCGCTCACGGGTGGGGTTTTGTCGGCACTCATGCAGAAAGGACCATGGATAACCATTGCCGGTGAACAGGCAGTATACGTATTTTGCCTCTTCCTTTCTCTCGTCCTCATCGTTACAGTGTGTCGAAACTGCTAGGAATAGAGTTCTGACACAACTGCAGTTGTGACTAATGGAGCGGTTGCTTCCGAATCGAAAAAATGCGTCTATTGTTTGCTGAATTGCGGTATCCAGTAGTTTGTATCCTTCCCTCGGAAGTTTTTTTGTAACTTTCATATCCAGAAAGGGTAACTAGATATTGTGTTATTCTTCCCTCGTAAATTGGATGTCAAGGAATATTGAGTTCAGTTAATTCTTAAAGTCCTAAACGTCATTCCTTATGATTACGACAAATGTGTCGTCAAGGAACCTGGCCCCAAAATTTGGACAACACGAACGGAGGACTAGTTGCTCGAGCCTCTGCAGAACCACCTCGGCAATTAAGCCAGACAAAAGGAAACCATCTGTGCTTCAGCTTTTGCTCGTAAGTCCAACCCTTGAAGATGAAGACAGTCCCACAATTGCAAGAGTTCGATGGTACGATTCAGTTTAACAATAAGTTATCCTCATATTTCTTGAATAAGTTAATCAATAGTGCTGTTGGCGAAACAGTTTGATATGGGGGGGAATAAGGTCAATGCCTCAAACGATACCATTATCTTGTCTGAATCTAGTTCTGGATGTCTGATGTTCCTCAGAAACTCTTCAGCCGAATTCACGATCAATTCAGAATTGTTGGTAAGGAAGAAACACACTGGAAGAGCCAATTTGAAAACCTACTATCAATTTGATAACTGCTAGCGAGTTAAAGGAATATTACAATTATAAAATTCAGCTCGTAAATTTGAATGCCTGTGGACATTGGTCAATATTAATAGCTATTGCTGGAAACTATTGTAAAGTTTTTAACTGAAAATCATAAAAAGCTGTATTCTTTCGCAAGTCCGTGAGGTGTTTCTGACCACAATTTGCTAGCAGTTGAGTGGCTGCTGGTGGAGCTCTAGAGGGAGCTTCCAGGCGCACGGTACAAAAGAGTTCAGTAACCGAGTGTTTAGCGCCGCTCTATCAGTGAGACTACAAATTATATTGTTTATTTTTATATTTTAAACTCTCACGTGGTGTTCAATGGGGAATAATATGAGATAATATGAACAAGGCAAATCAAATAATTTAGATTAGTTCCTCAAATGAACATTATCTCTGTAAATAAACTTATTACTTTTTCGTTCAGTTGCCAGTGTTCGCCCTAGATCGCGAGGTCATTTTCCAAAACAGTTTGCATGAGATGAAAATCCGCGAGGTAACGCGCATATATTTTTGCGGTTTTTTTGTACATTGTAGGCTCTCATTAACCTTAACAAATTGTATAACACTTTTCACACAGTTATTCAGTAAAATTCCGTTGTATTCTGCTGGGTATGCGATTATAGGCATAAAAGCTGTGTATCAAAACACTGGTTATATACTACGCACCAACCTGCCTATAGCAAGCCTTTTGGAATTGTATTTAATATGTAATAGGAACGTCCGCCAATAGCTTGCAGTTTATAAAATAACCCGGGAAAATCAAATAAGGAAGCATGTACCGGAAATAAAAAGAGTCATTGTTCGCCAAAATAAGCACATTAGTAAGATACATACCATGTATACAGCTGTGACTAAAATGGTCCCAACAGTTATTACTGGGCGTGCGGATTTAATCATAAATCAGTGCTTACTGGTGAATTCGGATAAAGAACGACCAAAAGTAACGATATATACTTCCAGATAAAATCAAAATGTGGAAGGTAAAATCAATCCACGTGTGATCTTAATCACGGCGCACGGTGTGCCTCATAGCTCAATGGTAGAATGTTGGCTGCGCAAAAGCCTTCCCTGCTGTGTGGATTAGACTCCTGCCGAGGCAGCGAGGTTTTTCACAATTAAGTCAACTAAAATAATGCTTACTTTGTTTTTCTACCGCGTACACTTATCAATGTCTAATGTTACAATTCTTATACGGCAAATGTGTGTTCCTTAGCAACCCTAGAGAACACTTTGTGCACTGCGTCTCGCCCTCGAGCCTCACCAGCAGAGGCTCAATGGCTGCTTTATTATATACAGAAGTAAATAACTATCAAAAGGATATTATAACCAAATTGTGAAAGCTTTTGAAATCTTATTTAAATGTATGGTGCATAGATACTGACAGAAAAACGATCAGATAATATGATCAGTTAACCCAAGAGTACGCGCAGTGGAACGAAATAAATTGTTATTAGGATGTGAAAATGTGTTGTGGGTCATTCGTTTAACCCCGCATAACAGCGCAAGAAAATCGTGGTATTAGCAAGTTTCACACATATAAAAATCTGTATTCGTCAGCCCAAACATATTTTTGGCTGAGAACCTTGGTCCACATGAATAGTGACTGCCAAAGACCATTGCATAGTCCTGAGATTTAATTCATACAAATGTGCATTTATGGGCAAGTTAAGATAAAAAAATAATATAGTTTCTTTTTCATTTCAAGCGTATTGACTTGGGCATCAATTGAGATTAAAAGAAGAAAAATATACTATTGACTAAAAATTGTGCAACTTGCGTAACTTTGGAAAAGGTTGATCATTACTCGAACACCAGTGTGAATACAATTAGGAAAACTTAGAAATAATAATGAACAGCATTAGGTTTATCTGGATTTTAAAAGAAATGTAAGATGTACTAAGTGTTTGTTAAGAAAAATGAAGTTTTCCCGATAATCCTCAAGTTTCGGAGACGCATAAATTGACTTTATTTCAGAACAATAAATTTAAATATTTTATTTATCTTAGCAGTTACGGTCACCACTTTCTTTATATAAAAGAAACTTTTCTTTAGTCAATGGTTTTTTAAAGATTACCATTAGTGTAAAGCTATTGATCGAATATCGTCCGATAGAGTTAGGCATCATTTCCTTCGTTTCCAGTGCATTCACTGAAAAATTAGAAAATCGCGTTACTGTTCAACGTTTAAATCAGAAACTTTAAAATAAGATACATGTAAAAAGCATTTACCGAAATAAAGTGTTTTTGGATATCAGCTCTTATGAAAATGGTCATGTGGATCATATACACAAATGCCACAAAACAGCAAACCACAGTGTCCATTGTACGGAACGTCCGCAATAAAACTCGGATATTGTTATTCCTAAGATTAATAAAATAAACTTTCCCTAATAGGTAACCTCTTTAAAAAGTGCTTAGATTAGATATTCGGCGGACGAATTTCTGTGTATATTAACTTTTTGCAAAGAAATGTCACAATGAAATTGGAAACATTTGTCAATATCTTTAATTTACCTCAAAACATATGATTCAATTTGACTGGAGATTAAATGACTTACTTATCTCCTTATAATGCACTATTTTTTGCATAAGCGGATTAATTCTACTATCGGCTAAGTTAACGAATGCAAAGAAAACATGCCACATATTTGGCCATTTTTTGAAAAAACTTATTATGCTTCTGTCTGTTTTTTGATTAAACGACAAGGTCAGCGGTGTGGTTTAAGCAAAATGCGATGTTTTTCTGCTACTGCATTTTGTGCGGCAGAACTACACGTGTAAGCTAAACATAATTTTTAAAATATAAATCTTAAGTGTGTCTGCAAATAAATACGATTCTTTCAACTTGGCTTCACTTGAATCTGAACACTGCTGGAAAAAAATTTCCATTTCCGAAAGGTAAATCTTCTATACCTGTCTTACTTTTTTGAGTTCTTCCATAGTATAATCAACATTAATAAGCAGTTTGGTTCTGCTTATCGTAATAGCATAGGAAATTTCTTCAGTATGAGAGTCCTCCCAATGAACCCAAAATTTATGGCCATTTCTCTCAATATACCTAAATAAAATATTAATTTTCGTATAAACTGAAAGGCAGGCATCCCAAGACATGTTATTTCAACGAAGGGCGTCATCTGGCAAAATGAATAAGTTTATGAGTGCATTGTCATAAATTTTCAAGATGGTTCTTTTTAACGACCATCTTAAAGCACTCCACAAGACCATCAACTCAACCATTTCGGGCATTCTCGTGCGAAGAAATGCTGACGGAACATAACAAAAGTCCGTTTACCGCAAATACACGTATGCGACACTTATTCTTAACTATGAGAGCAACAACCCCATCTCTCACAAAAGAAATGCCGTCAACAGTCTAATACGCCGAGCGAAGGCACACTGCTCTGACGAATAAAGCCTACCGAACTGAGCTCAATTATCTGTTTTAAGTGTTTTCCCGCACTGGATACACCAGAAACTTTCATGAGAAAACAAAAACCCAGCAAAAAAGGAACCAGATGGTTTCACGCAGGCGCCCAAAACAAACACATAGCGAGTCCTTTCTTATATAAAGAAGGTGTATGAATTCGTTGAAAGACACCTGCGGGAAAAACAAATAAAATGGCGCACAAACCGATGGCTAATTTACGCACTCAGCCAGTACATCCTAAGGATAGATTTGGCTTCCTCGATAAGAGGGAAGCCATCTACAAGATCTCATGTGAAGCTTGTGACATGGTATATTGTGGCCAAACAGGAAGATGCATCTCCACAAGCATCCGCGAGCACCAATTGAAAGCAAAGAGACGTGACCGTTTTTCTGAAGTGGCTATGCATTTCCTTGACACAGGATATACCTTTGCATGGGACAAAACACGCATCGTCGCAATTTGCCCCTCCAAAAAGTCAATAATTTCTTGAGGCCATGCACTCCGATGATTCATGCATCAACCGGCGTATCCAGTTAGCCGGAGTGTACAAACACCTCACAAAAACGTGGAAGAGACTGCAGCCGACAAAAATGGACCAACATGAACTGCAATTAGCATATACATCTGATGACCTGGACTGACACCGAACTGACTCAAATTACAGTTGCCTATTAGCCATTACGCCATTGCGACTGCTAATCATGTCCACCACGATGTGATGCAAATTGTAACTCCTAATAAACGTCCACTACAGATGACGTTATAACTGTACTAGCACTTTGAAATGCAAGCTGTTCTTTGCACATTACTTTCAAGTCTGACGACGACCTGGATATCCAGTGTCTAAAATTTACCGAATAAACGTACTCATTTTCCCAAACGACGATCTGCCTTGAAATAGTGAATTTCCTAACTAAAAGGCTTTCGCAGAATAAAATCAAGGGAATGAATCAAAATAGTGTTACCAAATATAGGCTACAGTACCAACTCAAATTTTTTCTCATGAAAGATGCACGGTCATAGCGACTACTGCAATTAAATTCATTCCACAAATCAACAACAGCTGTCTATTTTAAATTAGTGATATTTTCTTCCCTTACTTGTGCTTCTCATCTAACGCAAGGGTTGCGTTCCAGAAGAGCCCGTGAGAGTAGAAAATCCTCAACGTGGTAAGGATATGTTTACTTGGTTATTTTTTACAAATTTTGAACTAGTATCTATCCTCTTACGTTCTTTTAAACGGTTTTTACGCAGATATGTATTGGAAATACTTGATATTTTGTCTTATAGTTGGTAATTTGCGTTTAAATTGTCTATCTTAGCAATGTTTATGCAATATTATCGTACAATAACGAATGAGTTTATTTATATTATCCCTCGAAATAGTGTGGACTGGGACTAAACTGAGACTTTATGTTCGTTTTTGTCTAGCACTCATAGTTACTGAAAATTACTCACTGAGAAACAAATAATTTAACACCCCTCTTCCCCTGGTCACGTAAGGAAACGAAGTTACTAAGCGCCGCATATTATTCGGTCTTCTTTGAATCAAGACATATTGAAGCAATAAATTTTGGAAGCCAATTGAAAAGTTGCAACAATTATGTCCTTCGGTCAGTAATAGACGTGACGTTTAAGAGCTCATATCATCAAGAACAGCGTCATGATAACAGATAATTTAATCAAAATATGTAGCACTTTACACAGCTGCAAATCCAATGAAAATAATGATTATGTAAAAAGAGAAACTAGATCACAACAATTCTACCTGTTGCGTTTCTGAACGATAGTGGCACTTTGGTTTTGGAAAGATCAATGACAGATCTAAAGTGTCAAATGTCGATGATCTCTTCCAATCCCCTCTGAAGCTTTTTATACATTTAAGGCAATTTTTCGATTAGCATCCGTCTTTATAAATTTAACATCACAGATTTGCAAATATAGGAATTCTTTACAAAACATACTGACATCAATTGCTAAATTTGGTTGTATCTTCAATGCTTGGATATCGCGAGTAATGGTATCCACCATTGTCAAAGAAACTGATTCATGTTTGACTTTGGTGTGAATGTGTTTAAAGTGGACGCAACTTAAACGCCAGCTGTAAAGTTTTTTAAAATTCGCGTTGTGGCGAGATAGGTTTGAGAATGTTAGCGGCAGGCATCGACGCAGGCTCATCCACGCGTGCTGCTCAAAAGAACTGGTTTCCCAATATATGGTCAGCTCTTATTTAAGGGGATTGTGCCGTTTAGGCTGCATCGTTAGAGCTATATCTGTTGATCTGTCAGAAGACTGGATTTAGTAGCGTTGACCTAATCTGCTGTTATTTTCTAACATTTATCTGGCATTTGTTTGTATTTGTCAACCAATTACCGGAAGGATAAAACTCAGTGCTTGTTAAATCTTTGTTAAAATATGTGTTACATTTGAAAAGTACATATGCGAAATTGGAGTCGTCCGATAAACTTTTGAAGCGAGCCAAACTAACACAACCGGTACATTTGCCAAGCGCTAATATATAAGCACAACTTCAGAAAATACAACTCAGAATCAGTTTCCAAAAACATTGTACTGATTTGCTAGAAGTAGTCTGTCATTACTCAATTTCATCAGAGTGTAAATGGGTCCTCAAATTTTTGTGTAACCCCTGCTACGTTAGTTTATTTTTGATGTACATTTACTATGCGTGTTCATCGAATGTTCCTTTGAATGCAGTACTTAAAACCTAAAACTTGAACGCCAACAATTTGAAACTAAATTATGCCTAAAAATTGCCAAACAAATTTAGAAAGACGGACACTTTGATGATTTTCCAGGAAGGGGAAACAATCGTCTTTTTTCAGAAAACTTCATTTTAGATTTTCATTTTCCGGCTTGCAGATAGTTTTTTAGATGCAGAGTCAACTTATTTATCCACTAGATGCCACTTAACTCCTATTGTGTTTTCGATAAATGTCCTTGATGTGTAATATCTCACTAATTGCGATTGGTTACGAATGTTTTATAATCGCACTAAATGATCTACTGCTCCTGGACGCGTAGAAATAGAAAACGTGAAAATGAAATCACACATTGCAGAGCTACCTCCCAAAATGCACTTTTTAAATTGAGCCATGCGCTTAGATTGACAATCTTATAATTAATCTCACTGAAATAAAACGGAATAGTTGCGGTTCGTGTCCCAACAATAAATTACCCTTGAACCCCTCTGCTAAGTTGCTAGTGCAGACCTTACATAGTGCCAGCAACTAAAGGCGGCAGGGGGCACTCACCAAAAGCCATGCTGAAACCTGCCTTAGTTGTCACTGTCATCAGTTAAGCTTAGTAAAGTACGCATTACAGCACTTTAGTTGTTTTGCAGGAAAGGCAATTAAAGCCTATAGGTATAAAGCTGTTTGCTGCCGTCTTCTCACTGACAGCTCGAGCAGAGGTGAAAAAGACAACAATCACTCAGTCGATAATTCTTTAATTATAGGCCCAGCGATCTCATACGGTTCAGGAGACTTTGCTGGCTTAATTTCGCTGAAGACTTGTCTTACCTTTACTACAGAAAAGGCTACAGTTTGAATATTGGACCTATCTTTCCCCTATAAAACCTTCCTAATTGTCATCAGGATTTCAGAAGGAGAGGATGCGATCGCTGGCACAAGAGTTTTATTTGCCTGACTATTCAAATTCCGCTGGATATCCTTAATCATAGGTGATTGTAACACAGTCATGGTCAAGCACAGGGCCGCGCTGCTTCCTGGAACTCACATATTCTCTACTATAAGCTATCGAGATTTCCCCAGTCAACATCGATCGAGATAACTAAGACAGTAGCTCTACTTTATGCGGTTTCTCATTTAATAATTTTTCGAAGCTATCACTTAGAGTGGCATATTTTTCTTTGTCTTATTAGTCGAGGTTCGAATATAGGTCTAGGAATCCAGAGTTGCTAACGGCATTCGCCTCTTCACACCATATATTCGCCGATCTTCGGAACTTGAAGATTCAAGAACCATTTTTCGATGCCTTTGATTCTGCTTAATAGTCTCCTTTCACCTCGGCTTGACCCATATTGGTCGGCATTTACAGACCGGGCGCAAAATATAAGTAGACGAAACAATTATATTCCGACCGAAGAAAACCACGGCCGTTGCTGCATTCAACTGCCGTGGGAAATTACACTTGATTATGTAGAGTACTAGCCTATATAGATAAAAAAGGAATTCTGTGCGACCTACGAGCGAGGCTTATGAAACAAAACACAATGGTATTTTACTAAACTTAACTATCTACTTATTTCGTTGTAGCCCATAACTAGCTTAAGTTCAGTTATTCGTTTAATGTTCTGATTACCTCGTTTTAGTTTAGGTTATTCAGTTTTATTTTAATCGAGTCCTCGTTTTTAATTCAATTTTATTAATCGTTATTAATATTAGTTAGCTTATGTTTTGGTTTTATTATTTCATGATCTAGTTTTTTAAAGAAGACTAAGGCACGATCATTGGAACAGTGCTTTTCCAGTGATCGCGTTTTTGTCTTCTTTACTTCAAGAACCCGGGACCCGCATATTCCCTCCTATTTCATTTTTTAAAATTATTAGTGTATCCTTAATATGCCTCACCTACATAACCCCAGTACCACCGGTCCCGTATCGTACAAACGTGGAGTTTCATGTCACTGTGGTGTTGTCAGTAACAAATGCTTGCCAAAAATACCAATGCTAGAACCTGCATTACTATTCCCCGAATCTTCTGGTCGACTTGAAGCCCCAATGGGCAACATACGGAGAAGAAGCCACCCCCGCTCTGACGGCGTTGCAATACTTAACAGAAAGACTAAGCTTCGGATTAATATATACCTCTCCTGAACGTTTGCACCAGTATTACCGGGCTTGCATTTCCCGCGTCTTGTCCACAACCTAATGCTATAATCAGACCGCAGATATGAAACCAGTAGGTTCGGGAATTTATGAAGACCTCGCATACGTGTAATGCGTACTGGATTGGTGATGTGGGAAGTTAGAGAAATTAATTCGAAGGAGAAATGAAACAAGGGAGGAAGGAGTGTTAAGGTACGACAGTGAACAATTTGAGGTTTTTTGGAGTAAAAGACAGAAAACACCAACCTGTTGGCCAAACCCAGTGAGGGACATAGCACACATGCAGCCCAGCAGAGAGAGTCAGCAAGTGTGTCGAAAGGAGAGATCGTCGACTAGAGAAGGTTCCCCAAGTCAAGAAGTCAGTATGACCAAATAGGTAGGACAGTGTACTGTAAAAAAGAGCCTAACAAAAGGCTCTGCAGAAACAAGGTGCGCTCAGTGAATCAGCCAGTTGACGTGTGTCTGGTCTGTGCCTCCGCGCAGAGGTTACGGGATGCTGGGGCGTCCACCAGCCAATCAGCAGAAGGTGCCTAACTCGCCTTAGGCAAGAGCGAAACATCAAGACGACCTTGAGGCTTCACGCAACCGACACGCCAGCATGGTTCACGCAAAGGCATTATGGGTTGCGCTGGGCGCTGCGGCGACTTTGGCCATACGCGCGGGAGGGGCGACGCATAAATTGACAGCAACGAAAACGTTTGAACACAAGGCGATAATTACAGGACCGCCATAAGTGTTCTGGCTAACAGTGTCAGCCATTGAGAGGAAGCGCTTATATTTACTAGGGCCAGAAAGTTATTCACCTAGCGTTTCAAATTGCGTCGTGGATTGACCAACAGGGCCAGTTTAAGAAACAGCTCGTTCATACACAGGGAGTTGCCTTATTCATAGGACACAGTCGCCATGGTACTGCACCTCCATGACAAGTAACGGCTGTCCCTAATGATTAAAATTGTCGACTTGCGCTCTTATTAATTGATGGCTGAGGTGCGGGTCGTGACCTGCTGAACTTGCCTGCCCCGTGGTGAACTTGAAGGTGATGACTGATGTACCATCTGGCCCCTCGGTGCTCACCTTAGAGATTCGTTCACCTGTGCGCTCCCCGGGTGGCGAGTTGCTTTGGCCAAATTGAGGGTCAGGACCGAGTATGGACGATTCAAGCAACTGGCAGTTCACACCGAAAAACGGAATTAACGTCGGAAATATTAAATATATAATGTACGACGAACTTATTTGGAATTTGAAGCATGGTCCCCCGTGTAATATGTGTAAATTGTACCTATATTTCAGGGGGGGATTTATAATATGGATGAATTTTAGAGTAAAATATAATATGGAGGTACTAGTCAGCGTTAGGAGGTAAGGGAAGTTCATAGGTGTTTCTGTGACGTCTAGCACAATGCCAAATGCATAACTGCGAGTCATATATGTTGCGATGGATGTGCTTCCCCGTGAACTGTTAAAACAGAGATCATAAGATGTCTTCATCTGGAAAAGATTAATTAGTTTGAGATATTTGTTGAATTTTCACACAATCCACAGACATATGGGACAGGTCAAGATGCCGGCATGTTTTAACAACCTGGTGC
Source organism: Ligula intestinalis (assembly GCA_036362985.1). NCBI lineage: Eukaryota > Metazoa > Platyhelminthes > Cestoda > Diphyllobothriidea > Diphyllobothriidae > Ligula > Ligula intestinalis. The sequence continues at coordinate 49,302,100 of JAYGXS010000003.1, forward strand.
ATTTTATTACCTTTTCCTATTCGTAGGCAAACACCTACGTTTCCTTTAACAGGATATACACAGCGCGCAGTTTTTAAACCTTGAATTAAGGTGTAGCAGTTAGCAGACTTAATAATTATTCGGTAGTTTAGAAACTTTTTAAAACCGAAAGATACCTTTTATTTAAATATAAAATATAAAGGAGGCGTAATTTACTACTAAACGAGTACAAGCAATAATTTTTTTGTTAATGCTTTTCATAAAAAATATTTGAATTTATGAAGGCAGCAAAATCAATAGTAGAAATGCATACAACTTAAGAAGCCGCTTTTTACAGTACATAAGTTTTGTTAGCGGACAGAAAGAACTCTTACAAATGCCGGCATTGTATTGTGACTAAAATGACCTAAGAATGGAGTGCACGATAATAAACACTACACTATCGGCACGAATCTTTCGCATATGTCGGCATGATATACGAATTCTAGGCCGTACTGCAGTGGAATATAACACAATCTTTAGAAATATCAGTCACGTGAAGATACCTACATGCATGTTACCCAGAGCAAGAACTGTTGTTAGCTATGTTAATATTTTTCACAGCTGCTTATCCCTTAACAACCCGAAAAAATATGCAATTGCATCAACGAAATAAGGTGGTTGATTTATTGTGGGAAAATCACCTTTAAATTTGTACGTTTTTCGGTCCTACCAATTACAAGGGCTATTCAGTGCGCACCTATCCACATATTTATTCGCATTTCATTCTCATAATTCAATTAAGTGGGGCATTTTCGCTCCTCTGTTATATAAGTTTCACTATGGAATTGGAAATCTTTCGTCTAAGGAAGTCGATGAATACCAGTTAAACTATTCCCTATGAATTACAATACATAGGTCTGCAAATAACCCATGAATAAACCTACTTTTCCAATACACAGCCCGCTACGTTTGTTGTTGAAATTCACGGCATTCAGCTGTCAATTTGTCTGTCTCGATTCCTCATTGGTTCAGCATATCCCTTCGGATCCTTCACGATTTCTACTGGTCTATGTCGAATTAGTACTCGCTTTATAAGTCCAGTGTCAACGTTAACCGTCAACTCAAAATGACGACCAAAAAGAGGCATTGTTCTGCAGCCTATAGCCACACAACCACCCTAGATATTTGCGAAATTTTGCTGAACATATTCGGCTGCTTCGTAAATCTCCCCGTTACTATTCTTCTCTTTATCCTTCGTTCTAAGAAATCCGAAGGCCTGATTCTTCTTCGAGTCCTTTCCACCGGCTGCTTAGCTTTTTCACTTATAAGCCTTATTGAGGAAACTGGTGGCCTTAACCCCAATACCGGCAATGTCTACATTGATGGCCTGATCTGCCTTTTATGGAGCAGTCGTTTCATCTTCTGGTACATTTCCTTTCAAATCTATCACAGTCTTTTCTACTTCGCCTGTAACAGAGCCTACGAGATGCTGCAGATTAGGAATTATCCCATTACAACGGTGAAACAGCGGCTCACGGCATACATGCTTCTAGTCTTTATTGGCAGTTTCATTGGGGCTGTGCCGCATTTGCTACTAGCCTTTCCGCTTTCAAATAACTGCGCCTGTGATCCATTGCCCGATAACTTTGGCATCTTATCAGTGCTGTATGCTCAGACTTTTCTATGGATCGCGATTCTCGGTGTCATTTATCCCGCCATTCTCGTCTATATTTGCATTGCTTTGGTTCTACGATTGCGGAACTCAGACGGTGTTATTGCAGATGAACTAGAAGAACTCTACTTCTTGAAACCACGAATTTTCCCAACATCTATACCCCTGTCTTCGACACCTGGGCCGTCAGTGGCCTCCTCTTCTTCCGACAGTGAGCGACATAGAGTTGGAGTCCTTGAGAGATCGCGTAATAAATCTGTTCCACATGCCTGGTCGGCTTTCTGCTGCATTGTATATCTGACTGCTGCCTTCATAGTAGGTATGGTCTTCGAGTCAACTCAGCAATTGCTGCGTGCGGCTGGTGCTATAAACTACAGTCTGCGCACCCCAGCTGTTAAATTCAGTTTAGTATTGCGTAGTCTGTTTACCGCGCTGGTACCACTTATCCTGTTTTTCCACATCCCCGTGATGCGGGCACTGATCTTCGCTGCAATTGCGTCAATAAAAAGATCGCAAAAGTTAATCGGCAGACACCAGTGACCTCCCTTGATCAAGTTTGATTTTACCAGCGTTGGACATTCCAAATCACTTAAGTGAATAAATATTTCTTGAATTATTTTAAGTAAGAAGTGATAAGGCATTGGGATGGACAAAAATACGTGATTTACCTTCAGTGTTGTTCATATCATGCATAAACTATCAGGCCACCTGACCCAAACCACGTTCATTGTTGCACTTAAATTCATTCTGTTCAATATTAACTTATCCAATCAATAATCCAATGAATTGGCACAGAGAACTACAATAGTCACGTGTTCACCGGGCATTCGAAAAGAACGTCTTTTTTTGCATCCCTAAAACGTGAGAGTGGTTGGACCATCCTTCATTTTTAACACTACGCATGATTATTTTAAAATCGAAAAGTAATCGGACCCATCTTAATCACAACTCTTGTATGACTTCCAATACAATCTTTCATTAATGAAGAACGTTCTTATGAAGGTATCCTCTTTTTTCTTCCGTGATATATTTTGTTGGAAAAATTGAAATACTGTATAAAAACGATAAGCTAACATTATGCTTGTCCTGTTGGTTTCCTTTTAATTGACGACCGCTCCCTAACAGGACGGTCAATAACCTGCTTTCGCCTTATAGTGCCCTCGGCATTTTATACACAGGCACAATATGATTTCAGGAAAATGAGATATGGGATTTTTCTAACTGTTTATCATTAATCACAGACAAAACTAAGATGTTGTTGAAATCTTTATCAAACGATGAGAAGTAGGTACGTGTTTTTATTCGTAAAAAGGGTTTACTTCCATCCGAAGGATACCCAGCGGCACAAAATTTAGAATCTAGTCTATAGGCTCAATTTTAATTTAGCTTTGTTTTCAGTTTTGTTAAGTTTAGATTAGTTGGTTTACTTTATTATAGCATATAGTAGTAATTACGGTATATTTATCGATATTTAGTGATATCTAAATAAACTTAGAAGTAAGCTTTGCTTAAACCAGCAAACTAAATAATGAACAAGACAGTATGCTTAAAAGATAAATGTTTGTATCCGTAGAAAGGATGCGCTCATTTAAGTGAATATTCAATGTCAAATGTAGATTAATATTGAGATAAAATTATTATGTAGAATTTTTTATGCAACGGAAGACTGGAAAGCCATATTGTCTTCAAGGACAATCATCGGCAGCGAAAAGCCATAACGGTTTTTCCGAAGTGGCTATGCAGTGCCTTGACACAGGACATACTTTTGCATGGGACAAAACACGCATCGTCAGAGTCTGCTCCTTCAAAAAAGGCCGATGATTTCTTGAGGCCATGCACTCTGATGATTCATGCATCAACCGGCGTATTGAGAAAGCCAGAGTGTACAAAAACCTCAAAGATGGAAAAAATTGCAGCCGACAAACATGGACCAGCACGAACCACAATTAGCGTCCACATCGGATAACGTGGACTGACCCCGGAGTGACCCCAGACTAACTCAAATGACAGTTTGACCATTGGTCATTATGACATTGCGACTGATAATCATGTCCATCAAGATGTGCCGCAAATTGTAACCCCAAATTAACACCCACGCCAGACTGACTATATAACTGTATGAGCACTTTGAAATGCTTACTGCTGTTTGCAAATTTCTCTCAAGTCAAATGACGAACTGGGGATGCAGTGTCGAAAATTTACTCAATAAACTTACATATTTCCCAAAGGATGCCTTTCCATGACAATGCATTTCTTGGGATGTCTGCCTTTCGGTAAATACGAAACTTTAAGTATATTTGTATAACTTTGGCGATTTCTTACCAAACTAAAGGCTTTGGTAAACTAAAATTTAAATAACAGCCTAAATAATTCAAACTGAAGTAAAAATAGTGAAACAAAAAGTAAACACAAGACATGGGGCCAACTTTATCGCTACCCACATTCCTTATAACTATTTAAATAATTTGGATGTGCGTGTGCTTTTCAAATATTTCACAAACGGTTTTGCGTGAAACATCATCAAATATGCCATAAGTGTTTTCTTGCTTGGCAATTTACATGACAGTGTTCTATTCTGTAATGCCTGAGAAAGTGATGGCCTGTCTGTGTACATACGTGGAATTTATTTTATTTTTAAGTATGGGCATTGCTACAGAAGGGTCGCAGCCGTCTGCCAGTCTACACAACACATTCCTCATTTGATTCAAGACTCCCATTCCAAGCAAAGAAAAAACGAAAAACTATTTGTCGCATTGGAGTTTCACTCTTTTCAGCAAGCAAAGATTATTCGCAAGCTTCCAGTATAAAAGCCACTTTTCTAGTTTTTCGTGAGGGTGGCAGAATCCCTATAAGTTAAACACAACGGACTATGAAGTGTGAATAATTTAAATGCTATCTTCATATGCCTAATAAGTATTACCTTGCCTTTATTTTTTTATTTTTATTTAGTATCCATTGTTAATGGGACGATAAATTATCTGCTGTTACCTGTTAATTCTCTTAAAATTTAAACAATGGCACATAACGATTGCCAAAAATACCACGAAGAATTGCTGACATGACGGACATTTCCATGGATAATGCTGCACGATAGAGAAATGTAACTATCTTGATTATTTTGAGTTGACCCAATTGTGAGAAAACTCGAGGCGTTCGACGGGATTTGAACCCGCGTATTAGAGAAGGCCTTTACCGAAAGCCAACGCTTTAACCACTAAGCTACAAACTCCCCGACTCGCGCAATGGCTTCCGGTAAACGCCTTCTCTAATACGCGGGATCAAATCTAACCGATCGCGTCGAATTGTTTTACTATTGGGTAAACTCAAATTCAACAAATCTGCCAAATTCCTAATAATAAAGTGAACCTATTAGTCATTCTGGTGGATTCTAGAGGATTTTTTACGAAATACTGCTTGGGCAGTTAGCTTGCTTTTTCAGGTCAGGTCAGGTCAGGTTTTATTGAGGGAAATATAGGTAAATACCTTTGAACTCCCTATTGGTACAGTTTTTTCAATGCATTTGATCTGCAGAACATTTCAGAACAGTGGCGTTGCCATAAATTTGAGGGCCGACAGTGAAAAAACTCCTTAGGCATTGTTCAGAAGTCTAGGGCTTTAAATGCTATTTGAGAGATATAAGGAGAAAAACTGTCGCCTGGGGGAGGGGGGGTGCAGAGTATATTCGAAGCGGATGGCCTGTGCTAAGAGTGTTTGAAGCATTTCAGGGAGAGTCCATCGCGGTGTTCGCCATAATACCAAGTGTCCCACGAAGAGAAAATTGCGGAGGTCACGCGAACCTCATCGAGTGTCGGCGATGCGCCCATCGTGCACCCTTGTTGGTTTAACGAGTCTGCCTGCTAATTGACAGAAGAAATATAATCGGTAGTTTCCTAAACAAACATATTACTGAAAATTATCGGGTAGAATGTTTTTAATAATGTGATTATTCCACAATTAGCATTCGGCAACTGGCAGTTTATTTTCGGGGGCTCCGTGGCTATTTGTTCTAACTTAATAGTGTCGTAAACATGCCTACAGGTGCGTCTGACGTGTCCTCAGATGGCGACATAGCAATGTCCGTGGGCAGAGCATTCCAGGCCTGAATTGGGAAAATTTTTATAAATCCGCGTAGCCTCGTATCACAACGTTTGGTGGACTCGAAGCTTGCAATTCTTGTTATTCTTAACTAACATTCTACTGAAAATCAGTGAGTAATATGTTTATATACATATATTTATAATTTCATTCTCGCCATATCCAATTTTAGTGGGCATTTCGGGTATGAAAATCTAAATTTTTCTTGAATGCATCCACAGATGGGGACATAACAATTTCCTCAGGGAGTGCATTCCAAGCTTCAACTACTCTATTACCAAGGAAGAACTTGCGTGTGTCTAGTCTGGCCCCTGTTATGCGTAGTTTGAAGAGATGCCCTCTTAAGTTGGTCGTTGTTGCTAACTCGAAGAAGTCGCCAGGTAGAAGACAGCAGTCCTGCCCGTGCATTATACGAAATGCTGGTATCAGATCGCCACGTAGCTGTTTGTAACTTAACGAAAATAGATCGAGATTAGCTAAACGTCTTTCGTAGGGTAAGAAGCTCTGACCGGTAACCAGTTTGGTCGCGCGCCTTTGGACCTTCTCGAGGGAATTTAGGTCTTTCGCGGTCCAGGGTTTCCATGCTTGCATTGCGAACTCCAACTTTGGCCGCACAAATGTTCCAAAGACCTTAGCAAAGCTGTCTTTATCGAAGGCACAGAAAGCCCTTTTGACAAGATAGAGGACGGACATCGCAGACTTGGCTACTTTTGCGCAGTGCAGCGAGGGCTTAAGAGACGTAGAGATCCATACTCCCAAATCTTTCTGCGCGTCCACTTCTTGCAGTTGGATGCCATTTAGGCTGTAAACCATGGGGTTCGGAGAGCTGGGTCGGCCAACTCGTAGGATACTGCATTTGCTCTCGTTAAACGGCAAAAGCCAGTCTTGAGACCAAGTCTGAAGATGGTTTAGGTTTAGCTGCAAATGTTCTTTGTCAGCTGAATTTCTGATGACGTTCCAAATCTTAATGTCATCGGCAAACATAGCCACATCGCAGTCCAGTTCACGGACGGAGTCATTGACGTATATAATGAACAGTATAGGGCCAAGGACAGAGCCTTGGGGAACACCGCTCTCGACTGCAACGTCTGCCGACTGCTGGTCACCAATATGGACAGTTTGAGAGCGACCAAGTAGGAAGCTTTGAATCCACTTCAGCAGATTTCCTCGCACACCTATTTGGCTGAGTTTGTGCAGAAGTCGTTGATGTGGGACGCTATCAAAAGCCTTCTTGAAGTCGATGTAGATTACATGAAGCGGATTTCCTCCATCAACTGCCCGAGTCCAGCGTTCCAAACAATGGAGCAGATTCGTCACGCAGGACCTGCCCCTGCGGAACCCATGTTGCGCATCCGATAGAAGGTTATGCTGCTCCAAGAAACGCATCAGCTCTCGTTTTACTTCTTTTTCCATAATCTTGCAACAGATCGAAGTGAGGCTGATTGGTCTATAACTGTTTGCAGAAACCTTTCTGCCACCTTTATACAACGGTGTGATCCGTGCGGATTTCCAATCGGCGGGTAAACAACCTGCGTTAAACGAGGAACTGAAAAGCATAGAAAGCGGTTTGGCTAGCTCCCCAGCAAATTCTTTCAGTAATTTAGGCGGGATGTCATCGGGACTGGATGATTTCGAGTCGTTTAGTGCCATTAACTCCTGAAGAACGGTTGCTCCGGCGAAGGCCACATTTTAAATCTTTGGACCGTCATCTAACCTATAGTTTGGAGGAATGAATCCGATTTCAGTTGTAAAGTTCGATTTGAAAAATTGTGAAAGATGCTCAGCTTTTGCTCCATCCTCACTCATTTCTGTTCCATCGCTAGCCTTCAGAAGGGGAACTGGGTCCCGGTTTCGTGTGGTCTTTCTTAAGTAGCCATAAAATAACTTCGGATTTTTAACTGCCCGTTTTAGTAAATCTTTTTCAAAGTCTTTGCGCGCTTTGAAGATAAGTCGCTTCACGAGGTTCCTCTGCGTTTTGTATGCATTTAGGGATACCGGATTTCTGTCCGCTCTATACTTTCTAAACAATTTCCCCTTTTTATTTATCTCTTTCTTCAGCGCTTGAGTCAGCCACTGAGGTTTGTTGTTTAGCTTCTTCCGTGTAATCGGACAGTGGTTTCTCAGGAGAGTATGCAATAACTCACTGAACCATCGCCAATCATCAGCTATATTGCCAGAAAAAACCAATTCCCAATTTATGTTGTTTATTTCGGCCTTCATTTGATCAAAGTCACCACGCCAAATATTCCTTCTAAACTTGGTGGGTTGTTCGGGAACCGAAAATATAGAATAGTCCCAATTTAGTACGATGTGATCACTTTTACCTAGAGGAGGTAGAGATTGCACCTCGTCGATGCTGTCCAGCGATTTCGTAAGTACCAGGTCTAGGCAGTTTGATTGCTGCCCCTCACGCACCCTGGTGGGAAATAGAACGTGTTGACTGAGAGATGCATTAAGTGTTAGAGCTAGTAAACGCCAGTCGAATGCTTGCTCTGGGCCTCGTGCGTATGATGAACCCCAATCGATAAGCGGGGCATTGAAGTCTCCCATAATCAAGACGTCGGGCCGAGCAGCTAATCTCGCTAACTCTTCTAGTAGACCAGTGTCAGCCTCATGATCATATCTAGGCGGACGGTACACCGTCAGAACTTCCAGGCTGGGTGATTCCGGTACCTTTATAGTAAGCCAGATGGCCTCGGTGCTGCAATGAAACCGCTTTGTTTTTTCCGAGACTAGCAGTCCATGTTTGACGTAAGTTATAATTCCTCCTCCTTGGCGCCCTCTTCTATCTCTCCGGAACAGATTAAAGCCAGGTAGTGCCACTTCGCGGTCATCCACGTTTTCAGACAGCCAGGTTTCTGTCAGAGAGATAATGTCGGGAGAAAGGTCATATATGTGCACTTTTAGTTCATCTAACTTAGACAACAGACTCTGTGCGTTGGTGTAGAAGAATTTAAGTGACATATTTTTGACGAATTTTGTCTCGGTGGAATTTGAACTTTGTTTGACATCGGCTGTGTAAGCCACGCTCAGGCCATTGTTCGAAGTATTATCGGTTGGTTCAAGAACCTCATATTCCTGTGAATAATCTTCCCGTTCGAGATAACCAGGCTGGTCTCGCAATTTTTTCTTCTCGAAAGTAATTCTGCCACAAGTTCCCGACGTTTGAGCCGTTCCGCTAGGGAGTACTCCGGCTGAAAAAAACCTCTTTGTGTGACTGGCGAAGGCTGGTCTTTTTTGATAAGATCAGTTTAACGTGTTCGTTATTTTGCATCACAATTTTTAGAGGTCGTGGTCGCGGCGTACCTGTGGCCATGTCAGGTTTTTTTCCGATCCGAAACGATTTCAGAACTGGAAATTCCAAACCTGGCTCGAACAGATCGTTTAGAACACGGTTGAAGGATGCCATGTCCTCCGCGTTATGGTCTGAACTGACTGAAGTACATTCTTCTATTTCATATTGGTGGATTCCATACAAGCGGTAAAGTCGGGCGGATAATATCGATCCATGTGTGATTAAATTAATAGCACGAGGTGCGGCGTTTGTAGCTTAGCAGTCAGAGCGTTGGCTACCGGTAAAGGCCTTCTTTAATACGCGGGTTCAAATCCTGCGAAGGCCTCAATTATTTTCATAATTAGGTCAACTTGTTTTAAGTTAATCTGCTAAACCCCATCATATCTTGATTATAATACGACGATACAGGCTGGCTTAAGGCTGGATATTTATGAAAAGATCAGACGTTGCTCTCGAAAATATCTAGAAGAACATAGAGAAAGACACTGCGAAACGAACGTTAACCCAAGCTAAATGGCGTTTTTTGGCCAAACATTGTGTCCATCGTCCCTTGGATGCCGAGTTTTTTTACATTAACTCGAATATAGTTAGACTAGCATTTGAAATTTAAATTTATATATTTTGAGATAGAAGCAAAATTTATTTAATTCCTCAGATAGTCTACGTCAATTCTTTTTTATACCACATAAAAGTAACAGTGTGTACAATCCCGCATATTAATGATGCACTATTACAATATTATACAAGTATATTATAATCATAGTCTCATATAATACAATAATATAATATAAATACATATTATAATATATTTTATACTTGAAATACTACTCGTAAGGTTATTATAAGATTGTGGGTGGTTTATAGAAAATCACATAAAATGGCGTACTTCAAAACGTGCCCTTATTCCAAACTCGATTCCGCAAAAATAATCTTTGAGGGACATGGTTGCTCCAACCGGTGTTCATGTTGATGCTAAATGCGAACTCGATATTGAATTTCTCAAGGTCCCTTTTTAACGCTTTACCTCTGATATTGGCGACATGTGTCGCAAGAAATTAGCAGTAAAATTTCAAAAGATATTTTATTTAGAAATATTGAAAAGCACGCGCTTTATTTTCTGGTGATAACGCAAAGATGAATACTAAATTAACCCGAAACCGTATGGCAAATACGTAAGTAAATAAATGAGCATGATTTGGCAAGTGTCTATGAGGCTTTGTACTTAAAATCTAACAGCCGAGCACAATAAATAATTGCAAACAAATTTTTATAAAATATGAAAATATGATTCGAAAATTATATGTTTTCAGCCGTTCACAATGATAGTGAAACTAGGAGAGGGAGATAGGCACCTGTAGATTGCAATCACAGACACGTTCACGGTGGCAAATTAACGAATGTTCTTCACAAACTCTCCCCTCCTACGATTAGGGGGTAAAGACCGCCTTCTGTTAAAAGCCACATCCATGTGCATTTGCTTTTTCACAAGTCCCTGTGGAGCAGGATACATAGGCCGAATTAGAAGGCGTCTGGAACAGAGAGTACGTGAGCACATACCAACTTGATTCAATAAAAGGGAAAGTAGATTGATCTCAAGTTCTATTTTCGCACACCTTTTCGATATGCGTCATCGAATTGATACAAATGAAGCCTTTGAGGTGCTTTGGGTGCTTACAACAGCCGAAGCCGTGGCTAGACGGCTAGCGAATCCAGTGATGTGTTGTCGGAAGACGCTGACAAAAGCACTTTCACTTCCGTGGCCGACCCCGACTTCGGGTGACGATCGCACATCACCCCCCACTCTAGTGACAGTCGTTCGCAAATGATAGTGATTATCATTCCATGTAGCTGACCCCTGGCCAATGCACACAGCCTAAGCCAATTTCCTCTCCTCCACCCCCTTGTCGAGCACAACGATATCTACACGCTGCTTTCACCATGTAGGCGGCGTGAACACGGTGAGTTGCAATCAAACTACGGCAAAAGTAGCTTATGTAGCCCCACTCATTAAGCCCTACTCCCATCATTTTGTCCAGCAAAACGGTGGTTATAGAGTTTTGTGTGGTAAGGTAATAAGATAGGAAGCGAAGGAAATTTTTATAAGAAAGTATAAAGTGAAAAAATGTAGTAAAGGTTGCTTTCCGCTGCCGCTAGGAGTAAGTTGCTCCACATGTAAATTAAAGGTGTGCACGGCGCTTAGCGCCGCGGCCTTCACTAATCTAACTCCAGAACAGTAAGTTGGACCCCAGGTAAGTTGAAAAAGACAACCTCTTAACTACCATTTCAATTTTCCAGGAAATTCAAGAAACCTGCATTATGATAATCAGGTTTTTTCGCAATAAGTTAAATGATAATACAGATTAGGGAAATCAACAGATATAAATCAATAACACTTCTCAATACATCACAAGAAAATTTTTCTAAGTATTTATTAAAATATATTTGAGTGCGGGTCTTAACCTTCCACCCATAACCACTGTTTTCATAGGAAAACATGCAGCTTGTAGAAATTAATTTGTGGGGCTACATAAGCTACTGTTGCCAAAATTTGGCTTAATCATGCTCAATAGCATAGGATGACAAAAGCCGCGCACAAGATTCCAACAACTGAGACTTATAAAACTATAATTCTGGTGATCAGCACCACTTCTGCTCCATCTATACACATACCTTGGATGCAAAACCCGATATTACCCGATATTTTCTGTGTAATCCTGGCAGCAACTGTCGGTGCAGCAGCGGCTGCTTTATCGCTAACAAAAGGACGCTTTTCAGCACATGCGTATGGATTCGAGTCGTCGGCTGGCCGTTTTGTTCCAGCAACACCACCGTTGGAATGGTTGTCATCAGTAGCGGAGAACTTTGACACAACCTCGGTGAAAATTAAGCAAAAAGAGCTGTGTCTTACTTGTTTAGCACGTTCTAGAGCGTTAACGTAAGCCTCGTTATCAGACATCTTAAAGTGAGTTTATAGGGTTCTTAGAACGACCTGTATCCAGCAAGTGTTCCGTAGTGGAGGAATGAGGGGATCGGTTTTCGTGCTGGACATGGGTTCTTTCGCAGACCCTGTAACCTCATTCCAAGTTCTTTTTCGAGCACGAACATTTCGCACCTTGCGCTACCTGGAGGCAGCCTATACAAGACGCTCTAAACTGGACGCATGCAAACAGTTGGAGCAAGTGCTTAACCTAGCCTTGCCTTGGTAACAAAAGGCTCCCAGATTTGAACATTTTCCTGTCCCTTCTTTACGTAACTCATTTTCCTCTGTTTCTCTCTCCGCCTTGCTTTAACCCTCTTTACCAATTAGCGTAAGTGCCAATGACTTGTGACTTTTCTATACCATTTCAATTTCGTATCATTCTCATTCGTTACTCTTCAACGCATTGGAGTGGCCGCAACTGATAAGTGCTCCCGAAATGCTATGGATCCAATAAATTGTGCCCTATTTGCTACTTTTAAATTCTTGTTAGGGAAATTATGCTTTAAATCTCCTATGTAAGCTTATTTTTGATGTCCATTTACTGTGTGTGATCATTGAATGTTCCTTCCACTGCAATCCTAAGCGCCTTAGATTTGAATGTCAACAATTTGAAACTGAAATTGCTCTTCAAATTTCCAAATACCTCTGTAAAGACAAGCACGTTTAGGATTTACCTAAAAGGGTAAGAAAATCCCTCTTTCATCAAAAAACTTTTCATTTACTAGCTTGCAGATAGTGTTTTAGATGCTGAGCCTATCTGTTGATCCATACAATTTCACATAACACGTATTCTCTTTTAGGTAAATGCCCTTGGTGCGTAATAGCTCACAAATTGCGATTAGTCATGAAGGCATTACAATAGCAATTAAAGACCTATAGCTCTTAGGCACGTAAACCACACACACAACTGCTTCCTTAAAATGCACTTGCTTGAATCATGACATGCGTCGAGAATTAGAAAGTCAGAATGAGCTCAATGAAATAAAAAGGAATATTGGTGGTCTTTTTTTCTATCAAACAAATACTTTCGAAGCTCTCTCCCAAATCACTACTGCTGACTTCAGGAGAAGTCAGTAAATATAAGAATCAAGAACGCACTCGCCGAAAGACATGCTGAAAAGTCTGCAAGGTGTCATTTTATCGTCAGATCTTAGTAAAGTACGCATTGCCAGGACTTTCATTGTTTTGCAGGAAAAAAAGTCAAGACATTAGGCCTAAGACTGTTTGCTGCCATCTGACTACGTCTCTTACATAAAGGAACAATGTTGGCCACCTTTCACTGCGAAGGCAAGTTCCCAGTTTTCATCAACAGCACGAACGGAGATGAAAGAAATAGTTCTTTGACTATCGGCCCAATCTGATTCTTCTTGATGCTATCTTTAATAATCGAAATGATCCATGGAGGCTGGTATTTACGGACTGAGTATATGTGGGTGATACAATTATAATCCAATCGAAGTACAGCCGTAGCCCACGAGGTCGGCAGGAGTGGATATTGGGCAGGCAAGACGCATCCCGTGTGATGTCGACAATTTTATATGGATTCCTATGTGTAAGGATCCTCGACCGAATCCGAAATTTCAGACAAATAAAATTCTTGTTACAGCAATCTTATTTTCTACCTCTGAACGCGGGGACTTCGTAGTTATTAGGTCTGAGTGGAGGGTAGGGACAACATCAATAAAACGTTGGCCACCAAATTGGTTGACCTTTGTAAATTGTCGTTTTATAGGAAGCACTGACAGCTAAAAGGAGTGTTATTTCCAACTGAACAAGTTTGGAATTCTCCACATCCTCGTTGTCATCGAAACTCCCCTCGGACCTTCAAATGACTGTTTACCTTTTACGAAGGCGGTTCCCTTCCTCCCTCGAATGCTGGCCCCCCTCCCGTGTTTAACTTTTCATTCGATTGGACATGACTGAATACGCTCCCCCCCCAACCCCTCGGTTCGGCTCCTATGCCTGTTATCTACCTTTTCTCACAATGCGGTCGGCTCCCCGCTGACGCCAGTCGTTTCGGCTCCCGATGACAAAATCCCGCCGGTTGTCCGACCCCCTACCTGACCCAGCTGCCGCGGCTACCCCGAGAACCAACCCCCCATTCACCCCTCGCCGCTGACACCTTCATATCGCCTCTGTTCCCGAAACCTCCTTTCGCGCTGCTGTTTCGCATCAAGCCTGATGCTACATGAATTGTCTCGTGAAATCATATAAAGGTGGAGACACCCCCTCTCCCACAAGCACACACAAGTTTTCCCAAGACGAGTTTCGTCCTGTGTGGTGTTATTGTTAAACTTGTATCGTTTCCGTATATGGAGGAAGGCGATTTGGTTGACTGCCTTTGCTCTTGACTTGGTGTGTCCATTGTTGAGGTTTATACACTATGTATCCTTTTCTATGTTTGCTTAATAGTACCATACTACCTTGATAGTTGTTATCGTTGGGTTTGACGTACGCGTGACAGCTGGATACAGAGACTGAGAACTCAAGAGGACAAAAGAGAGAGCATTCGGAGGCTGCGTTTAAAATCAAAACAAGTCTAATTTAAGCAAAGGTGAAAATATATTGAAAAAAGGTTAATAAATAAGGGGCGAAATCGTCAGATTAGGACTTGAGATGTGTCATAGGAACGCAACTGACGGATAAAATAGATATAATACGGGAACAGTGGCAATAGGGTTTTTACGGGTGAGGCATAACAGAAGGCATATAGCATATGTAAATTTACAGCAACATAAAATATCGCGATAATTTAAAAACAAACAAGCAAGCAGACAAGTGCGCAACTCTTTCTGCACCAGACCGCGCAGCGCCTTCAAAATGAGCTAAACTCGGCAGCACGATGTAAGCATGCACGTTAATTTGCTTAGAAAATTTAAAAAGGAATAGGTTACGGTTAAACATTAACTAAGGAATAAAAATATTTGAATTTATTTAAATTCACTAAACAGTAGCAATTATTCTAGAAGAATAGATTATTAGCTTGCATGGTTATTTAGGTAGTATTGAGATAATCACTAGTAATTAGGATGGCAGACAATATCTTATGTTTTATGCATATAAATTGTAGGCCACTGACTGAAGAAAAGAGCAGAGGAACAAAAGCTCAAGGCCTGTGCATGTTTAAATCTGAGTCAATACCCTGTTTTATTAATTCGGACGGTGTAATGCAGAAATGTCAATGCCTAGAACTCTAACCGATTATTCGGAAACACTGTTGTGGATGGAGTATGTGGCTGGAGGTATTTATTAAAAACACCATGTATTTTTGTGTCCTTATAAAGTCAATGGTAACTAACCATTAAAAACGTTTTATGCACGTTATAATGCAAATCGAGATTGTCGTTGAACCACCTATCTTCGTAACATTATCGCCGTTTACTACAGATATTAGTGGAAGCGTGGGTTTCGCAAGCAAACCCCAAGATGATAATGTAAACGACAAAGGGCAGGTACTTTCGAAGAGCTGTCAATGAAACCTATAGACCTTTGCGTAGAGGATATACAGCGTATATAGAAATAAAAAACCAAATAAGGAATGAGAATCTGTACAGCTTTTTGGGCAACCTGTAAACACTAAATATTTCCTTGTGGAGGGGTGCAACAAGATGACGATGGAAGCCAAATGAAAATTATCCCAAAGAATGCAATATAAAAATGTCTATGCTGACGTGAAAACTGGCCACAGCTGGACCAGAAACTTGCATCGAAAAAATAAAAAAGTCCATTATTTTGCGGTAAATGCACACATTGGAGAAGCCATAGAACCGTGAAGAACGCCTGTTGTGGGTAGTAAAAGAATCAATACGTGTATGAAATAATAAAACAAAACATGCCTACTATAACGGTAGAAGTAATTAGATATGCTTAGTAAACACGATTTTGCCAAGCTACCTCTACCTAATAGCGTCTACAAAATTTATTGAAAGGGTTAAGGTTATGAAGGGCTAACGAAAGAGTGGATGTCAGAGTAATACCGAGGTACTGGAATTAGGATTCCTCGTTGGGCAGAATGTTTAAGGATGCGGATCTGGGAGAAGGTCGCAATCACAAACGCACTGAACTAAGTTCTGATTAGTCCGTATCCGATGAGCATCTCCCGAAACGGATGGCCACTCTTAAGACTTGGGATTTAAAGGCTACTAGAAGGCCGTGACAGAGGAAAATCGATTTACGACCAACGTTCTTCTCCTATGGTGGAATTATAAACAATTGGACAAAACCACCAAATTGATGAGGACGTTTGCTTTATACATGGTGGAGGGAGTTTTAACCACTACGGACAGCCAAGGAACCGAAGAAACACAATGGGATCAACACTGGGTGGCGAGCTAAGAGCTGACACTTGGCAGGAACAAATCGGAAAGGAAAATTCGTTATCAGGTGATGTCGAGGGGGATGACATTTGGGCAAAAAATAACCTTTAGATCAGGAAACACTGGTTGAACCTACTGTCATTGACTCTTAGAATGACAATGAAAATAGCGTTATCAGAAACGCCGTTGTGCCTGCTCTTCTATCGATGGGCTGACTGCCAAACAATTGAAGCATTGCAGTGCAATACAGTGATAGACATTGGAGCCAAAATGTTTGTGATCCTGTGGTGAGGTTCTGGACTATTTGTGACCTTTAACATTCTCGCCCCCATTTTCCTTGTTTGTCCCTAGTATTTGAATGCACTGACAACACCGCTAAGACGTCAGTCCCGTGTACAACAAAACAGCTGGTTGTAACTATTTCCGTAATATGTAACAAACCTCTGAACTGTTGTTGTTTTTGGTGATTGTGATATCTAACACTTACTCACTGATAATCTGAGATAAATGTCAAAGTGTCCCAACCACAGTCCCATCATACAGGGAGAGGAGAGGCATGGGAGTGTGATTCTGACCACGCGTTAGGATGGCATGCCTAATGTTGTTTTTGTTGCTGGTTAACATTCCTGACGCGAGGCTACTTTATGACTAACGTGTCCGGCTTTTAGCACCCGGATTATGGGTCACAAGACTCAGAGAACTAGAAAACTACCGAGTGCTTTAAAGAGTTAAAAAATATCAGCCGGGTTGGAAATTCAGTCAGTAAGGGAACTGCAAAAATGTCTATGACTTTGTTTAACAAAAGTGTGATCGAGGGCAGTATATTCTTTAGGAGATGTAAGCCAGCGGGGCCTAAAACACGCCTCATCGAATAAACCCAAACCAGGGATGAATTTCTACGGAGAGGGGGATAAATAGGGGTAACAGGAATGGGGAAAAATAGTACCTAGTAGGAATATGTCAAATATAATGATCAGAATTTTATAAAGATTGGGTATCAAGGGCTTCTAGGACACTGATATATCAAAAGGCTACTAATACTCAGATGAAGAAAAATGGTCCCTACAGTAATCATTATTTTTCAGTCGTCTTTTTGCCCTGTATGGCCTCAAGAGGTAGCAGACAGTCTTTTGAAGTGCGGAAGGGCACCAGTTATTTTTTCTATTTCTCCATGAGTTCAGGTATTCGTCCAAATATTTATTCTAAAACGTTACCAAAGACTAGTTTTAAATACGAGAAGCTTATGAAACTACCAGGCTTTATTATATCCACCCTGATTTTCATTCAACAGAACATTTTGCATTCAGAATTCATTGAATGAAGAAAAAGCACTTCTAAGACGTTTAACTAAACGGAATACTTACTTTGCCATAAATGATGGGTTAAGTTAAATTAATGGATGGCTAAGTAAATGGGTAAACCTAAAACGACATTTATCCCTGAATAACTCGAAATGTACAGCGTGTTTGTCGCTAAAGGGGTGAAAATGAGATCCGCAGGTGACAATGTGATTGGGATAAGTTAATTTTTCATCTGACTACACATCTGCAGTAGATAGATAATCAGGGTGTCTACGAAGTCTGGATACAAAGGGAATAAATACATACCTAACAATTTTATTCAATTATAATGTTAAAAAATGATATTTTCAGTATGATTTCCATTGTTTTTAATGCATAAATTCAATGCTAAATTCTGGTGAAGTCTATTGAATAGGTGTACATTGCCGTCCATTTCTACACACTGACTGATACTGCGTTCTCTTAAGTGGTCAAGATTTGCAATCTTCTTTGAGTAAACTTTGTCTTTTAACATAACTCATTTAACATACTAATACTTGCAAGTTAAATATAAATGATTGATCATAATCATCATTTCAATTGTCTCCAGTCTCAAATCTATTTTTATTCCTGCCTGGATCGTTATCCTATTTAAAAGCTTTTTGTTCTTAAAAGGAAGGTAGCACAACGAAAAGAAGAATCATGAAACGCAAACAAAGCTTGATCTTCTACTTCATGATCAGAACGAACTAGCCCCCCTGCAGAGAATGGCGAGTGCTGCAAGTAAAATTCCGGAATTCGTGAAAGACTGGTAATCACCCACAAAACAATATTGTGTAGGGCTGCATTACTGGTTATTCGTGTAATCTAATTGCATGTCCTTTAAGTCACATCAGGATGCCGACTGATAAATGAGCTTCTTCCTGATCCGTTACAAAAAGAAGATTCTGTAAAAGAAGGCTACTTTATAAGTAAACATTCGATGCTTTATTTCGACCGCCTTTATAAATCCGAATATATTTTATAGAAACACGCACAAAAATATTATCTCATATACTCGTTTGGTAGCAAAGTACGCATTCTTGAAATTGCTTGCCTAACTATAGGATACATTTTGGTTTAAAAATGCTAATTATGAGATTTGTGCGAGAATCAGTAATGCATCGTATCCGTCAATTCATTAATACTGTCCATAATTTTAACAAAATGATCAACATCTGTCGCGAAATTCTATGAAAACTTTGTGAAGTCTTCCTTAAACCATAGGCAGGAACGTACATTTCCTTAAATTTGATGTTCGCGGCATTTAATTTGGAAACCTTGAAATCAGTTGTTGCAGTTGGTAGATTTCAAATTTATTCAGCATTTAAAAAAATTAAAACCAAAAGTTTTCTTTATTTAAGTTAAGAATTTCCGAAAGGCTTTATTCGCTACCAATCAAGTAGAAGAAGGAACATTGTCGCGCATTTTTTCATAAGATAAATGTGGATTCATAAATTCATTCACAATCAATGATAAAAAGCACCCTAATTACGTAGCCATTTTTAAGAGAAACTACTTTTTTAAAAGGGTCAGGAAGAAGCTGGTTAAAAAGCCACCATCCTAATTTGACTGAAAAGACTTGCAATAGGGCTGCAAGATAATGTTTATTTCAAGCCTTCTTAATGTTGGTTTACGAGTGATTACTAGCCTTTTGGAGTTGTGGCATTTTGCTTGCAGAACCCGCCATTCTTTACACAGACTGGCTTTCTCCATGTCTAGCAGACTGTATGGAGTTTTGACTGCACATGAGGCATGAACAACTTACTAATTACTGTGTTCACTTCCTTCATGATTCTACTCTCTGCATGCGTCTCGTCTTTCTGCATCCTGATATCTTCTCTCGTTTAAATCGTTTTTGTCTTCTTTTAGCTTCAAACTAGTTAGTACTTTTTATAGTTAATATAAATTTGTAAGTCAAACTATGACGTCTTTTCAGGAGTGGTTGTTTCATTACTGTTGTAAGCCACATTGCGGCATAAAATAAGTGAACTTTGCTTGACAGATATTTCCTTTTGAAACTCAGAACATTTAATGATTGACCAATTCTACCGTAGATTATCGATTGATCTCTAATTTAGATCCATAGAGCTTCTCCATCCTAATATGAAAAATGGGGTAAAGTACCTACAGATGAAATGTAAAGCGCTAGAGTTGACGCTAAAACATAAGCAGTGCACGGGTTAGGGTTGTTGGACACCAGCTAATGGGTTGGAAACAATCATCACGCCCTTCCTTGACCCTGTAGTGTTCATTACCTTCTTCTGTGGAAGTGGATGAATATCAGAACATATGTGGCTTCAAACCTTGCTAACTGATGATTCATATCGGATGTCACAATTAGTCCATTCTGTGAAGCGTGGCCGGCCGAGGAACTGAGAGTCAGGCTGAAATTACCCATTCTTAAGGTGGAGTTAATAGCACTCTAAGTGAGTTGGGATCGGAGCCGGCCCCTTTCCTGCTATATGAATTCCTAGTTTTTTGCTTAAATTAGAGGTGTGGGGACACGCCTTGGTGTGGGTTCAAATCACGCCAGTCACTTGCGTCCCATTTCGCCTCCGGTTTTCTCGACTACGTTACGCTGTGGTGACTCACTGCTCACAGCTGGTCATCACCTGACGGCTCACCACTGCCTACGAGTGCACAGTTACTAGCTGTCTACGCCCCTCCGTCCAGCCAGTCAGCCACCAACGTCGACTCACACAAAGGCCCGATCGAGACTCTGTGGCGACTCCCGCGGTCCCTTCACTCCAGCCGCCTCCCCTATGACGTCTGATTGCTCGCTATCTTCACAATGAACATCCTACAACCTATTCTTCATTCCTTTTGTTCAGAATAAACTGTTAGTTTCCCTCTGGCCTCCCATGACTTATTTCGCACCTAAGGAACAGGGAGCTGAAGATCGTGGTTGCTAGGGCTTAACTAAATTAACCCCCATGATAACGTTACCAAACCTATATGGCAAAAACGAAGAGATTGCGGTAGATTCGGTGAAAGATTAATATTAAAAAAATGAATTCAACTGCAATTTACGGTCCCTTCTCATGCCGCATCGTGTGGTCCATGGTAAACATCAGCGCAACAGATGGTCGCAGTCTCATACACATGTATTATATAGAGTTTTCGATAAGCTACTCAGATACTGAGTAAACTTCTAGTAGGTCTCTGGCTTGTTTGTCTATCAAAGTGAAGTGATTCCTGTGTTTCAGTCCATACTAAATTCGTTTTCTTCACCTTTTAACTAAAAGAAAAATAGATGAGTAGTTAAATGAGGCGTGAAAAACGGCTCAGACACTTGATCTCAAACATATTAATTGGGAAAAAGAGCTTGTTTTCTCTACCAAACCACTGTAGCCTAAATATTATTTAATTTTAGTATTATTTTGTATTCTATGGAGTTAATACCACGTACTTTACAATTTGCGAGACAAAAGAGAATACAGAGTTCGATGTTTTATCAATAACCCTTGCAAACAGACTTAGATTACTAATTCAACAGTTGAAAATTCCGCGATCACTTTCCATGCAAATCTAAACAAAATCCTCACTTCTTAAAGATCTTATCTACTTTAAAAATTAACACTTTTAGACAAAATTCTAAGAAAATAATTTACGCCTAACAATAAATATCACCTGCGCCCCCTTCAGCATAGCATATGTTTACATTCAAACTTGTTCAAAACATATTTTATCGATTTCAGTAATGCAAATTTGCTAACAGAAAGACCAAGTCTTATTCTTTTTGGATAAAGTGCATGAAAGCAAATTGCTTTCGTTGTCCAGTGCAACAGGCTTTTCGAAGCGAATTGAAAGGAACGGTAACCCTTTGTGTTAAAAAAATGTCTGGTGAACGTTTGTGCAGACGGGAAAAACCGGCTTGTGCATCCCTCGAAATGTTTTGCCATAAAAACCTCGAAAAAAGGCTTAACTTAGAAAACACAGCAACGCCGCTTACCTCCGGCCCTAATATCTATTACCCTAGACACAGATAACTTAACAAGACGTTTCCTAGTAATGACAGTTTTCCTGGAATCCAGATGACGTGCTGGTCAACATTTTGAGGTCTGCAGCAGCAAACATTAAACGGATCCAGCACACGCATCTACAGAACAAGGCTGCGGCCGACTGCATACGGAAGCAGTGGACAAAAGTTTACCCATTATAAGTGGACTCGGCAGATAGGTACGGAAGTAACGGAAAGTGGACGAGTTCTGGTCAGAGAGCTGCAGATAATGCTCCAGATATGATTGTCTCACATTTAAGCAAAGTCAGTCTTCAACAAAGGCGTTTACCAAAACGTCTCCGTCTGTCCTTTCAGTAGCATATTACTTTGGATCCAAGATCAGTACGCGATAGCCGCATCCTTTTGTAATACAGGACCGGGCATAATACAGAGTCTACAGCCAGGATAATGCAAAGTAAAGTAAATACGAATAAAAACAATAAAGTGTATAAAAGTAGAGAAAACATGTATATTTATTAAAAAAACTCTCGCGTTTGTCAAAAAGCGCGCCTTAACTGAAATGAGCACGTATGCAAACATAAGAAAATATCTCAAATAAAAAATAAGCATTTAAAATTATAATTAACTACCTAAAACGTAAACTGCAGTAAGATAAACCCAGTTAAATAAAAATAATAATGAACTGAAAACTGAATGAATTAAATAAACCGAATAAACTAACGTAAAGTTGTTGCGCATGTAAATTGAAGGTGTGCGCTGCGCGTCGCGCCGAGAACTATAGTAATCTAACTCCAAAACTGTAAGTTGAACCTCAGGTAAGTTGAAGTGAACAACATTTTAACGACCAGGTGTTTCTTTTTCAGAACCATACAGTATAGAAAAGTGAAGAATGTCCAAACATGTCACACCCAATGAACCATAAGGAAGTAATTGTTAGTACAGTTGTGTTAATTTATGGCGCCCTTTTTATTGTGAAAACATTAGATTACTTAAACAATTTATGTGACCTAAAGTAGGATTCCACCGCTCTTTTTCAGTCCCTTGACTTAACAACGAGGAGCGCGGAGGAGGAGGAGGAGGGAAGAACGTCAGATAGAAGCCGTGCAGATACCTCTACCTATAAACAAACTGAAGTTAGGGTCAATAATTGGACTAGAAATACTGGCCATCAACTTTGCATTTGAGGGGACGAAATAAAGCGTCCCAAAGTGAATGGTCAACTTGGTATGAAACCCGAACAGTATCTGCGCTAAGAATGCTTCCGCTTATTTCAACTGTTAAGGCCTGAAAGACTGCCACCCATCGGGGGGAGCTGTAAGCCTGGGCATGATACTTCCTTCCTAGTCTGACCGACTAGTTCTGTGAGCCATTTATGCAGCTGTTTGATTTTATGCATGGAAAATGGTTAACTGTTCAAACGATTCGAAACGGTGGCATTACAATAAATCTGGTTTAGTGAAGACTTTCTCTGTCGTAAACTGCGTAATATCTCACCGATAGAATATCAGCATAGGGGAGTCTGAATCAGGGTGGAATAGAGACCAAAAAGCATATAGTATTTGAGAGGCGAAGGTCAATAACTAAACAGATACTGTTTCTAAGTTTGCTATATTGCCAGGTGAACGGAGAAAAGCGAGCAGGAGTCAAGTACGATCAAAGGTTCGCATTTCCTCACAACAGAATCGAATTTTTATTGGATCTTTGAATTAGCCAGAAGAACCATTGGATGTTTTTGAGAAACATGGATGCCGCGAAGGAAGCCGTCACTTGCATGAGAGACATTCTTTATAACCGCAAATTTTGTTTAAAATGGCCTCAAATGTCTGCCTGCGCCTCCGCAAGGCTGTACTGACTGAAATGCACATGGCCCAGAAACACCTCTATGTGATAAGCCAAAAGAATTGAGGGTTATTGGTAGCTGTCTCTTAAAGCAAGGTTTTTATGTGAAGCCTGGTTTGAAGACTGGAGTAGTTAATGTCATGTGAGAGTTATCGTTGACCGGAGCTTATTTCTATGTCAGGTATTTCGTCGAAGACTATCTCTAGCCGCCTAAACTCTATCTTGTTACTTTTGTAATAGCAATGAACCAGAGATTGATGCTACGCAGTCAATTCTTTATACGATATAGTAAATAGTCAAGTTCCAATCGTTTCCTACTACATAATTTCCTTATCAACCATGCCACGCCTGTGGAGAGGGTGACCTCAATTGTTTGATTAACCATTATTGTTTCCAACTCAATGAAAAGGTTTGCGTTCCAGTTATCTGCATGCATGTCCACAAAAGCATCCGTTATGCAGTGCAAATTACTCTCCGGATCACTTGTCGGGCATAAAGTAAATTTCGAGAAGTTGGAGCAAGACGGAGGCCATCCATTAGCGGCTTTCTAACTGAGAAATCTTGTGAAAGTACGCAGGTTTTCTCTAAATGGATAGCATTGGGGAAACATGTTTTGGTAGGAATTCGTTGTGGGACCACCTGAGTGAGTATCAGGGAACAAATCAGTGCGCAAAAGTCCTGTAACTTAAAAAAGTTATGAGGGTAGGTTGGGGGATAGGCGTTGACCTCGCGCGAGGATACTGAAGAACATTTCAATATCATCGCTAACCCCTACTGGACCAACGGCGTGAGCATGTGTGTGGGCGAAGTGTTCGCTGACCTCGGGCGAGGGCATGGAGGTACATTTTTAGTTGAATAGCTTATCCCAAGTAGAATTAGTGAGAAAGTTGTAAGATTGTGGAAATTCACCATATTTAAAACTTTTAAGTGAGAAGTTATTCCATGGTTTACTAAAAAACCATTTTACTGAATTTGCGGATTTCAGCGGTTTTTATACATGGTGGTCTTCCGAGGCCTCCTCTACATTTCAATACCATCATCCAATTCCTACCGAATCAACGACTGGCATGTTAAAAACTGGAAGATTTCGGAAATGTCCAACTACTTAAAAAATTTAGTAGGTGGTTATAATACAATAATACCCTTGTAAGGACGCAATACTTGCTCTTACCAATGTTTTGCCTCGCACATGATCGATATATGTTACTGACGAAGCATGTTCACGATATGACGGATATATAATCCTAGGATCTACATTCTCCCAGCGGCAGGAGTTTCCTTGGTAGTGGCTTGATGCGGAAAAATGCGGAGGTCTCTGTCTTACGGGAAGCGTGGGAATTGGGGGTTTAAGGGTGGGGAAACCTGATGGATGTGGAATGAAGGGTTATAAAATAAGAACAAACTGTGGACGTTTTTTGTTAAAGTAATTTAAAGCGCCGGCTATATAGCGAAGGCATTTAGCGCGAAACTTGAAAAAAGTGGTAAAAAAGGCGTTTTTAAGAAGAATTGAATTTGAATAATCCACCTTTGCGTATACTTGAACAGATCAGGGGTCAGGGTGATCGATAGCCAATGAAAGTAAAGCTTCTGTGTGTGTGCGGCAGTGCGCGAGGGAAAATTGTCTGTCGTTGAACGTGCTGTGAATTGTAGCGGGCAGGTAATGTGGAGGTTCGCACACACCTAAAGGAGTAATTCACGCATATGATTCTCCAGAAGTAACGCCGAACGGGGTCGTCAATCACCACAGCATGCAATCGTAGAAAGGGATAGAAGAATAACGCGAAAGTAAGAAATAAGGTCTGTTGATATAAAAAGAATGGTTAAAAATAAAGAGTGGAAAGGATACGATACGGGGGATTACCAAGGGTCTGTACAAATGATCTGTTTGAAGTGAGGGGTGATCACAGAATATTAGTTAGATACCGGTGGGAATGCAGCGCTGTGGGTAACTGCGGGTGAAATTCATGGTGGTGCTAACGGTAGGAGGAGTGTGTAACGGTGACACAGGACGGCGGGAAGAGCGTGTAGCGGCGACACGGAACGGGGGAAAGTGGTGCCAGCAGAGGGAAAGAGAAGGAAAACCGGCATCATCACCAACAGACGTTCACACCATCCTCATCCGGATCTGCGCCAAAAAGTGACCTTGGTGCGTTCAAACACTCATGGTCCGGGTTGACTCGTTACAGAATGCGAATGTAGGAGGGTATGTCAAGTGAAGTTAATTCAGTAGGAAGGAGAGGTAATATGTAAGTACACGAAGTATGGAATGTTTTTTATTTTAAATTGCGTGACTGTTAATGTTTTGGTAAGAGCATCCGTATATATTTATGAAGATGACGTAGAAATAGATGTGGAAAACGAAATCATTGGTATTGGTGAATTTATAATTATCGTTAATAGTTATATTGTGTTTTTATGGATGATGTTTGCTTATGTAAGTGCTTTATATGTGCACATGAATATGCAAGGAGTATGGTAGACAGATCCATGTACATATAATGAATCTGTGAGTATATATGATGTGAAGAAGGGTTGTTGTGTTAATGTTGACCTTTATAGAGCCCATGTTGGAGGAAGGAAAAGGAGAGCGAAGCCTCAAGTGGGAAGATGCATGAAAACGGAGGAAATAATGCAGCTGATTAACTCCGTGGATGTTTTGGACTATTGTCAAGAGAAAAGGCTTCTCACCGTGGCTGCGAGCTGTGAATTTGGTGTTTCTATGACGAAAGAAATCCTACGTCAACATATGGACGGTTATGTGTTTTCGTGTCGGAAGTGTAAGAGAAAGAAGGCAGTAAGGAAGGGGCCAATACTTGAAGGAAGCCACTTGGCGATTAGAACTATTTTGAAATTGTGGGTCATGTTCATCAAGGGGTGTCCGGTGAAGGAAGTGGAGGACGAGCTGCGGATAGGACAAAAAGCAGCAGTCAAATGGTATGCCGTATGCCACGACGTTTGTTCAAGTGCGCTACTGAATGAAGAGACGATCCTGGGAGGACCACAGGTCGAGTTACAAGTTGATTAAACCTTAATATGCCGGTGGAAGTCTAACGTTGGCAGAAGAAAAATGCAGCTGTGGTTGCTTGGCATGTACAACTGTGAGAAGCGGAAGGCAATTGTCGAGCAGGTGAACTGCAGAAGTTGGCCTGCATTCAAGGGAGTTATCAAGAAGTGGATTAAGCCGGGCAATGATGTGGTGACAGATGCGTGGAGTGGCTATAGTGGTATGAAAGGTGAAGGTTATGAGGATGCCACTGTCAATCACAGTAAGCACTTCGATGATCCAATAACGAAGAAGCATACGAAGGCGATTGAGGCTTACTGGAGCAGGTAGAAAGGAAAGCTGCGGCAAAGTGGTCCTGTGCAAGGACGCTCAATATGGGCCCACGTGGACGTAGTACAGTACCGGTTATGGTTTCGTTTACAATCTATGGGCGTGAGCTATGCGTAGGAATTATTTGTGAAGCATGTGACCGATATGTATGGATTTGAGAAGGCGAAAGTAAGTGTGGATGTTAAAGTCTGTGAGTTTTTTGTTAGTGTAGTTTGATGTTGTTTTCTTGTTTGTTTTTTGGTCGTGTGAGTTAGCTATTGTTGTTGTCGCTGTATTTAGTAAATGAAAGAAATACTTGTAAGTGTGTTTTTCTTGTTATATTGTAGAGTGTGTCGGTTGTCAATGAAGTGAAAGAAGCGAGTGGAGTGAGAACGTCCTCCGAAGGCGCTAGAAAATAGTGAGGGAAGCTTGTGAGGACGCAGTGAATCGGGCAAGTGAAAGGAGGAACTGTCTTGATTTTGTTGACGTTGATTACGGAACGATGACAAATTTCTTGGTGTAGTTAAGTAACTATGGATATACGGTGTGTAAAGTTGGTAGCCTTTGTAAAGGTTTTATAAATTTTTTTACAGTAAAGAAGGTTTTTTCTTGTGTTGTAGTGGACGAAGTGATATTTTTCATCGGCGTTCATCGTGTCATGTGGCAGTGACGATAGCCGGTTTTTTTTGGCAAAGCCTGATGTTATAATGACGCAGTCACCTTTGCAGACGTTGTCTATTTCGTCTCTTAACTGTATCGTTAAGTGTCTAATCGTAGTTTACTGCGAAAAATCGCAATGGACGGCTATGCGAGTGAAGGTATTCGTCCGTTAATAGTGTGATTACTGAACATGTTTAGGACGCATTTTATAGTGCAGCGTGGTCTAATGATTTTTTCGTGAGGATTAAAGAAGGTTTTCCATTTGGTTTGCCGACAGCGTTATCGTGGAAGTTGGATACAAATGGGGTGCGAAGTGTAATCGTACAGTAATATGACATGGTAGGGGTACTCAATCAAAATATATAATGCTGGTGAAGTAATGTTTGTCGGACGCGTTGTTGGTATATTCCGTAAGTAAATATGGCACATTCGCATGAACTGTAAGGGAGTGGTGGTAATGTCACGTAATCAGGTCTTGTGTAAGTCGTACGTTTGTATAATTTCGTATTGTTGGTAGTTGATGCGAATATATATTTATGGGCAGAATGATATTTTTCGCGGGTGTTGGACGTTGGGGCGAGCACGTGGAGGACGGATTCAATGATGAAGCGTGGCGTACCGATGTTTTTAGCATCAGTGCCGGCGTTCTCTATTTCGTATATCAACTATCGTATTCTACATACGAAATGCCGTCTTATGGGTATGCAATAGAAATGGAAAAGGATGGGTGAACTCATGTTTCCCGTGCATATTTTAGGCATTGAGGTTAAGTTAATTGGGCATTTTTCCGTTAACTGTAATCGGTTGGTAATGCGAGTAAAGTGGAAGTAAGCAGTGTTTCATGCTAAGATAACATTGGCAAATGCGTGTTAAATAAAGGATTATGTTTGCGCCGGCAGTCAAGCTCCAGTTGATGGGAAAGTGATCGGGCTTTGTGTAGGAAAATAAGGTTTGGAAGAGCCTCAATGGTTTTGTTAATTTCAACTGCTACTGCGATAGTTTTGTTATGGAATGCATAATGTGTAAATGTAAAGCAGAGCAGACATCCCATAAAGTGAGGTGATGTGGTATTGTCTGTTGAGGAATGACGAAGGCATCACGCGGCGTAGGTAAGGCTGGGATGTTAACCGTTAGCTAAATTGAAGCAACCCGTCTATCACTTCTAACTCCCTGACCTAAGGCATGTGTATGTATCCCAGCGGCAACGGGCATTTTTGGAAATGACAATCGTAGGCGAGGATGTTAACCGTACGCTAAATTGAAGCAACCCATCTATCACTTATTACTCCTTGAGCTAAGGCATGTGTATTTATCCCAGCGGCAACAGGCGTCTTTCGAAAATGACAATGATAACTGAGCCAATTAACCGGTTGCTAAATTTAGCCAACTTCTAAGAAGAAAGTATGCCTACTGAAAATCATTAGGTAGTTAAAAACAACTAAGATAATTATTCCACTACCAAGGAAACTCCCACCCTCCCAGCGTAGCTTCACGCCGTTACCTGATTGTCACACTACTGACCGGCTGATATCCGGCATAAAGGATAATTTTCCCCCAAACACTCTCTTGTGAAACCAAAAATGAAAAAAACACAAGATGGAGCAGGTGGAGCATTAGCCACATTTTTGAAATGCGTTCTCCATTAGGAAGGATTACTTAAAAAGAACCGTGTAGTAATCCTCTTGCGGCGTAGTCTGAAGATATTCAGGAAAAAAATAAGTGCACATGTAGTAAGTTTTTTTGCTATTCATTTGTGGTAATCTTATTGACTTAAATATATTTTATAGATAACATGAACATAATCATATTTTCTTCTAGCTATCCGATAGATAATTATCCATTTTATATTTTAATGAAAGATAATTTTTGGTTTCAAAAACGTCCAATCAAACCACATTGTGTCTCTGAATTAATAAGTGCCCCACGAAGTATAGAACAAACTACATATGCATTGCGAGATTTCATGACCGATGAATGGTATTTTCTTAGCGATAAAATATAATATATGCTCTTCATTGCTTTCATCAAATTATGGTGAAGGGACGAGGGCGTATACCGAAGTGGATAAAGACTGACATTTCGGAAACACTCTGTTCCATTATCAGCGTAATGTGGTGGTTCTCTCTGCTGACAGTGACTGTTTCGGCCTTGCCGCCCCCTGGTATTATATTCATGCTGGACGTACAAACTTTGACCTGCCTATTCACTTCTGATTAATGTTAACCTTTCGGAGATTGACCGTTGGTGTACTTGCCTGATATTTGACCCTTCTGCGGCTGTCATAATTGCTGGACTTTCAGCGTGCTTTCTGGCATGCCCCTATCCAGCCAGCTGAGTGACACTTCTGTAGGCGCAGTTTTGAAGGGGTGTTCTCCGCTAGTCCCTTGATTTCTGGTCAACTCATCTCCCATTTTCCTCTGATCTCGGTTGTCTTCCAAGAATGTGTTTTTTCTGAGCCATGCTACTGGCTTGCTAAAACTGACATAAACCGTATGCGTAGCTCCTGGTAGGCGGGGTGCAGGTCAAGAGCTCAGTTAGCTGTGCAACTCGACGACCGACTTTTCAGCAGCAGCCTGACTATCTTTGTCCTTGATTTGGCCTGACATTGACTGGGCGAAATTGTAGTTCTTCTGCTCTACGTCGCCATGGATCACAGGCAGCTTATTCTTGTGGTTGTTGGTGAGTTCGTGCTCAACACTTTCGCCTGTTTTCCCAAAACAGCTTGCATCACAGTTCTGGTATCGTTTGCTGTAGGCTACCACCGATTCATCTGTCATTGGTTGTGGATCATTGTGCTTCTTAATTTACTGTCTGCCGCGTCACTCTGGCCTATGAGCCACATCGATCCCGAAAGGTCTTAGGCTTCTTGCTGTCTCCTCTGATACGTTCCTCACCTAAGAAATTACGAGCAAGAACTCGGGGTCTGCTTTTTCGATCGTTCATGGTGCGGCATCTTGAGATATTGTGATTAAAGGACTTTGGATACCCATTGGCTTAAAATAGGGCATGCAAGCATTTAATATACCCACGGTGTTCATTGCAGTATGTTTGAACACAACGAGCGATGGCAGATCGGGTACAAACTTATTCGGGAATTGGAAAATTTTTCAATTTAAAACTGCATCTCCATTGAGTATCAACTTTGAAGAAGAGGTGATTCGTTTCCAACTAGTGAAAAGGAAAATTATCTTGTTTAGTTTTTATATTAACTTTATTTTATTAACGAAGGGACTTTACAATCAATAGAAAACCTTTGGATTACATACGTTTTTTCTGTCGATCACAGTTTTCGCAAATGACTTTGAAGCCTTGTATACAAAATTCCGGCATCCTGATGTGTCTGAAATACCTGGGGAATATACTGCAAGGTAATGGATAGGTAAAAACCCCACTTACATAAACGTTTCTAATCGAACACCTGTTTTGGCATTTCTGTGGACATTTCTTGGATTCGCCTCCTGTCTGTATATTTAAATCTCGATCACGCAATCGTTTGGCCAAAAGAAAAGCGCAAAATGGTCCTCTTAAGGTTGGGTATGTTGTCGGGTTTTGTCCAAAGAAAATGTTTGTTTTAGAAGAAATTCCATACGGTGGCACTTAGGGTTTTAAGGATGAGGAAAATGAGAAACCAGTTAAAATGTCAAATTAAAGATAAGGCCAAGTCGCTAATATGGCGTTTGAGTACGCTGGCTCAGTTACTAAGCAGCGCACACTTTGAAAACAATGGTGTGCAGTACCGATTGTGTAGCAAAATGTCTTGGTGATCGCCAGCGGCCGATAATTTGCCAATCTATATGAAGATTAACGAATCGTCAATTTTTCTCATCATTGAGTAATTGTTGATTAAATTTATTGGACAGAGATGTGTGCGGACGTTACTGACGTGGTGCAATTTCGTGACCTTTTGTTGAACTGCATAGGGTCATTGTCTGTTAATAAGACGAAACAAACTGTACAATTAATTATTGACCTAGAATTTTGAAACTTGATTGAGAAGTAGAGCGTGATCAGTCTGACGCTGGTGCGGGTACACGTGGCGAGGTGAAAGGGCAAGAGAGAGTTATCAGGGCAAAGCAGTTCAGGTTACAGCGGAAGCCTGCCAACCGTGATTAAAGGCGGCGGCGGCGGAAAAGCAGAGCAGCACTTGCTCATGCTGCTTCCCTTTAATCAAGCTTGACGGGTTTTCAGTGTAACCTAAACTACCTTGCTCCGATACCTGTCCTCCATACGCTATCTCTTCACCTCACCATGCGCATCCATATATAGGATCAACAGCTCATGGTCGATTAACCTATTAAGTTTCAAACATCTAGGTCGATACCTAATAGGGCAGGTTATTTTATCCCATTAGCAGGCAATGACTCTTTAAGAGATTACTAAATTTTATGACATCAGTAAGGTATACAAACCTCGTTGTCTTCGCGTTGTTCAAATTTCTTCCGGGGAAACAGAGCCTTAATTAGACAGTAACCTTTTCAATCTTCCTCAGCGAAAAACGCGGTCAAGGAGGCTGAAAGTTTGGTTTCGCGTAGTGGGTGGCGAATTTGAAAGAGAGTCATTACGGTGGGGGAGTGAAATCGAAGCACCCAGGTGTCCAGCCAGTTGGCACTTTTCCGAGCAACATATTTTGAGTTCGTTGAAAAGTTACTCTTGATTATGGGAGTGTCCCATAATTTTGTACGGTTTTCAATTATGCAGCATATATAAGATTCAGCTCTTAATTAAGCAAATATGCGTTCTTGTTTGTTGTTCAAAAGTTCTCTTCGATTTTCAGGAAGAGTTTAAATGCCGTATTTAAAAAAGTACGCGGGAGGCAAAGAACTCATCGATCGAATTTGGAAGATCTACGTCTTGACATAACAATACTCCGTTCAAATTGTTTTCGTGTTACCGAAGAAGATAATTTTCCGACGAAACAATGTTTGGAGAATAGGGTGAATTCGAAAGAACCACCAAAACGGACTCGCTTATGTCCCTTTTTTGTGACTTTTGTGACGTGCGTCCGGGAGTTGTTATGTTGCGAAGTTCAATCGTTTCGATAATTTTATTTCTATGCAGATTTCAAAGCTGTTGTCTGTAAAGGTCTCCACTAATGGTCTGCTCCCTTTTAAGATCATTCAAACCGCATACCTCCTTCCAGACCACACCAGGCACACAGGGTAAGGAATGGGGTTAGGTTAGGTCAGGTCAGGGGTTTCAATAAAGGTTATGACGGGTGTTACAGTAAGTGTTATGGTTATTTTGAGGGTACTGTGTAATGAAAAACGTAGGAAGTTATGTATATTACACCAAAAATCGGAATTGATCTTTATTGTCGTCCCAACAATATGATTACTTCTATATTTGTGCCACAGCCTTTCCTTTACGTAAGTTGATATAGGTGAGGCAAGTAATGAGACAGAAACACTTGCACACTGAATCATGTTGTGCTCATTTAAAGCCCACGAAGCTCCAAAACCAAGCTTTTGAACCTCGTCAATTGCTGAGGTCGAGTTATTGTTGACCAGTCCCATCACCCCTAGCTGACCAATTCCTGTAGTTGGTAACGGACATGGGCATGAACTAAAACAGTGAGCTGTTCCGCATTGAATCATGCTTCCATCTAGTAAGCAGACTAACCGTCGTACCAAAATGACCTTCCTTGAAACGGACCAAATTCCTCCGAGTTGTTCATACCGCAATAGAAGCGTTCACGTAAACCATACAAATAACACTGGCAGCCTGCATTTTCTTAACTTCTCTATTACGCTAGGATAATTGAGGATGTTGACAATGTCCAGTTTCCTCGTCCTGACATTCCATATTATTTGAGCGCTCAATGCCCCGGAAGTAATTAAAATTTAAATGCATAAACAAACGCTGAAAGCACTTAGTAAGAGGAATGAAATGACATATGATGTGAGAACCTCAAAAAACAATAGCATGAAAATAATCTGAATACTTGAAAACCACGAGGACGTATGAGACAACCCAACGTTATTAGCTAACAATCTACGCCGATTCTATTGCACTTACTAGTCCAGCGTCAGTCAGACACGAGTGGCAAGTCCGGATCGCACCGACCGATGCGTAGGTCAAAGACAGTGCTATCAGCTTCAGTCTGATGCGTACTACAAAAACTCCTCGTGCCAAGTCAAAGCCCAGTGACAGCGCAGCTAGTTTTAAGGTCTGTTGTGCCTCCATGTCAAGGACAACAAACCCAGCAACAACAGTGGTAGTCTACACAGTGGCAGAAGTTACGAACACAGTGATTATTAGTCAATTCCTAAGTTTCGACTTCCATCTCGATGCAATACTATCCACAAGTTGGGTTTGCATCATGTGGTGAGAGCCGTTCGACAAAACTGGGAGTGTTCGGAAGACAAAAATACACAGTGTTGTGATAATCACTGGTGGGGTTTGTGTCTGTCCAACAGCTTAGACACACATCATCTTTTGTCATTAGTGTAAAGGCTTGACGGCACAAATTGATGGTTATGGGATGAAAACTTGATGTTGCAACTGACTAGTATCTTCCGACTAGAATCCTACTGACGAATGTCATGTTTAAAAATGTATCATAAGCTACATTTTCTGCTTCCTTCAGAACAAGTGTCGGACTAAAATTGTCTAATAATATAACACATGGAATACCTATAGTGGAGGATATGCGAGTTCCAGGAAGCCGTTCAGAAGGAGGGGATACGAACACTGGAACAAAAGTTCTATTTGCCTGACGTTTCGGATCCCGTCGGGAATCCTTACTCATAGGTGATGATAGCATAGTCGTAGTCATGCGCAGATAAGGTTGAAACATGCACATATTGCGTGGTACTTATAGTTTGTATTGGTCATCCGCGTGCGTGCGATAATTATTAACTTATGTAGCCACCGCTTGGGTCTTAATTGATGCTGTACTGGCTTGACACTTGGCGTTCGTCTAACTGATTGCCACACTTGCCTTGTCAGCCTCAGATGCGGGCCCGATAATTGTGTGACATTTATGCCTGCTGTCGTCAGAGTTGTTGCTGGGCCCGGCCCTTTCCACGTGACTGATTCTCTTGCTCAGGAAACTTCTCAGGACACCGTATGGAAACGCCAAATCGTTGCGCTTGTTGATGGACTGGGGGCCTGAGAAACATGATTCCAGCACCTCTTGCGAGTTAACAGCCACAGGAGCCGCGAGCTGCTGGAGTCATGGTTCTTGGCCCCCAGTTCATCAACAAGCGCAACGAAAAATTATAACTCTTTTGGTGGCAGATTTCTCAATAAGGGTAAAAGAGGCGGCTTATCCTCACAAATGAGAACAATGCATTATGCTCTAGCTGGAGGTCTTAACGAATGACGTCTTAAAGCGCTTAGGAAATGGCATTAAGTGCATTAATATTTAGTATGAAAAAACGTCTTGTAGGTGTTTTTGCATCAAACCCTTCAAGGTAGATTAAAGTGCAAGCTATAACTTATACTAGTGATATGCCATTGTACTGTAACAGCATCCAATGAAGCAGGAGAATAGTTCTTAGGAACTGTAGAATAAATTGGCAGTTCTTTTACATGTCGGAAGTATCAATTACAATTCCTGACAAGCGACCAGTGCTCATCCATTTGACAGGTTAGAAAAAGTAAAATGATGACCTTATTTTGTCTAGTTTAAGTAAGGAGATGTATAAGTAGATGACTGATAGACTGCTACTTATTTTATAATCAATAAGACTTTAAATGCTCACTATGTGTCCCTTTTAAAAAGTTTCATTTGATAGAAACTGCAGATACATTTCCCAAGCAACCATATAAAACAAACTTTTTCAACTGCCCTTTAAAACATTGATACATATTTACGCCATAAGTTATAGCCAGTTTGTCAAAAACCACAAACTATTAGTGTGGCAGTTTTGTTTGCGAGAACGCTTAAAAATAAGGATTTGCTTTTACTAAAAACGTATCCACGAGACTTCGCAAATTGTTTGAGAAAAATATTTCAAATGTGTAAAAACTTCACAGCACTGTGCAGTTCCATTACTGGCAGCGCCACATGTTCTGTATCATAGCTTTATACAAAGAGGGAGTTCAAAGGTATTTACCTATATTTCCCTTATAAAGCTGAACTGAACTGAACCCATAACGGCCAGATAGCCTTAAGATGCGGATGGGCAAATTACGATCGATTTGTTGAAGTAAGTCGGTATACGAACGTCAACATAGCGTTCAAACTCAGTGACGCCGCTATGTTTGAGGAAAATTCACCTTTTAGGTTCTAGGACTGACTGACGGTAATTCACTCGGTCACCAAAACAGACGAAAAGTCAGTAAATTGTACACTTTGGCAATTTTTACTTTCGTTTTTCAGCCTGATTTCACCCGACCATTAAAATGTTTCACAAAACTGAAAAAAGCCACACTAAGTAAAGAGCATAGGGTTGTAAAGCTCAAATATACCCAAAGTGTTCGAAGAAATGATCTACACTAGTTTGCTTCCGCAGGACATATCATTGTTTTGCTTCTCTCGATTCGTCCACATGATACGACGTTTGGTTTAGTTAAATTGTTAAAGTGTTCTGTGCTCAATTAATGCCACCTAAATTGCTAAATGTCCAACATTAAAGTTCCGATGCCGCATCCAGAATGACATTTCGTTTTGTGCCTCAGTAGGGTTGCCCCTATAAAACTTTCTACAGGATGTGAGGGTAGGTTAACAGGTCATAATATATTTGACAGCAGTCCCCCTAGAAATAATCATACAACTTAAGAAATTGATTTGCAAAATACAGGAGGAGGTTGCACATGGAACAACTACATGAGTCTCGTTGATAAACGTTCACCCGATCGCTAACGGAACTCATCTGTCCCACTGTGAAATGGGCTTCAACAGAAACCCTGACAGCCGTAACAGGTGATTTATTAGATGGATAGCATTACCGTAAAAGAAGAAGGAGAGTAAAATGGCCGTTTCAGGCTTATTAGCCGTCGTCAGCCGGTCATACCCAGACCCAAATGCTGCTTCACCCGAGCCTCGATCAGAGTCAAATGTCCTAACCATTTAGCTATTAGGTCAATGTCTTGCCGGTTTGGTTCAAGGGCTATTGACACTCGTTGATGAACGGTCATCTGACCACTAACGGAACTCATCTGCCTCGCTGTGCTTTTGGTCTCAACGGAGTCCCTGGCAGCCGTTTGACACGCCATTGTCTCTGGTCAAAAAGGTCACAAGTTCGTGGCTCCAGTATGATATTACTTGAGTCTGGGTAAGACTGGCTGACTAAGCTATGTACGACCAACCATGCCCTTTATTATGACGGAAGTAACACTAAAAGGCAAGTGTTACCTGAGCATTTTCAGTTTGGCGATTGTAAAATTGTCATCAATATAAGGTCACAATTCTACTGCACCATGATTCAAAACAAAGGCATCGTTTTATCAAAAAACGAAAAAACGCAAGCGTGATATACACTTACTTCCAGGCAGCTGGTGTACGCATAGACCAACTTCAATGCTGATTTACAGACCACTGGAAACCGGAACCGTAAAATCCAGTATTAGTATTCATGTAAAATTCACAGTCTACCGATTTCTGATGCAAAATATGATGAATGCCTTATTTCGCTCGTCTCTGGCTCTACTTTTTGAAAATGATTACATCCATATCGATAAACATTGCTCTTAGTGGCGAAACGCTCCAAAAATGGGCCATAAAACGAAATCGGAAACACTCAAAAGCAGACGTAAAAGGGTGCCAAACGCTAATTCCTATAGAAATTTTACACAAGCGTGGATATATTTCAGGTATCTCAAAAGTCAGCGTATATTTCTTTTAATTTATTTAACAAATAGTTCAGTTTGATAGCAAATGTGTAGTTTTCTCTGCCATCCAATGCCCCCGTTTGCTTTGTCCGGCGCCAATTTTCAAAGCCAGCTGCCTCAAGGTCATCCAATACCTAATTTAGCGTTTACAGACGT
Organism: Ligula intestinalis; assembly: GCA_036362985.1. Lineage (NCBI taxonomy): Eukaryota > Metazoa > Platyhelminthes > Cestoda > Diphyllobothriidea > Diphyllobothriidae > Ligula > Ligula intestinalis. The sequence goes on from JAYGXS010000003.1 coordinate 49,339,447, forward strand.
GCTGACCTGCAGAGATTTGACCTATTTACACTCGGACACACACACGTGCATCTAGGTCCGGGGTCGGCAACCCATGGCTCGCGAGCCATATATGGCTCTTTTGATGATCGCGTATGGTTCTTTCTGTAACTTCAGATTTTATGATTTTGGTTACTCTTTACGAGTCTAAGTAGTAGGTTGTACTCGGATCACTACAGTCATCAGGCAAAATCCTAGGTTGGAAGTCAAAAGACACAAGTCACCAGAAGGAATGATTTATTGCGTACAGAACTCCCAATTGCTGTCCTAGGTGGCTGGCTGGCTGGCTGGCTAGCAGCCTTTGTTGGATCAGGAGCCCGGCCGGGTGGGCCTCAATCCCGGTGGCGAGGAGTAGAAGTCGAATAAGCTTGGTCGGGCGGGGCTCCTCCGTCATCAAAATCACAGATGCAGAGGAGGGGAGGTAGATCCATCATAGGGAGGTTTGGTGTAGCAGACCTAGGACGCCGTGAGGGCGGGTGGGAGTGGCCACTGGCGAAGCCAGGGCAAGTGTTGATCGTGTCCAGCCAGACTTGGAGAGTTTGAGACAGTGGTGACAGCTGATTCAGTAGGATTACAGAGCAGGTGCAATTGTTCTGTTAGTGGTGTCTTGTAATTGCCCGAGGGGATGTCGCCTGCAGGGATCTTTTCTGGATCGGCCGAGGCTTGGAGTATTTAAATAGCCCTTAGGTATTTGGACGCGCGTGTATGCTCAGGTGTGTGTGCGTGGCTGAATAAACTGCGGTCGCCAGGGCGGCGGTCTCGGGGCCGCCAGAAAACCGAAGGAATGGGACGCTCGCGCAGCTGTTTCCGGTTTCCCAGACACAGCTGCGAGGTGAAGCCTCTGGTGACGGGGGTTTCAGTGCAAGAGATCATCGGAACATTTGATTGTGGCAACACATGACTTTGGGACAGCGTTTCTTGGAGAACGAAGGGGGGGGGAGGGCACGCATTGTAGCCATCCATCTCCAATAACGTGCCGCCACCGAGACACGCATTAGAATCAATTTAATCTGGACCAATCTGTTGGTTTTCGGCACCCCTAGGTTTGACCTGGCTGGTCCCCTTCAGGCTTGCAGAAAACAACTGCTTCTACTTTTTCCTGCGTCCCAACAGCGGCGATAAGATTGCTAAATAAAGACGCTCCACTAAAGCACGAGAGCCCGCAGACTTGACCTCCGCATGGTCAAGGTCCCGTTGGCAGCCAAGGCTATCATACGCGCATAGGCCAGCCGGCTTTGTTACATATAGTGCCTCTTGTTTATGTCCCCAAGACGGAGCAAACAGTCTATTTGCGTACATTTGCCGTGTGGACTAATACAACCATCCTAACATCTGACTGCTTTCTTTCATCAGACGGATCGCACATCTTTACACGCTTTACTCGCTGTCTCATTTGCCCAAAGTTAACCTCTGCAACAAAGAGTATGGCGAAACGAAAAAGAGATGAGGAGTATTGTACATTTCAGGACGAATGGGCCGAAGAATTCGCCTTTGTGTAGAGAGCAGATTATGTGGTGTGTCTAATTTGCAATGACAAGATTACATCGATGTAACCGTTGAATGTAAAGCGCCACTTCAACGTATGCCATGATACGTTCGCACGAAAATACCCTGTGGGTGACAGCCGAAAGAAAGCGTACCAAGAGCTAATGAGCAGTATTCAAACCAGCCAGAAGCAACTCCGCGTATGGGCTCAGCAAGGTGACTATAACTCCGAGAGTTTTGCTGGATCTTTAGCACTAGTTAGGAACGGAAAGCCGTTCACAGCTGGCGAGTTTGCTAAAACATTCATGCTGGATGAAGGCAATAAAATTTTTGATGATCATTCGAACAAAGACAAGATAATTAAACGGATACAAGACATGCCTTTGTTGGCAGAAACTGTGCATGAGCGTACCATCATGATGGCAACCCACGTAGAAGAAACGCAAGTGAAAGATATAAAGGAAGCGCCGTTCTTTTCCCTGGCTTTAGATGAGTCAACAGACGTAAGCCATTTGGTGCAGTTCAGTGTGATCGCAAGATATGCTGCTGGTGATACGCTGCACGAAGAAGGTCTTGCGGTTCTGCCACAAGGGGTGAGGATTTATTCAAGTCTTTCACGGATTTCGCTCAAGAAAAAAACAAAGGATGGATAAAATTATCTCAGTGTGTACTGATGGTGCTCCGTGTATGGTGGGAAAAAACAAAGGATTTGTGGCACTTCTCTGTGAACATGAAAAGAGACCCATCCTATGTTTCCACTGCATCCTACACCAGGAAGCTCTTTGTGCTCAGATATGTGACGGGCAGCTTGGCGAAGTGATGTTGCTGGTCATTCGTATGATTAACTTCATTGTTGCCCGAGCCTCAAATGATCGACAGTTTAAAACACGGCTGGATAAAGTTGGAAATAACTATCATAGTCTGATTTTGCACAGCAAGGTACGTTGGTTGTCAAAAAGGAAGGTGATTAGCCATTAAGCAGCTTGCTTGGACAAGATCCGTACATTCCTTGAAATAAAGGACACTGATCATCGTGAGCTAGCCGAAACTGAGTGGCTTCTGATGTTTCACTATCTCATAGATATGACCAAACATCTGAACCAACCTCACGTTAAATTGCAAGGCAAATGAAATGCAGTGTTATCCTTCAACAAGCCATGTTTACTTTTGAAAACAAGCTTGAACTCTTAATCATGGATCTTGAAACAGATCGATTACTACATTTTTAAAATTTAAGACCATATAAAAAGGCATGCACAGTAAGGAGGTCCATTCAAAACTTTTATCTCAACCAGCTAGTTGGCTTCACATCAAATCTCATACAGTCGTTCAAAGCACGCTTTGGAGAATTTCGAGAGCACACTCGTCTTTTTAAGTTCATCACCCATCCAACCGAGTGTTCACTGAACACAGCCCACCTACGTTATATTCCTGGCCTCTCTGTTAGATATTTTGAAGGAGAATTGGCTGACCTTAAGGCCTCAGACATGTGGGTGAATAAGTTCAAGTCACTCAATGAAGATTTGGAAAGGATCGCACGACATAAAGCGGAGTTGGCAAGCAAGCACATGTGGACAGAAATTAAAAAAACTTCAACCTGAAGACCAGCTGATAATCAAAACTTGAAACACGTTTCCAGTCACATACCACCCACTGCAGCGTGTATTGCTGTATTGACCCTGTTTGGATCTACGTATGTATGAGAGCAGTCATTCTCACATCTTAGATACATCAAGTCCACAATAAGATCACGTCTAATGGATAGAAGCATCAACGGTTGCAGGAAGCTTAACCTCACCAACTACCGACCAGACTATAAAACCCTCAGTGAATCCATGCAAGGCCAGGAATCATCATAACAATGAGCATTACAAGAACATCATTTAAAAGGATAAATTCAGTGGCTTATTATACTCGTATTTAATAGAATTTCATTTTAAAATATACTATATGGCTCTTTCTGAAATATATTTCCAAATATTTGCTTTCATGGCTCTCTGGGTTAAAAAGGTTGCCTGGTCTACGTTCTCGCGGCTGCCCAACCACCACTCGAACATGCCCCTTTTTCCCCACCCTCGGCCGCCATGCACGACTTCGGATCACGCCACCCTAGCGGAAGGTCGTGCTCTTCATAGGCAATCTTTTTCTATCTATTCTCCGTTCCTCTGTGTACACAATAAACTTTTCCTTATATTCTGGCCTACACTGACTTCTTCTCTACAAAGTAACCATGGTCTGAAGATTGCAGTTGCTAGGGTTTAACTTACTTAACCCCTGGGATAAATAAAATATGAAGGGAAAAAATCATAAGCCAGATAACAAACTCTGAGGGCAATTCTTTGAGTTTACCTTATGCGTTTCCTTCCACGTGTTCCTCTAATCTGAACTGGAGATGCAGAAATTTCAATTTCAATGAATTCACAAACCAAGTTTGAGATTAAATACGTCTAATCAACCGGCCTGCAAAACAGCTGCTGTGATCTTCTAGAACCATTTAAAGACAGTTTTCGGTGTCCATTCATGCCTTAACATCAGTTAGGGATGAGTTATATGACGGCCTAAACAGGATGCAAGAACAGGAACCACCCACAGTTAAGACAGTTTTGTGCCGATTTCCAGGGAAATTTTGTTTAAATTAAACTTAGGGTTGGGGTCCAGGTCAGAGTTTGGGTTATGATCATGTTTACGGTAGGGGTTAAGACTAAGGTTCGTGTTAACTGTATGGTTTTGGTCTACGATAGGGCGAGGGTTAAGACTCAGTTTATAGTTTGGGTTTATTGTGGGCTTAATGTTGGAATTATAGCTCGGAAATATTTACCCTTTCGGAAATTTACCGCAAGTTCACATATTCTCACTGGATGGGGCGTTTCCAGTTCCGTCTTCTGTTTAGGCGACTATATAATTCATGCTTATATAGTAACGACAGAACGATCGATAAATTTCTGAAACACTTCATAGTTTATGTGAGCAATGTTTCCTCAAAAAGAATGATATATTTGGCGTTAACTTCGTCATCCTAGAGTAAAAATTGAGTTCATGGGAAACCGTTTGCCCTTGCACGGTGACGAATGGCGCAAATGGGAAGGTGGAACTGCTAGGACTCACTCATTTTTCGTTTGTGATGTGCGACGGTAACAAGTGCCTTAAATACAACACCAGGGTGATGAAATTGGTGGGACAGTTTTTGCTGGAGGGAGGAGGGGAATCACGAGTGGGAGCGTATGGACAAATGCAGAAAACAGCGACGGTAATTTCCCAACCCGGAGGAGAGCCGGCATTAGTCGAGGTGATTTAAGGGGGGGGAGAATAGGAGTGCGCGGCTGAGCCATGCTTGCTAATTAAAACCAATTAAGAGAAGGCAAATTATCGATTTACGCCGCGACGATGTAATATGGGGGCTGAGTCACGCGTTCTACTAGAGGTAATCTAACTGAACAATTTGATTGGACTATATGCGGCATGCGAAAGCTGGGCCGTGATGACCATGAGGCTAAAATATTCACACGTATTACTAATCAAAAATTACACAGCTGTGACAAGATAGCCGATTCCATCAAGTTGCTCTGAGCATGTTGCTTTCGTTTGTTGCGCGAGGCCCCTTTCACGAATGGACGCGAATGTTAAAGCTTCCTGTGTTTATATAAGTAAGGAGGAAGACAGGCCGAGGACGGTAACAAGGTGTTCATTCTTATCAGCTTTCGATTTCTTGCAGGTGCTCAATTTATAGAAAGAAGTATAGGTATTAGTAGCCACATTTTTATTCATAGAGTTTTTCTACTGAGAAAATGATTACTTTTTCTCAAACCAAAACAAATATTAGTACATTGGAGACTTAAAAATGAGCAACTGAGGAAGGAAGTCTTGGGATGAACACATTTTAGTATGGCGTGGTGAGGTTTTTCATTGCATACATTCCCAAGGGCGATAAAATGTAATACTTCAGTTCACTTTGCGTTCTCATAGTCACACAGTATTTACTGAGGATTTTTTTTCCGAGTGCATTATATCGGGTTTGTTTTTTCTTAATGGAGAAAGGATTGATAGCCTGACAGTTATGTAATTGGCTGTTTGCTATAAGCGATGGGCCAATCCCAGGTGTGGTTTTGATTTCCCCGAGGACAGTACTTAGCACCGACAGTCACATTTGCAGACAGACTTCATCAGTGCCGGATAATTATGTTGACCTAAACCTGAATGAATGATCCACAAGTGATCAGTTAAATTAAACAATGTGTTTACCATAGAATAATCACAACGGCAGAATATTGATGTTTTTGTAACCGATACAACACTTAAGTCAGATCACAAGTGAAAGGAGGAGAGCTGTCTCCTTTTCATTTAATATCATTGATTCCGCTATAGTTTAGCGAAAAATGCGTCTGCCTCGCCCGGTAGGTGCCCCTTCGGATTGATTCCAGCATCTGACATTTGATGTCTATTATTGACCGTCGAGCTGTCAGGATGTTTGCAAAACTGCGTGCGAGAGCCCAACAACGTAAACTCACCTGAATGTGTGTGAGGGCACCGTTTAAATTTGGCTCAGCATAAATCTGCTTATAGACTATCCACAGGAAGAAATTATTAATTTTATCCTAACGAGGATCTTTGAGAGGTTAATGCCAAGGAATTTAGAAGCTACTAATACACATATCATTGCGTTTTGGATATTCTGCGTCAGTTGACAAAAAAAAATATAACGTAAATTTGCGAAAATCATAGGGTTACCTGGTAAATTCACCTTGTTCTGCTTTTAAATTTCCTGAAAATTAATTTCTGTTCACGGTATAAATTAGTATATTCAAGGTTTATAGGCATAGACCGAAATTTTAGGTGTATATTTTGGTCGAAACCCGTCAACCACTGCGAAATATGCACTTGCTGTCAACAAACAGGCTTTAGTAGTATATATTGATGTTGTAACTTGCCATACTAGCAATGTAGGTACTAGCTGATAGGCCCAGACAGGAAAAGCTGAGGGACCCACTGATGAGCCAGACCACTCGCAACTGTGTCAAGCATCGACAGAATACCGGCGAAACACACGTTTGTGCCTTTGAGCTAGTACTTATTCTGTTAGTATGGTAAGTCACACCATTAGCATTGTTCTGGAGGCTCAACATTTCCGACATTTTGGCCTTTGTTGGTTGGCATCAGTAGCTCGTAGGAGGCACCAATATTTACCTCCCAAATGACATACAACCCTGCTCTTAATCTATAGGGGGATTAGCCCTAGCGAAAGGTTAAGGATTAGTTTTTAGATTAAGAAATGGGAATATTAATCATCGTAGAATTAAGCACTTTACCATTTCTTACATGAATTGGGGTATCTTGTCTGGTTTATTTTTTATAAATATTAAAAAGACTTGTTCAAATTATAAATACTTCTAATTTCTCTTTTGGATTGTAAAGACAAGATCTCTTTTGCATGGTCTGATTCATACTTGCCGTACAGTCGAAATGTGTGTACAATATTCCATTTTAAATTATTACTTTAAAGGTCAGTCATTGCATAATTCTTCTTACGCAATTCTTCTCCAGTATTAATTCCCACAATAAAAGTCAGATCGGAAGGAGTTTGAAAGCAACAAAACTCTAGCCTGATTCTAATTTCCTGTCTTTATTGCTTGTATTTCTCATCTTATTGATCACGTACCAAACATAAGGTCATTTAAAAAGTTTTAGATGGACATGCAGACTACGCAGCTCCCTGCCCTCAATCCAACGGGTGTTGGCAAACAGTACATTGGTGCATTGGAAAGGAGCGAAAGAGACGGATTACGTTCGTTATTAAATTGCTCTTTAACATATTCCTGAGAGAAATAAATCAATCACATTCGTAGTCACTGCCTGAAAGGTTGTTACCTGACTAGCTACATTGACCCACTTTCATAAAGACCAACAGACAACAATGACTTCCACTTAGACTGACCCTTTTGACAGCTAGTTCTTCTATGGGATTTAAATTCCTCAAATAAACTCGGATTCGTTCGCAGTTAAGTACTCCAGGCTGTACGGCAGACATCAACCGGCCGACCGGCTTTGTCCGTCATCGCACTCGTGCACATCTCCGGTTGGCCTAATCTTGGGCCGGTTAAGCGCCTTTGATCTGACAACAGAGAGAAAGTAAGAAGCCACGCAACTGCGCCTTAACACAAACATAGTCACAAAGTCACCATTGGGACGGCGGTGGTCCTCATCGCATGCGGCAGTAAAATGGTGTCGGCTATTTGTGTAACTGTGTTCTGATTGGACGGTCAGATAGCCACTAACGTATGTGCGGCCGTTTTAACGTTTCTTCTCCGCCCTGGCGTTGTCTCCTCGTACGCCCAGTCACGCGGGCAATTATTGGCTATGCGCATGTTCAAATGCCCAGACTGAGGTGGCCTAGGATTGGCCAGCAACGCAGCCGGTGAAAGTACGGATGAGTAGTCATTGTCACTATGACAATATTCTGCTCAGCCTCCAAGACACTGCTGGTTTTTCGGCTCTGTGGTCCTTATTCTTGCCTAGCAGTTAGAATCCGCATAATAAAATAGGCATAACAAAATGTGGAATGCTTATCCCTAGTGCCAAACCATGAGCTGAGCTTGAGGATTACCAGTCTGGATATAAATATTGCTGTGACGCACGCGAACAATGAGCGGAACACGCAGAGGACTTGTGGCACCGCAGAATACCTTTCTGGAAAAAATAATACGTCGCTGTAATGGGCAATGTAAGCTTGCAGATTTCCAGTTTTTATTTGACCTTTATTAAACTTTTTTGATCTATATTTTTTCATGCAAACTAAAATTTAAAGAGCTCTAGCATTACTTTTGCAGCGAAGACTTCTTCAGAATCAATTAACTAAGTCCTTAAAACTGGCCAATTTTCACATATTTACCAGCTTTCCGCCATACCTGAATTTAAATAAAGGTTTATATTTTTAAGGGATGAAAATAATTTTAAGTACTTGAGGCTTCCACTTTTCTTGACCCTCAAACAGAATCAGACGTCCTGTAAAACAGACCGAGGTATCCTAAGTTATCCTATAGTCTTTATACGCGGAAGTAGCAGTCTGTTTGACATTTGGCCTTATCCATGGAATTTAGTCCACTTTTTCTGCGCTACCATGATGAAAGTAAACTAACTTGCACATTTCACATAGATAGGCTTTTTCCTGACAAAGCTTTTTAAAATGTGAGTGAGTATTTGAAGAAATGAATGGATGAACGTGTAGCCAATAAAAATGCAGAAATATCTAAAAACAGACTAGCGGGTGTATCCCAGCGCTTTTACGTACTATATTCATTATTTTATTATTTGAGATAACTTTTTAATTTTTTAGATGTAGGAAATGGTGGTTAGGAGGTCATCTACTTCAACTTACCTGTGGTCCAACTTACCGTCCTGGTGTTAGTTTAGTTTAGTCCACGGCGCGAGGCGCCTTGCACACCTCTCATTTACGTACGAAATAACTTACAAAAACCATTGATTGTGTTCTCTACTAGTTTTGGAAAATAAAACATTACAAAAACATTACAATGTTTGCTTATATATATATATAAAATCACTGACAAAGATTACCTTCCAGAGTGTATTTTGCACCCAAACATACCAAGTCGTCTGAAAAACCATTGATTCTCGTTATATAACTTTCGGCTCGAGCGGTTGAAAACCAAACTGACCCACTACCCTAGATTGTATCTCTGCTTCACAGTCAAAGCAAACAACTGCATAGTATTTAGTTAGCCGTTGAAGTAAAGTTTGGGCTTTGCATCTGCTTACCTCAAAGCGACCAGTTTTTCAATAGAAAAACAGACAGACTTGCCAAAATCTGCCATAGAGGCAAACCGCAATGCCCCGTCCATAATTGTTTGTTGCCCATCCCTCCTAACGTGTCTCAATTTCCATTTTATATAATTGCGTTTAGCCCTTCAAATTGGTTTGATTTTTTTTTGTTCACAGTTTACCGTTTATAGAGCTAACGCAAACAAAACTGAGTTTTAGACAGCCAGTAAAAACCGGTTTGAAGAGTTATTATATTTTTTAAATTTTTGTGTCGAATACTAGTGGGATAAAAATTGATTTATCTTTAGACGTGTAAGACGCTAGAGCATAAAAGCAAATTACCACACGCAGACAGCTTTGCGATATTCAAGGCCAGTCAACCGATCTTTTATGGAGTTAGCGAATGTTTTTATTGTGTTTGATGGGAAGCACCTGCTTCGCTGCCAGTCATGGTTGGTATCCTAAAGACCTCAGTTGATTATGGTGAGAAATCTTGCGGACCGTATCCGGTTTTTACTAGTTGCAAGAATGTCCACTTAGCCGTTCTAAAAGGCACACATTTCGCTCTTCGTAGCGGAATTTCAACAGGTTTTTATGTTTCCGCCTTTTTATTCAGTTTGAAATATCCTGTTTTAGTAGGAGGGCGTAGTCCTTTTCAGCCATTCTTTTTAACCCTTTCTTAATGTAAGTTATTGGACAAATGTTAGTATCAAGACGTTAATCAAAATAGAGGTTCGTCCCTAACGCCAGAAACAGTGACTAATCAACAAAAGCGTTGGTTAATCTTTACAACATACTACAATCTTCTGTTAGAATATACATATTTTTGTGTTGAAAATTGCCTCTGTTGCTCCATCCCCTCGTACTTCCCCTTCTCTGTGATACGCATATATTAAAGTCAGTTGAAAATTTGACTAAGATGATCTTTTTGAGAAAAAAATATGGTGATCACGAAAGAGCAAGAAAACACCTGGTGAACGGGTTAGGTTTACCCACACTGACGGGACAGTTGTATGAAGAAAACTGCAAAAAACTTGAGGACTTTTATCGCAAAGCTAGTTTGATTTATTGTATTTATGCATGCTTTTTAAACCAGTGCACCAGATTGGGCGTCAGATGAACTTGTGCGCCAAAATGACAAGTGAAACCGCACTACAAGTGAAGCCGCACCAAAAACAGTCGGCGTGTGGTAGTCACCCAATTTTTATTGTTTTAAGGGGCGTTTGAGGGTAAACGCAAAGAAGGTGGAAAACTCGATTTTGTAGGCTAGCATGTGAAAAAGTTTTCAGAAAAAAAATTCAATGGTGTCAGCACAAACAGGGATTTTCGTTTTAATATGCTATTTAATTGAGGATGCTGCGTGCATAAACCTTCCTTGAAAATAAATAAACCAGGTGTATGAGTAAAAAGGAAAATTATCTGACAGCGTCTGGAAGATAACAGTTATTTAAACCATGAAAAAATATTGTTTTTATCATCATTTCGGAAGGGTACAGCCGGATATATAATATCTGACAAGTGGCGGTATGCGAGAGAATCTATTTACATGGATACCCGTCGTGCTAGTTCTTGTGATGATGAGCTCGCTCGACTGCAGTTGTTGCAGCGAACGATCCGGGTGGACGGCATAACGCCAATTAAGGGTTTATCTGTCTGCAATATAGTCTACTACACACATCGTCGTCAGCATCAGCAGCAGCATCAGCATAGTCACACAGGAAGCCAAAATCAAGTCAAAGGTCCTCTTATCCGCCAAACCTTCTCTAGATTATTAGACGAAACCTTATGTTGGTCACAATTCACCACTGGATGCCACTAAATTATGGCAGTCGAAGCAAAAGCATAACCATGTAATTAAGGATTCAATAACCATTCATGGTATGGCCATAGTAAGGCAGCTCTAGCGGACAATGATAGGATTTTTAGTTCATTAATGAATCTTATCTGTAACAAAGAGATGAGATTTCAGCATAAAAAAGTCACCGGCCACTGTAGCTAAGTAAAATATAGCCCAATAGATTTGGAAATTGTTTCAGTGGGGAATATACTATGGGCTGCCTTTCTATGGCCACATCTAAAAATAAGATAAAAGTCATGCTTCAGAAGCGACGAAAATGACTGCCAAACCACTCACTACCAAAATTTTATTATCGAAAATGAGTATTTTTAGCTCCAAGCCAATAGAAAACAAGCCCGTGGCTCAGGGACAAGAGTGTTCGATTTCTTATCGATAAGGTTTTGGGTTCGAACCTCGGGTGGTGCACCACTTGAGGTTAGGTATGACAGGCTAATGACGTCCAATCAGCCCGAAAGGACCATTCTAGTTTCCCTTGTCTTTGATGCTGATTATTACCCGTTCAATCACTATCCTAATCACCGAATACTCGACAAACTGCCAGCCATTAGTCACGTGAATGAGGTCTCTTCTTGACAATCCCTGTTATAGTTTTTGTAGGTTCTTCACTGCACGGGGATTTCAAAGATGAAATTCTGGTGTCAGTAACTGACACTAAATTATACTAAATAAAGGCTTTCTGTTCCACTTAACGGGGATCAGTTTTATTTTCAGAGTCATTGCCAATTTTGTGGTAAGAAAAACCTGTTTGCGTAATTCTCCACAAAATAACCTAGTACAGGAAATAATGTTGGTACATTCTATTTTCCTCGTAAGTAAATAAGGAAAATGTTATTTTTATTTCACAGTCGGTTTCAGATAAGCAGTCCAAGAATCTTGACTGCCTCATAAATCTTTAACCAAATTTTGAACTTATTCTTTAATAAGAACGATTTACTTGCGCAAGGCATACACTACAGATTATTTTGTAGCATTAATGCAAAATATTGACAACAAAAGGCTGAAATTCACAACACTTCTGTCCAACGAACCCATTTAGAATGGTAAACTTATAAATTATGGCTTTTCTATAGACTTTCAATACCCTGAAACATTTAAATTTATTGTAGGATAAACAAAACACAATAATTGTATTTTCACGGTTGCAAATAAGGTATTCCTCAAATCAATTCTTTAAAATATCATTTAACTATGAGATCTTTGAAACATGGAATGTTTTTTCAAGCAACGACATGTGTGTCCGCATTTTGACCCATTTTAGGAGGTTTATCAAAAACCGATATGCATTGTGACATTCTGAGTTCTAAATGAAATATCGTTAATGACATACATTAGTTTATGAAGCTCCTTACATGTAAGGTTAGCAGCTTGTATATTTTAAGCGAAAAATGCAAAGGCTATGACAGTTAAATCAAAATAACATTTTCTTAAGTTTCAAGTTTGAACAAGACATCCCCTTCTATCAAAAAAATTGTATGCAGGGTATGCTGGGTGTTCTCGGGAAGAAATATATTCAGCTACATAAGGGCATTTAATATCAATGGAAAAGTTGTAACACTTATCTTCATCAAGTGTGGTTTTGCGGTTGTCAGGATGGGGGCGCATTTAAAAGACGACAGTCTGTCGTGACCAAAGTATCTTGTGACTGTATCACACAGAAATCCATATTACGACCTCGCCTAAGTTATAATTCCTAATTTAAAGTGAACTTGAGAATTCTTGTGAACATTGTGTACTCGGCGACACAAGTAATTGCTTAAGTGACTACTTGAATGGTAGAAGGATTTGTCGTAGTCGCTCAACTATGCGCGAAATAAAGTTTGTCTTATGAAGAGGTAAAAATTGCTTTGCTAACGCCCTGAAATGGATAAAGGACAGAAAGTAAGTACAAAAGCAAAAAACTGCAATTCTACGAAGATGCTGAAAGCTCTGGCATAACCCTTATGCCTCCTTTTGCTTTGGTATACTGAACTTTAACTGAGCGGCATTGAAACTTGTTGATAAATGGAAAGTAATTTTTTCACTCTGCCTTGAGCCTCATTTCTCGGGCTCTGACGGAGGCCATAGTGGCTAGTAGTCTGAAGCAACTAGTATTTCCGCCAAAAACGAGGGAGAATGAAGCGACTACTTCTCCCTTTTTACCCATGGTCAGCCAGTCATACCCAGCCACAAATGGTGCACCACAAGGGGCTTGAACTCTTGGCTTTGCCATCCTATTATTCGTCCTTCATAAACTTAAAACACCAAATCCTTAATCAGATGTAGGTTTCTAGGATTTTTGGGCTTAACGGCAGAAATGTATTTTGTTTTACGGTCGATAAAACGTTTTCCGAAGTAGATATCCAAGATGGAAATATTGTCAATTGTACAGTCAAGACTGTTGGCACTCTAGGTGATGCTTTTTCTACTTTAATGGAGAAAGTTAACCACATAATTTCACCTTGTAAAAGGAAAATTTGTACTTGTACTTTTAAACTATACAGTCACCCGCAGGCACATCTTGGCGAAATACAAATCAAAAGACTTACAGGATCTGGCCTGTAGTACGATCCAGTGTTTCAGCATCCTAAGGAACCCGTGAGCGTTCGCCGCGAGCCTACAATGATAAAAGAGTTTTCAGACTTTTATACCATTAACGTGCAAACCAACTGTCTCCAGACTGTGTGCTCGGAAAGAATAACGCCTTGTGCATTTGAAGTAAAGGGAATTAATCAACAAAGATGGTTAAAAAGCGTTGATTAATATTCTATTTCTGATAATTAACGCACAGAGGGAGCTTACCGTAGAAATGTAAACGATGAATGATCTGCTCAATCAATCGCAATCTACAATATGCCCTGATGCTGACAGACGCCCCACTGGGCCTTGGTGTTTATCTCTGCTGCACTCACCAGGTGTTTTGGTGATCCGAATGTACTGCAAAAGTGTCACATTTTTCTGTTTTATTTAAAAAACAGAAGCGTTTTAATGGATATGGAGCATTCACCTGAAAGAGTAAGTCAAGTACAGAGGTTCACTCCAGCCTTGCCATTTTCTCCATAGTCATTACTAACTCATGTTTTGAGGTCTATTCCATTTCTGTGGCAAGTGACCCATAATGCATACACGAAACGGAATTGGAATATCACTCCTAATTAAAACTTAACCATCTAATATGACAATCATGGAAGAAGTGCAACAAAAGCAGAGGTGAGCTTTTTAAAAAAAGTTTCAGGGCAACAGTAGCTTATGAAGTGCCTTCCATTAATCCCTAGTCTCAGCACGTTGTCCTACGAAAACAGTTGTTATAGGGTTTTATGAATGGGGAATTAGGATACGCAATGGAATATACTTTAGCAACTGCCATATGCAGTTTTTTATTTTACTGTTTTCAAAAGTTTTGTTGATTTATATCTGTAGATTTTTCTTATCTGTATTATCGTTTAACCTGTTGCGGAAAAACCTGATTATCAAATTGCAAGTTTCTTGAAATTCCCGTAAAATAGGAATAGTGGCTAGGAGGGCGTCTACTTCGACTTACCTTAGGTCCAAATTACCGTTCTCGAGTTAGATTAGTATACTCCTCGGCGCGAGAGGCCGTGAACACCTAAAATTTACATGCTGAACAGCTTACTCCCAGTGACCGCAGGAAAAAGACTTCCACCACATTTTTTCACCATACGCTAACTTCTCAAAATTTTATTCTCTGCTTATCCTATTTCTCCACCCCTCAAAACCTTATTACCACCGTTTTCGAAAGACAACATGCGTAGTCTAGGGGTATATTAGGGGGACTACATAAGTTACCTTTGCTAGTTAAAGTTCATGCTTTTGACGCATGCGTAATCAGAGCTTCCAATCATGCAAGTCCATTTCATATTTTGAAAACCTACATGGCATTAGGTACAAAGATCATGCAACGTTTTATGCATATTTACTCACTTAAATTTATCCGAGAATATAACTGGTGGCAGTTTATCTGACAGTTTTTTAGCAAACTGTCGGTAGAAAAACCCTTAGTAGGCAGCTTTCAATATGTAAAGAAGTCTTAGACATTGTGAATTAGTGAAATTTTGTCCTAGATACCATTTGACTCTGTACGAGCTACAGCTGCTATGTTCCAGAAATCAGGCTTTCGGGTTTTTTACTCCCCATAGAAAAGTTATGTCCATGAATTTGGACCTCATTAATGACGAACGATAGAATATTTTCTGTTTTAAAACTTTAGTTTCTAGTGTTTGGTCAATTAGGCATAGACAGCAAAGCATAAGTAGAGCCTCCATTTATTTGCATATTATACTAATTCACGTAATCACCTAGTCAAAACTTCGTTAAATAAACTATGAGTAGCTTCTTCTGGAGATGGACGAAAAGCCTAGTTTAACTTTTTTTATTTTACTCAATTGGTGGAATTATATTCTGGTAGATGGGCGATCTTTGGTCGGTACGGAACTCACTCGTTCCTTTGTGCTTTGGGGAATCGCGGGTTCGAGCATGGGAATTCAATACCACTAGAAGTTAGTTATGGCTGGCTGATGACCCCCAATAAGCCAGAAATGCCCACTGTGCTTTAGTCCTGGATCATTAAAGCACACAATATAAGGTAAGTAGATTGCCCGAAAGACGCAGCTAGGATTAACTATAGATAAATGATGCATTAATGGGCCTAGACATGCTGTTGGATATTTTTCCTGGGAAATATTATTTTTTGGGGAACGGCACGCTGTTATCTGCAATTTTTTGGCCGTACTTACCACTACGGCCACCTACTATATACTGCAAAAAAGCTAGCAGCTTGATAAGAAAACAACCAGAGGTGCTCAAAGGAAACGGGTATGTGAAAGGCAGAGCTGGTTAATTAGATCAGTCTTTGCAAATTGTTAGGCGATGCATCTAGGCTACGGCAGAATTTGGACCACAAATCGCAGTAAAAGGCGGTTGCTTGGAGTAAGGGATGGAGAAGCTGGGTGGGATTATTTTCAGCAAAACATATTTATATGATGATGCGGTGTTTATTACAAGAGAAATGCATGGCCTTAATAGCTTGGGAACCTTCCAGCGTTTGCACAGAATGATACGTTATGCACCGTTATGGGATTAAGATCAAAGTCTGTTTCCAGCAATTTCTTACACATTTTGTGTGGGGTATCTTTTCACAGTCTACCCACGCGCAGTGGTTTGCGTTCATTCGCGTTTCGATATCGTTAAAAACGGTATATTATTTGCTTAATTACATGCATGATAAATAACCAATTCTTTCTGCTTTAAGCAGAATATTTTAAGAAATGTCTCAATGAAGTAAAATTTCTCTGTCTAAAATCATGCAGTTTTCCAAATAAGGATGGCGGAACCATACATGTGGTCTAATATTCTCATGCTAACTAAAAATCTGCAAAAAATGCGTATCTCTTCGGAGAATTTATTGATTATCGGTATATGTATGAATGCAAACCAAAAATATGCTTCGTCGCAAAATATGAAAAATGTAGCACGGCAGAAAACCTTTCTTTAAGCTGCAGATCTATTTGTGTCCACTTACTTTAAGACATTATTTGATTGACACAGTTATCTGAAATATGAGCAGAGGGGAGTTCTCTAATTGCCGGATTTCTGAGATTACGAGTTTGATTGCTTGACTAAAATGCACCCACAAAATTATCAGCTCTGTGCAGTTCAGGAATTGGTTTTGACAGTTTTTTTCACCTTTACATTTTTTCGAACTACCTTGTATTGATTATAAGCTAAACAGGGCCAAAACCCACCATTCTGTGTGAAGGCCAGTCACGTTACGAGCGCATACTTAGCCAAATAGCACAAAACCCATTGTTTTGCTATTTCCGTAAGGTACCAACAGACATTACCAGAATCTGGTTAATCGAATTCCCTGTTTAAACGTATTCGAATTTGAAAATAGCATCCCGAGAAATGTAATTTGATGACGAAATTCTTCGGGAAACGATAATAAACTTTATTCGTAAATTTTTGACACTAGCACGCTAGGTCGTCTTGAAACGTGAGGAAATTGTGCGCGGAACAGCTCACATTTTTAAACGTGTCAAAAAATCGATAATGCTGTGCCAGCTGTGGTGATTAGCCTGCTTTTGTAGTTGGTCTATTTTCCAGGCCTTTTTAAGTTTGGTGCATAATGGATCCAATTCAACGTGCCTGTTGATGCAGGATTCATCGGAATCCATAGCTTCTAAATATTCGCGACACTTCATGTAGGGGCAAGAGCCGACAATGCAAGTTTTGTCCCATGCAAATTGGTGCTCAGTTTCTACTGTGTGCATGGCGACCTCGGACAACGGATATTGTCCCTCTACCGATCGCAGATGTTCACGTAAGCGTGTGGAGGCCGATCATCCTGTTTGTCTGCAATAAACTGCATTGCAACAGCTACAAGGAATTTTGTTAACGACCTCTTTTCTGTCTAAATAGCCAACCCTATCCTAAGGGTGTTCACGCTGGTTTCGTAGAGTATGTGTTGGTTTGTGCGCTACTTGGATTTGATACTTATCCAGGTGTCTTTCAACGAGTCCAGGAACGTTTTTAATATATGAAAGGGTTTGTCAATTTCTTGGATTAGGTGCTTAATCGGAACATTATAGTTCCTTTTTGCTTTGTTTAAACTTTTTCTGTTTCATGCATCGACGTACAAACTCTCCGGGGTAGCCGTTTTTTGAAAACAGTTGAATAGGTAATTTAGTTCGGCTTGGTAGAGGTCGGGGTTAGAACAATGCGTTTTTGCTCAATTCATTAGGGTGATAACAGTACTTATCTTGTGAGCAATAGGGTGGTTGCTCTTGTAATGAAGGATAACATCAGCATAGATCTTTTTGCGGTAAACCAATGTTTGAAACGTTCCATCAGTATTACGCTGTACGAGGACGTCAAGAAAGGGGAGTTTGTTGTCAATTTCGTTTTTGACCGTAAATGTGATTCCAGGTATTGCTGAATTGAAAATGTTGTGAAACATTTCCAGTTGGTCCTTTTTAACAATGACAAACGTGTCATCGACATAGCGTACCTACAACTTGGGGTTAAGTAGTGGTAGGGCCATGGCTTCTAATTTTTGCATAGTTATTTCGGCCAAGAAGCCTGAAATTGAAGACGTCATGGGTGCTTCTTTTATTTGTTTATAGTATTGTTGAGCGAACGAGAAATTCGCTTCCAAACATAGATCTAAGAGTTCAAGCAGGGCAGTGGTATACGCTGAAGGGAGAACAATCACTTAGATAAGCAACATCACGTGTTTACTGCCTATATGATTAGCGCAAAGAGCCCGAGGCAAGGATATGTTTAACCTCGTTCTACGAGGTAGTGTTTTTTTCTTTTCCCCTTATCTACTTAACGATGTTTCAAACCGGAAGAAAAAGTGCCTTTCTATTCTGTCACGAGGTTGACTTGATAAATACCCTCCCAAGTGGACTCATCTTTACTAGGTTGCCTAAAGTGTTTAGTCTATTTAGACAACAATTATAGGAATTTCAGTATTACACATCAAGTTTCAACAAATCCCTATAATTTTCCAAAAACAAAAGTCATTTCTATCGTGTAGAGTATTTCGTGAACATGATTGATTGAACTATCCTTATTCAAGTATGGTAGACATGTGCTGAATTGTCTCATGAAGCAACTTATGCAACATTTGTTACAAGCAAACACAGACATGCCCAAAAATAGTCCTACTTTCCGTTTTTCAAAAAGTTTGTGTTCTGCCGAAAAGAAGAGTCATCTTCCAAAATCCATTTCTGCTTCGCAGTTTGCCATTTGTTAATCAGGAAATCGTAATGTATATGAAATGAAAAAAAACGAAAAACGCCCAACAAACGGAGGGCTATAGCATGTCCTCACTGCTCTCTGTCAATTAACGTAGCGCTGAAGAGATTCCTTATAAAAGCCGCTAGTAGGTTAGCAGGGACCGCATCAAGCTTCATCCAAAAATAAATACTGCAAGAGCTATTAAGATATCGCTTATTGTCTCCATAATTTGCAATAATTGATGAAAATTATGAATAAAGTATTTTGAAGGAGATGGTTTCAGTAAATTTTAAAACCAGACTTAATTGCAACAGTATCATTAAATGTCCTAGTTCAGGCATGGTGCGCGCGTGTTGAAGATAGTTCTAGAGTAGTTACGTACGTACAATCATTTGAATGCAGAACTTAATGCATGCTAAAATTACCAAAATTGTGTTTGTTGAGTTCGTTGAACCTTGAAGTTTTTCAAAATTTTTAATCGTCTTTCTTCCATAATCAATTCGTATTCCACAGACATTTGACACTGAGCACGTTAAAAGAGCATTTCGTTTTAGCTCTGAGGTTGGATTTTATAAGCAAATAGTTTTATGACAACTTAGGTAATTCGACCTCCATTATGGATTCAGCACGACGTCATAGGACATGGTTGGACTTAATCATAATTTAAGTTATAACGGAAAAATCCCTTTACTGGCAAAACATTAAAAAGATATAGAATCGCCAATATTCCGTTGTTTCCTGTTGATTTCTCACAAAGTCTGAAAGGTTTTTCGTTAAGGGCCGAGTCCCGAGATCTACTTTTTTTAAATTTTAAGACCATTTTCAGCCCGGAAAATCTTCTAACATGACTAAGCGCTAACTTAAATAGTCTAGTCCACAAAGAAAAGGCGTTTAAAAAGAATGAGTGTGCTTACACGCGATAAAAATTCATTACCACTGAGAAAAAGGAGAAGAAGTAGAAGACTCGATCGCTGGGACAATATGTTTTTTCGCCTGACGTTTCGATATCCGTCGCGGATTCGTCAACAGAGACATGAGTAGCTACTCATGTCTCTGATGAAGTATCCGCGACGGATATCGAAACGTCAGGCGAATAAAAATATTGTTCCAGCGATCGAGTCTTCTTCTTCTTCTTCTCAATTGCTTCCTGGGACACGGATGTTCGCTTGCATTGGCAAATTCATCACCACTTTTCTCGCATAAATGCTTGCTGGGTGGCAAAATTGGCTCTTTCATGAGCAGGGTATTTTAAATTCAGTTTATGTCCTCTCTGACAGTGCAGAATTTTTAATCTCCAGAGAAATAAATTTTTGATCGTGGCATATATCAGTATATATAAGGTCTATAGGCGTAGACAGAAATTGTAAGTGTATACTTGTGTTAAAATCTGTCAACCCCAATGGAATATACACCTGCTGCTGCAGGTCAGTCTTATACTACTTAAGACTGATATATACCGGGATCAGAAATTAATTTTTCTGAAGATAAAAAAACCTGAACTTTCTAAACCAGTATATCAAGCAGAAAGCAGATAGGGAAGGCGGGGGACCCACTGATGAGCCGGACCCCTAGCAGCTGTGTCAAGCAGGGGCAGAATACCGGCGAAACACGTGTCTGGGCCTTTTAGTAAGTACCTAGCCTGTTAGTATGGTAAATTACAACGTCCCCTCTGACAGTTATTTTTTTGCTTCCTGTCTAACTCTGTGATTTATTCTCTAACTCCTGTAACTATTGTCATATTTGTTGCTATGTATGCCAAACTACCAAGATTGGGTACTAGGATAGACCTTTGTAAGAGCCAATATTGCCAAAGGTGATATTTGTATAAGGATTCACTTACATTTTCTACTGAAGCATGCCTTTACGCTTGAAAAAAATACATTACTTTAACTAAATCCTTCAAAGTTATGAGCAGAGAAACGCCAATCCGTGATTTAAGGAAGAAATCTGAAGGAAGTGGACAATAGTATTCGGAGAAAGATGGATGTGTACATTTTAAAATTCTTCAAAAGTGAAAAATTATCCATTGGTGTTTTTAAGATATTTATATGGCCTACAATTTTCACAACGCTTGGCTGTATTTGTTGTTGAAACTCTGACCTTCAGTAACCCGTTTAACAAAAGGTTGTCAAATTTTCTCTTGCAGTTATGTAACCAAAGCATGTTTGTGAGCAATTTATAACCTGTGCTACAGCTTATAAACACGTGTTTGAAACGAAACCTTGTCATGTTTTCTGTCCTAAGGATGGCCGGTTAGCCTATCTGAATTGTTTAAACAGTAACACCCTAAAGCCATCCAACTTTCCGAGTGCATTTTAAACGCACAGCAATGTGCTCCACAAAAACGTATCTATTCCCCCAAAGCAAATAAAACTACAGTCAATTTTTAGAAAAATATACAGTGCAGAAGCAATAAGCAATCATTTTGAAGTTTACTCTAAATAATGCACACACATGACCTCCAAAATAATCATGCCACACATTATTCCCAGTTTTTTCTATTGAATGAAGGCAAAACATTACTAAAGATGTAAAACAAAATCCTTTTCAAGATATTTCAAAGAAATCCGCTTTTAGCTAACAAATGTTTCCGACTACAGTTAGCTTGTCTCTGTGACATGCTCCTGACCGTACTGGCCAAACCACACAGACACGCATATTTTCTTAATTCTGTCATGCTTCAAAATTTTTGAATGTTTCTTCGTATTACAAGAAATACGCTTGAGATTAATGTAAATTCAAATTAAATGGAAAACTGTAATGCAGCTGACGATGCTTGCAGGGGATATTTTGACCGCATACTTCCAACTTTTCAGGTAAGGTTATTACGTATTGTATGTTTCACCTAAATTTCATAATGTTTGCCTTCAAGTGTGTTTCCTTATCGAGTCTATCGCAGGGGATTAAGCAAGTTAAACCTTAGCAACTGCGATCTTCAAACAATGGTTTCTTAGTAGAGAAGAATTCGATGGAGGCTAGAATAGAAGGGACAGTATATTGTGCACACGGAGGAACAAAGAATAAAAAAAGAGATTGACTACGGAGAGCATGACCTTTCGCTACAGCAGCGTAATTCGAAGTCATGCATTGTGGCTGAGGGTGGGGAAAAAGGGACATGTTCGAGTGGTGCTTGGGCAGCCACGAGAACCTAGGCACACGTGTGTGTGTCCGAGTGGAAGAAGGTCAGGTCACTGCAGGTCACTGCCTCTGTAAGCGCTGACTGAGGTGTTGTATGACCTTGAGACATCTAGCCTTGAACATTGACGCCGGCCAAAGCACTGGAGGGCTTCGGACGGCAGTGGCCACTACAAGTCTAATCTAGCCGATCGCTAAGGTTGGACTGATGCATGACTTTGTGTGCTTCTACAGAACTTGAATTAGATCATTGGAATGGGAGTGCTAAGCACCAACAAAGAATTCTGACGAATAAATGCAAACGTTACGCCTAAAGTAAATGCAATGTAGTTGGGCCAGGAGAGATAAAAAACAGTAGCCGCAGGGCCTGCAGTCGCATATTTCTTTGGGGTCACAAATTATCGAAGTAGTTTTGTCGAAAAAAACGAGGGTTTCGCCAAGTGAAATTCAGATACCACAGAGAACATCGGAACAGCTTTTTCGATGTAACAGGGTCTGCCAAGCGATGGCAATCACTGTGTCCTCAGACAAGTTAAAGGAGTGTGTGCGCTGGTTGGGAGGTTTGACTGCGAGTTGTGTCCCTACTGTCAATCAGATGACATGGCACGCATGCATCGGCTTTGAACTTGCGCGCGTCTTACGCGGCGAGTTGACCGGAAGCGTGAGGAAGGACAAGAGCGCGCGGAGTAGGTTTTCAAACGTGAATGCAAGGCATGGCGTTCGGAAACAGAAGGAGTCAGCGCAGAGGTGCTAAGTGTGGGCTACCAAAGTTCCAGCAGCAGCAGGCCTAGCTGGCTTTATTGAGAAATGTCGTTGCTAGCGTAAGGACGGAGTGAGACCGATACTTAAATAGGTTTCCTTATCGTATTTCATAAAAATGAATATGTATCCACGACACTTTGACAATCGGGAAGGGAGATGTCTATCGGTAGGAGGATGAATAACGCATGAATAAGTTTTAAGTAAGGCAGACTTGGGCCGCAAGTTCAGAACTCGCTGGTACATTACCTACCTAACCAGGATCATAGTTGATTGGAGGCAAGGGAGGTTCAGTATCTGACATATTTAAACACCTCGTATACGCGTGCTACGCGCGCCTATGCCACTCTTCGGGGAAAAGGCTTTTTTGAAAAAAATGAAGGGAATGTCGGCTGTGATCTCGACTGCATATAAGTGGCATAGAAATTCAACTGACAAAGACCAATTGCAACCTGCCTCGCAGTCCTCGGCGGGTAGTGTTATATCGTTAGTTTTTATCCTTATAGACAGCACGACGACCGATTTCCATTACATCCACTATGTGCTCCATAACATGGTGGTGCAATGACGGTCACATCTGCTGCACCTAACGCATACTATCTTCCCTCAAGACAGAGTCAAGGAGACTGAAGGCATGATTGGGAAAAATAATAAAAATGTATTAGGATAGGCGGAATGCACTTGTTTAAAATTACGCCAGCGAGCGGACTAACAGCGGACTTGTTTGAAACGAAAGCCTAACTGAAGTGGTTCTGTGAGCCCCAGGTAACTCTATGACAGGCGTTAAACGTCAAAGCACCTCAGTTACTGTACCAAAAGCCACTTGAGGTTTGCTGGAATTTGGCAGATACTACTACACCTGTGAAGTTAGAGCAAATTTAATCCACTACGCATCAAATGCCTTGTGTTCTTGCTGTTAAACCGCAAGGAAATTCGTGGTTTAGATGGCGGCAAGTTAATGATGTAAGAAGTTCCTGTTCAGAACTAAACAACATCCTGCAGCTTTTCTTTTCGGAGTGCTACTACGCATGCACTGTCTATCGTATCTTCCGCTTTTTCAGCCTGAACTATTTAGCTAAAAGGACCAGACATTATGTGTCATGCCTAGCGGTACCGTTAGACGGGAGAGTCATCCCGGCAAGGCCATTGCAATGCGGAGAGAGTGATTTAGAGGTGGCAAATGTTCCCCTCCTATGAGCCACCTCCACGCGCTAGTAACGTCAGATGACCTGCCCTGTCCGGTAATGTTTAACATTGCTGACATCTTTTTCACTCCAAATCGACACCTTCTTTTTAATTTAGGAAACTTGTGCCTATAGCTTAACACAGTTTTAAGTTTTGATATTCAAGAATCTGAGGACCGCAACCAAGTAGACGTTATCGCATGGAAAAGAACCGTATTTCTTCGAAGCTTCAGATTTTAGCTTCAATACCAGCTTCAAATATAGGTTTGAGCAGGAATTCGAAATGTCAGGCGTATAAGGGTTTTGTCCCAAAAAGGTCACCTCTACTTCGTCTCGACGCTTATATTATTGGTAAAATTTGGTACCGCTTTTCATGATGAGATAACTATCTTTTTTTCCGTCATCTTATAAATCCGGGTTCCATGGTTTGGTCCCTAGTTCTGATCGACGAGATATAACTGAGCCTCTATTTATACCACTGCGCCGAAGTCTGTGAGCCTCTACGTTTACGAGAGCTTCTTCCAGTTATCAGGTTACGTTTCTCCCGGAAGCCCTAAGGTACACGTTAAATATTTGCATGCATGTGGGCTAAACGTATTCTCCCAACTAGTATGCACTTGGAGTTTAGCCAATATGACGCTGGTGTAAAACATGAATTTACCGTTATTCATGCGTTTCTCGGTCATGGGTTTCTCCTCTGATAATATTTAACCTATTCCAGATATACTACATAACATGTGATATACTTCTGGTGTTTATTTCTACCAAAAATAGGGGAAAGCTTGATAAATTATAAGAATATTCCTGAAGATAGCTAGTCACCAAAAATAGGCAACTAATAAAAGTTATTATCGGCGTGGAAGAAAAAGGGTCGAGCACCAGATCACGTTGTTCATTATTTTGAGCTTTGAAACTCTTACAGGAGTCTATCGTCAGAGATAAGAATCAGCAACAAAGGAAGGGCTAGTTACAGTGTATATGATGATGGACTTCTGCAAGAGTTTGAAAGTTCAGAATAATAAACGACGTGATCCAAAGTTCGACCATTCTCCTTCCTCACCGATGCCAATACCTGGAACGTGAACGTTCTTTATTCGTGAAAATTTATTCTTGCAGCTTTAGACAAAGAATTATAATTGTTTTAGTAAAAGTAAGTTCATATTTATAGTTCTTGATACGTCAGCTTACTACTGACGATTCCACACTTAAATGGCTACCTGGTTTGAGTAAAAGGTCGACACTTTCGCTTGACTGTATATGGCTTTCTACAGTTCACGTAATAAAACCAGTCAGTGAATGGCTGGCTAACAAGTCGTTGACCATTCAAATTGCAGCCTGATTGCTCATATATTTCGATAATGAATTTCAAACGCAAGATTACCCATGCTTATAAGCAGACCTCTATGGGGAGCCGTCCATGTTGGCCAAATAACATAAGTTTTTTTGATCCTTGGGCTTGTAAGCTCGATTATTTCAAGATAAATGCTTAAATACTAGCCTTAGTAGACCCCTAATTACGATGAGACCGCGAGCACAAGATGACGGAGAAATTAACTCAATTATGTTACTGTTCATCCAGAATTTCATTCTCTGGAGCACATGTATGCTGTATTTGTCACAGTCTGCTTACTATTGTGATGGTTCACAAATGGTGGTAATAAGTCAGAATGTAATTACAGTAGTCGCCGTCTATTATGCCCACCTCGGACCCAGACCAAAGTGGGCTTATTAACCGTGGGCCTAATGCAGCAATCGCCGGTTATTAAGTCCACATCATGCCCACACCAAATTGGGCTTAATAAGTGGCGGGCTTATGAACCGTGGGCTTAAAAGCCGGCGAATACTGTAAAGCCGGCAAAGATAAGGAAGGCTGGAATGGCCATTTCCGCCTTATTAACCGTCGGCAGCCAGTCATACCCATACTCAGGTGCTGTTCTACCCGAATCTAGAACTCACGACCTTTTTGATCAGAGTCAAATGCCATAACACTTGAGCCTCGAGCTCGTCGTCTGGCCGGCTTAGGTCAGGGGATATTGACACTCATTGATGAGCGTTCACCTGACTGCTAACAGAAGATATCTGGCCCGCTGTGCTTTCGGTTACGCGAGAGACTCTGAGAGCCGTAACAACTGGTAGTATAGGCAGATAGTATTGTCGACGATGAGAGAGAAGACTGGAATGGCCATTTGAGTAGGACGTTTGACTCCGACCAAAAACGTTATGAGATCGAGGCGCGACTGGGGCTCTAATTGGGTCTTCGTATGACTGCCTGACGACGGCGTATAAGCCAGAAATGGCCATTTCAGTCCCCTCTGTCTCTGCCTATACTACCAGCTGCTACGGCTGTTAGAGACCCTGACGGGACTCGAGGCAGAGCGGGATAGCTGAGACCCGCTAGCGGTAAACTGAACGCTCATCAACAAGTAAGCAGGACGTCACTGAATGTATTATAGAACATTCGGGTTTTCATGTAAGCGCAAAAATATAATAGCTTGCACCAGACATTGGGTCTGCAGAACGCCACACTGCTACCTGCACATGATCGTCTACTGCCAGTATCGGCTGGTCACTGCGGAGCACCAAGCAGCACTTAACTTTCTTCGAAACCTGCAGATGAAAACTCCGTTTAGTCACCACTGAGGACCACTTTTGCCACTGATCTCTCAAGGCTACAGCACATCCGGGTTCGAGCATTTGTTCTTTTACGTGATAATTCATCAGGGTCGAACTTCTCCGAGGCCTAAAATCGCGGTAATTAACCCCATTTTGATGCGGACGCCATTAAAAAAACTTGACATCACTGGCAGCTAATTAATGTATACCTCTTGAATTGCCTTATTTCTTTTTATGGCCTGACGACCCCTTAAACGTGATTGGTGTGCATTTACTATAATAAGACCCTTTTGACTGTTGTTTCTTATCTCTGATGATGGACTCCTGTTAGATGTCAAAACCTGAGGATGGTAAAAAAATCGATCCTTACCTATGCAAATACCTGGAACGCGAACGTTTTCATTCTTCGATAGCAACATCGTCCTTATCCTGCGCTTTGTAGTCTTTGAGATCTCCAGCACCCCATCGCGTTTGCTCACAGGTGTGATGTTGTCTTGCTTCCACTATGTTATGCGTCTTCTTATCTCCCTCCTCCCGCTTTCAGGCCATTCATTCTCCCCAGTGCTTTGCACGAGCTGTGATGAAATTATTCGCATCGTCTTTTGATCTCTCCGTGTGCCGTCTGATTGTTCTACCGCCACGATCAGTAGTGCATATTTCGGTTCGCCAAATTGCCGTCAAGGGTGAACGATAAGTGGAGGCAGTGGATTTTTTAAACAGGTCAAATCATTTGTGCTAATTTCGGGATTTGCATCGCCCAGTTGTTTATTGGTTGCTTCCACTCTTCAGTCTGTACACGAGGTTTCATTCCCAGCCCAGATCTAAGGAACTTTTGACATAGTATACGGCCGTATAACTGCGGATTTACCATCTTTCAACCATTCATGTTAATTTATAGTATATTAAGCCCTTTTTGTGACAAAGACTGGTCAGAATTAAAGTGTTGACCAATATACACAAAAAAACTTGACCTACGTAGGACTGTCAACTTCTTGGCTAAAAAAAGTTTATGTTATAACTGCGAGACAGCCTGTATATACTCTTTAGTCTGACTAGTCGGTGCTCGATTATAGCACGATCCAGTGGTTTCACCGATCACTAAGTGAAATCAGTAGTTTCTTTCTGTCTTGGAGCTCACTTTGGATCTGTGCCAGCAGCGGAACAACGGCTAGTAGTCTAAAGAGATATCGTTGTCAGCACCGATAGCCATTTCTGTTTCATCAGCCGCCGTCAGCCAGTCATGCCTAAGTTCCAAGTGGTGCACACTCCGAGGATCGAACCCACGACCCATCGATAAGACCCCCGATGATCTTATCACTGAAACAGGGTTCGTTGATTTGTCTTGGCTGGGCGTTAGATGTCCAGTCAGCACGTCGTGAGTCCGAGACTCGGGGTGCCGCAGCACCCTGAATTGGATATGGCTGGTTGATGACCGACCATGAACCAGAAGTAGCTATTCCAGTCTCCCTTGTCTTACTTGGTAATTCCAATCTGCTGATGTTATTAGCTAATGTATAGCTGTTGTTGTACAATCCAAGACACAACGTGAAGAGTACGTCTCGTAAACAGTCATTGATCATCTCATCTTCTTTTTTATGTCCAAAACGCGCATTTTCGGCTCAATTAGCAATTTACATATATGCACCTGACAAAGACAAGGGAAACAGAAATTTCCAATTCTGCCTTATTAGACGTCATCAGCCAGTGAAGCTTACTCCCAAGAGCTTTGAACCCTGAGATTTGAACTCGGGAGCTTTGGCCATTGAATGCAACATTCTATCATTGCACAATGTGCTCGTTGTTTTTGTCAGTTGCAATCGCGAATGTGATGATTGGTATGACGCTCGCCGAAATATTTACAGAACATGTCCGTCCTGTTTTGCTCTGGACTTTTTATACCATCATCCATTCAATTTAATCCAGTAGCATCTGATAAACACTGGCGTGGTGATAAGCAGCCACATATCAGCTGTACTCAACTGTTGGGATATCAGAAGCTTATTTGATTACGCCGAGAGATAAATCACTTTTGCGTATTATAGATAAAGCCTTTATTGATATGTAAACTACCCGCAGGCAAAACGCAAGCATTACGCATTTATTGCTCTAAGAATAAAATGTATTTCTTAACCCATGCCATTATTGCACTGCGAGAAATATTGTGTACATATTTTAAGTGAAATAAAATTTTGAAAGAACGTGAACATGGATGATTGGTGTTGTCGTGTTATTTGCCTAGACGTCAACAGAGGCGACACTGGAGCAAAGTTAAAGGAAAATATTGAGGGATCACTGTTTAAGACTGTTGATTAAAATTCCAAACAAAATAAAAGGACAACCACGGCGTTATATCCGCAGAAAAATAGGCAAGTGACAAAGATCCTAAAAATAAGTACTGGCCTCGAAGATGGCCACCAAATTTGAAGTTTCTGAAGAACAAAGGAATTTCGTTTAACATTGAAAGATTCGGCATTTTAAAATACTTTTCTAAAAATTTACTTATAAGGGTGAATTTAGGTTCTATTGGATAGGTCAGCACATTATAACCTTTAGAGGCTGCCCTTATAACTTGTGAATCAAATTGTGCTTTAAGCCACTCAATTGCTCATTTCCTAGTGGCTTTCTTAATATTTTCTTAATAGAACACTTTAAGTTTAAGAGCGGCTTTCAAAGATGTGTCCCAAAAGCTTTGTGCACTTCCAAAACAGAAAAATACTCAAAATGGCAGATGTAATTCTGAAAGGAAATGAACGGTGTTGATCTGAAAATACCGACTGCTCATATAGTAAATTAAATAAATCTTACCTGGCCAGTCAAAAACTTTCCGAATTAATGTCAGTTTTGTCGGACCTGTGAAAATGTGTGCATTATGGTTACGACTGGTCCTATACAATACGAATTTTCCAATTTAATACCTATTTAGCACAGTAATAGAGGACATTTTGAATTTCGATATTCTGACCGATTACGAAATGGTCGAAATCCGAGCAATTGGTTTCCATAACAAGTCTATTAAAATAAATCTGCCTGCTTATCGATCTAAATAGTCTGATTCTTGGGGTTCATAACGTTTTTATCCCTTGAAATGCGTTGTGTTCGCGGGAAAAAGCGAAAAATAATCGAACATTTGCCCTCAAATATAAACAGCATTTTGATTAGCAGTCATAATTCATGCATAATAATGCTCTGCTTATAAAAGTCCGATATCCATAAAACATGAATGCTAATTAGAGATCATGTGTATACAAAACTGCGAATAAAGTCAGCTACTGAAATCTTAATACTGTTTACTGTGTTATTGAAGAGATTACCGGAATGACTAATTTACTGGTTGCTATGCCTTCAATCTGAAAACATGTAAATCTTTATTCGCTGTAATGTATCCACCCCTGGATGCAGACGTTATTCTGCGATTAGCGCCAACATCGATTGAAAGCGTTATTGCTAAAGCGCATTTAGAGGTTCACTTCGTAAGGTATAAATAGCCACTGCCGGCAGGAGCCTTCTTCAGTATTTTGAACAGCAAAGAGCACAAAAAACCTTTCGATAATCTCTGCTCAATTCTTGCAATTATAACTTATTATTGCTTTTAGAGTGTTTCAAATTTCTGAAGGCTCTACTTGTCTTCCCATAGGAAGGTGTACACTTTTTTTAATTTCAGGCGTCACCTCGCGGTAGACCACTGTTAAAGTGTTCTATCCTAGCGACTGAGCGAAAGGGCATTGGAGTATGAATATTTTGATTTACATTGATTTTAATGCTCTCCGTTCCCTAAACTGATCAGGCACATTCGGTCTACTTATTATAACTTTTGCATAAACATATGGGCAACCCTCGCAATAAGGCTATGTGCCGCAAACCAAACCAGCAGTTCTTGTTAGCAAAACGTGCCTTACATTCTTGGCATTAAGCCCAAACGTGGGAAGAAGATGCGCAAGAAAAACACACCTTAAATTTTCTTCGTCGTCTTTTGCTTCCTTTTCTTTCCAGTCCAAAGTTTTGTGCTAGCCAACGCGCGTATAGTAGACTACCCCATTGTCTACTGCAACGAAGGCTTTGCCAAGCTAACTGGCTACAATCGTGTGGATATAATGCAAAAAAGCGGCAGCTGTGCCTACCTCTACGGGGACCAGACTTCGGAGGAAATGAAGAACCGACTAATGTCCGCCTTGGATAACCACACAAAAGAACAGCTGGAAATTCTGCTTTACAAAAAGAACAGTATGTTCGTCCAGCCATTCTTTTTCCCGCCTATTGCAAGCTTTCCCGGCCTACTATTTTGTTTATTTGAGTGAGGTTTGGAGCACAAAATGCAGTCTTGTGGCAGCCACCATGTTGTATTTTTTATACTTTTTGTCTTTTTTCTGTAAGAAAATATTTGTAATTTACAAAAAGCTGTTAACTTCAGGCCTACTTGACTAGGTCGATAAATTCTCGTCAGGCTAGTTCCTTTTTTATGAGGACATGATCAAACTGAACATATCAGGGATTGTAAGAGGCCCAAAGGCAACGTCCGAAGGAGCGTTCCTTGGAAGAAAACCTAGTTTGGCCAATATAGAAACTTCTGAATCTTCCCATTCCTAAAACAGGAACGCAAGTTTCACAACTTTAGTGTAAGATGTAAGACATATTTCTCCGGCTGACAACATTGAGAAAGGTCTTAGAAAAGTCCATGTCTAGCTTTATGAGAAAGGATATCTTGAAAGATGTATTGCAAAGAATTTTCTAAACAGACCAGAAGCAACCACCGCATTTTCTGCGGAAAAGGAGACTTCTATTGCTTAAAGTCCCCGTTAAGGGGAACCAGGGGGGGAGATCCCAAGAACAAATTTTGAGCGAGCTATCTCCCGAACCTTCTAGACCAATCTTATTTTTTTGGGAGGATACAAGGATAATTTTTCAAGTCAGATGACACTCGTTGACGAACGTTCACCGGCCGCTTACGGAACTCACTTGTCTCGCTCTGCCTTGGGTTTCATTTTTCGGGCTTTGACAGCAGCTGCACAGTGACTAGTAGTCTAGGCAGATATTATTAGCTACAGAGACAAGCGAAACTGAAATGGTCAATTCTGGCTTATAAGCCATTGAAAGCCAGCCATACCCAACCCCACGTTGTGCAGCACCGAAGGCTCGAACTCACAGCCTTTTCGAGCAGAGTCTTACCCTTTTAAATATTGAGCCAAAATGTTGTTGTCATGCCGGTGTACAAGGAGATTTATTGACACTCGTTAAGGAACATTTACCGATCGCTAACGTAACTCACTCGTTTCGTTCTGCCTTGGGTCTCATTGTCGGGCCTTGACAGCAGTCACATAATGGCTAGAAGTTAAGACAGATCATGATTAGCCAGTGTTAATATCGCCCAATCTAAATTGACAAGACAACTAGCTGGCGGCTCAATATTTAGCGTGTTAAACTTTTGATCAAAAAGAACGTGAGTTTAAAACCCGGGTCGTTTCAGTCGCCAAGGAATTTGCATGCAGCACAACATGTCGTGTTACCTCAATTTACGTTTATTCCTCCATCTGCGTCTGTGGAACAGCTTACACGTGTCACCTATCCAAAAGGATTCAGCAATATAGAAGCAGACGTAATGCAACCCTCCCAGGCCATTTGGATTTCATCACTTTGTGGACAACAACAAAGCCTTTGGTTTGACTTAGATGATTACCCTAAGCTATTATCAGTTGCTGGGCCAGCGTCTGCTATCAACAGCAGAAGCGGCTTCCACAAGGTGCCACAAGCCAATCTCGTGCCATGTGCATAACCTCGTACAATTTCTGCGTTAACTGTGATTCAGGGCCAGTTAACTGTATGCATTTTATTGGCCTCTCCTGCCTTCTATTCCCCTTGGTATGGCTTACTATAATCTTCTCTGTCTAGGAACTTCTTGGCGGTTTTCATCCTCCTGCTACTCCTCCATCCCACGTGTACGCGAATAAGAACTTTGATTGGTTTCTCTATGTACCAGGTTTTTACTGGAATCCATGCTAGTATAAGCTTAATGCCCTGAGGACACTCTATTTAAGGCAGAGGTATGTCCATCAATGGTAATTTTCGCATCTCTGAAAACTATCATTGTGCCCTCCCCCGATTCGTGTCCCGAGTCAACTGTTTGAGAGGTTTCTGCGTACTGTTTGCAGGCCTTACAGTGTGAAAATACACTTTGTGAATTTTATGCAATCATGCGAATGTACCTTTCTGAGCGGCCGACAACAGAGGTAAACACAAATTATCCAAAGCTGCAGTGCCCCAAAAAAATGAAGACAGAAAAATGTATATGATTGGCAATTGGTCTGTTGTCTTCCTGTACATGATCACTGCGAACGCGTCTCACTTGAGGTAGATACAAAAAGTAGCTGTTAGCAACAACATATGGGAATACAGGCTGTAAGTTAAGCACAACACCAAATGCATGATTCTACCCGGAACTCAAAGGCGAGTTTTGCGCTTATGTTTCACGATTCGGCTTTACGAAGTCGACCCCGAAAGTCCAGTTTACATTCAGTTGAATAAGTGCATGCACATGCATGTTAATTCACTAGACAAAGTTGGTTGGCACATTTTTGCCGTATTATTGGATGATTTTTCATAAATGTTCCACTTTTACAAGTGACAAGTGCTGAAATAGCCTAGCGAACATAAGAGCCGTCATCTCGAAAACACAAAACGTCCCATACCATAAACGGTTCATTTAGGTCTTTCAGTCATGACAAAAGTAATTGCAAGCCGAATCTATCCATTCGAATTGCTTTGATAAATAAGATAAGACGCAATTAAAGACTCATTTATTTGCCACTCTCAGTGTACTGGAGTTCCACAACCGAAAATTCTCAGAAGGTGTGTTGGGTTTTTACGGTTATCTATCTTGGGCACAAGGCCCGGAGGAACTTAAGATAATCGACGTCCAGGTGTCCCTTAAGCAGATAAAGTCTTCTGCAAGCAACCTCTTCTACCACGCAATTCCATTATGTATCCAGATGCTGTTAATTTTAGTCACCTCCATCGCGTGATACAATTCATTTGGCGTGCTGGTGTGTAGGTATTTTTAACTGCGTGATTCGAGGCATATCCGCCTTCTTAAAACATACTCGAAACCAGCCCAGTCTGCTCTAATTAGATGGTAAATTTTCAGCTAGCGCGATGTTTAAAGGCGTGAGCGCATTCACTTAGCGGTTTTGGGGGATAGGCGTAGCCAACGAAGAAATGGGTGGCGCTGACGGCTATTTTTGGCCTCTCTGTATTCATAAGCCAGGATTAACTGGACTGCAAGACAGGCAAACCACTTGAGCCACCGACGCGTTGGCAGCCATCGGGCATATTAACGACCTCACGACCGTGGCGTGAAAGGGGTTTGGCGAGTTCTGTAAACTCCAATTTTTCCAGACAGAACTGCACATTCCTCATGCCGTTGTGCAATTCGTCCAGGCCTAGAAATGCCGGACAGACGCGAAATGGGACTACCATGAACGGCGAATGCCAGTCGGTGCAATTAATTTTCCGACCAACTTCTGTGTTTTGCCAGCATACCGTACCTACAGAAATAAAAAAGCCAGCTGCACTCTTCTTTTGTTATCCTAAACGGTAAGCTTTTCTCGGGTCATATTAAACTATTCACTTCATATATTTGTCGTTTGAGATGCAGGTTTGTTCAAAACGCCTTCAGTTATTTCGATTCGATTGAATGTATGTTGAATTAATGGATATTATTAGATTTCTGTTCGATTTTGTGGTGATCTAGAGTTTGTCTGACTGTAGCTTAATCTGTAAGCTAATGAAATTTAGTCATTCCTGGCATGTAGTACTATTTATTTTCAAACGTAAGTCTTATTCCAATTTTGCCTTTTTCTTTTACTCTCGGTATGGGTTCTTTTTACCAGGATCTCCCCTTTGGCTGATGGTGCACGTCGCCCCGGTTGTGAACGAGCGCGCTGAAGTTATCCTCATTTTGTTGACATTTCGGGATATCACTCCGCTGAAAACACCACTGGAGGATGACGAGTCTAACAAGGGTGAGTTATCTAAAATATATGTATTTTAAGATGGTTCTCGGACGGTTTCGGAAGAGCTAAAATGTGAAGAAACTGGGACCCTGGTAAAAACAAAACTCACAACAATCCATATATTCAAAAACTCGATTTACCTTTTTCTTTCAATAAGTAGGTGGGATTAGTATTTCTAGTGGAGCGTTGCAGTTTTACGTCCAGGGATTCAAAATTACAATAAACTATTTTTTTATTACCGTTAATTTGTACATTTATGTAGATAAATCCTCATTTTCGGATTCGTAAGGAACAATCTCTTGCCCGACTTGAAAATAAAACAGCATCACATGCCCTCTGTCTGTCTGGTTCCGTGATTTTGCGAGATATGATGCAGGGCTATACCGCAAGGACAGCCCTTTCCACGTCATATTTGCTGGTATGTCTGCGGTTTACAAAATAGTTTCGTGTTAATTCATTTAATAATCATCCAAGGGAGGTTGAAGAAAGTAATACCCGTCCTCAAAATTATGCTAGTATTTTACTTTTCGTAAACTGCATTTGTTGTTTGAAGTTAGCAGAAGAAGTGAGAGACCTATAAAAAAAAAATATAATACGTAGGAACGTACTTTAAAATATGAAACCGCTTCATATTATTTGCTTTCAATAATTGATACTTTCGTCTGCTTTCATATAATTCAAAGGGTCTGTGATGCAATGTTAGTTGCGTATTCCTAATTTAAGTTTAACTCTTACAATACGGTGGCAACTGGGGCAGGATACAGTGCATTTATCATTTCATTTCACCGTACGCTTTGTTCTATATTTTCTTATACATTTGAGTCTAAAATGTTGTTGAAATATATTTAATCGATCAAAATTTATAGTGAATTACACGGCGTTTTACCTCAGCGATTTTAAACGAGGAAACCACGACCTACATAATTTCTAAGTAAACAGCTGTTTTCGGTCATTCACTTTAGGCCGTTACAGTAACATGGAAAAATAGGCAACTAAAGCAGGCAGTTCGGTACAGTCATCTCGCGGTTCCCTCGTCTCCTGCGAGCCGGACTCAGCATGCCGAGGACGTTGGGTTGTCACACCTGTGAACGGGGGAGGGACGTTCGCACTATCGACGTCATACGCGCGGCGGGGTCCCTGTGACTATGAGCAGCAGGGTCGCACTGCGTTTTCTCTGCGGTTGTGGGTAGTATGGTCTCGGGCTAGGTAGCTTCTTACATCATAAATTCTGGTGAAGTGGCCTCTGGCGGTCCGGGATCCTTGTATGCGGTCGGCCACGGGAGGGAGATGGCATGTACCAGCGTCTTTTGACAGCAGAGAGCGGGTTTTGCTAAACGAATGGCCACTGCCTCAGCTGTGGCTAGCACCCGTTTACGCAGGCCTTTAGAGTAGAGCGTGGGTGCCTGGTATATGACCTGAAAGACCTCTCTAGCGTCAACTTGGTGATTTGTATTGACCAGGTGTGCGAGGATTGAGCTTGAGATCGATCGATTTTCATCTTTACATTCCCAGGCTGGTCAATACAAATCACCAAGTTGACGCGAGAGAGGCCTTTCAGGTCATATGCCAGGCACCCACGCTCTACTCTAAAGGCCTGCGTAAACGGCTGCTAGCCACAGCTGAGGCAGTGGCCATTCGTTTAGCAAAACCCGCTCTCTGCTATCAAAAGACGCTGGTACATGCCGTCTCCCTCCCGTGGCCGACCGCATACAAGGATCCCGGACCGCCAGAAGCCACTACGTCAGAACTTACGATGACAGAAGCTACGCAGCCCGAAACCATGCTACCCACAGCCGCAGAGAACATGCCGTGCGACCCTGCTGCTCACAGTCACAAAGAGCCCGCCGCGCGTATGATGTCGATCGTGGGAACGTCCCTCCCCCGTTCCACAGGCGTGACGACCCAACGTTCACGGCATGCTGAATGTGGCTCGCAGGAGACGAGGGAACCACAAGATGACTAATTACCCCCCTCCCCCACACCTCAAGAACTATATTAGCACTGTACCGAACTGCCTGCTTCAGTCGCCTATTTTTGCATGTCACTGTAACGGCCTAAAGTGAATGACCGAAGACAGCTGTTTGCCAACACGACATTTCAATCGTAAATGAAATGGGAATTTTTGCTGAATTTCTAAGTACGAATATGATAAGCTTTCGATTTGAAGTTATTAAAATGGAGAAAGATCCTTACATGTGTATTATGGTGCTACTCGGAAACTGTAAGATAAACAGACAGCTTTACTCCCCGGCAGTATCGTCTGCCAGAGTGGAATATAAATTATCGATATCGCAACAGGATATTTCTTGTATACAGAAGGATTGCTCTATCATGAATCTTTCTGCATTTTTTTCTAATCATGTATCTACTGCACAGTAAGCCTTGGGAATTTTCGTTAAAGTGAAAAGAACTCGTATCAAGCTGCCAAAAGAATAGGTGCACATTTCGCCAACCTGTTTTCGCCTATTTCGAAATAACCTTACCCTTCGAAAAAACACCTCCTTTTATGAATATACGATTCAAAGATGTCAGTTTAAAGTCTGCAAATATTCACTCTCCATAAACGTATACAGACCAATTAATACACAGTGCTCAGTGTTAATAAACTTCCAGTCACGAATAAAAAACCTATGTTAGACTTACAGCATACAGTAAGAAAAAACTACACACACATCAATATGTCAGGTAGGGGCGGATATACAACCATCAGTGTACTAGAAGGGTAATGTATACTGGTGCCATGAAATTGCCTCAATCAACTTCCTTTTCAGGTCCTAGCGATAGACTGCAAACAAAGGGCAAATAGTTTGGCGATAAACCCTGTTTTAGGATGCCCTCATTTTTGTTTTCAGTGGGACTGAACAAGTTCGCTCGTTTGGCACGATCCGTAACGCGTAACAGGACGCTGCTCCAACAGCATCAACAACAACAGCAACAGGTGCCCTCAACATCGCACACACCTGTCATTCCTACGATCACGACGACTGCCTCGAGGGAATTCGACCATACTGCAGCCCATGGCACAGCACATACGCCGACGCATGGACCGGGATCGGCCTTCTACGCGGGCGTCGATGCTGAGGCTGGTCTGTTTGGAAAGGCCCTGGAGTCCCGCCAGGATGTGGAAAAGGTAGAAACATAGTACTTATTAGTGGTCCTATCTCAAGAAATCATTAAGATACACCGAGAGGAATTTACTTGTCACATGGATAGTAGAAAATAGTATTTGTGTGCGTTTGCAGTAGCCTATGGGGGAAAAATCGTTATATTACCTACGACCGATATGCAGAATTAGTGCCGACGCTCTCACCGCCATTAATAGGAAGTTCGGGGCAGTATCTTTGGTTCCTGGTCCGATTAAAAGGGTACAGCACACGAACTCTGATTATAGGCGTGTGGGTCGCCTTTATCTGTGAACGGATGGTGTTACTTAGTGCTTCTCACCAAACTATTGCTCATTCAAAAATTGACTGCTATGCCAGAATTGGCCGGGGAAGACTCTCAAGCCTGCATTTGGACAGAGCTAAGGAACCTCCTTCTGGCTAGATAAATCACTAAGTTTTTCAAATATTTTTTTCTCGTCAAAGCGGAGTTTATTTATGATATTTCACATCCATATGCCCACACTCGCAACATTCCCGCGATGGCCATTCAGGTTTGTGTGTCCTTTCAGATCATTTTTTCGACGACTTTAAACATGTATTAAAGAAAACTGTAACATAGCACAATTTCCTATTTCTCGCACAAACCAGAACGTATTACGGCTTCTTAAATTTTTC
Organism: Ligula intestinalis; assembly: GCA_036362985.1. Lineage (NCBI taxonomy): Eukaryota > Metazoa > Platyhelminthes > Cestoda > Diphyllobothriidea > Diphyllobothriidae > Ligula > Ligula intestinalis. The sequence goes on from JAYGXS010000003.1 coordinate 49,377,788, forward strand.
AGTGTAGAAAGACTTTGAAGTGACAAACCGGTGAAACTACCAGTCTTACTTTACAGTTGACTTGAGAAAAAATTAATGAAATGTGTTCATCCATTGCTGTGTTCTATTGACAACTTCCAAATTCAACTGATGCCTTGATTCCCACAATTCATTGGCAACCATTGGGTTGCTGCTTGGATTGCATGCTAGGTGTTCTGGAACAGTTAAATGGCATTAGGAATGCTTAAAAATACTAACATACTTATCCCCATGAACAGAAGCTAAACGGCGCACGAGAGAAATATGCAAAAACAGGGTTTCGAGTACTGACAAATTTGCCATAATAACAGTCCAGATACTACACAAATGCCCAGACAAACGTTTTGCTGCTATGCTGATGTTGCATGACGCAGTTTTGGGGTTTCATACCCTTTGATATTTTGTCAGTTTTCCCCAAGCTTCATTTTAGCTTTAAGATCGGGGTTTTCAATGCTAGATTTTCCATGGGGATTAAGATATTAATTAAATTCTTGCAAACAACTTTTTGTATTTGGGCAGAAATTTTATCGAAATATATGAGTTGCAACTTATCAGCTAGTGCGAAGTATTCTCATGATACCTAAAAACTCAAATATTCATAAAAATCCGTACATCCTGCCTAAAGGATTTCCTTCAGATGTGACACTCAGAATAACACGCTTAATAGTGGAGAAAATTAAAAAGGGGCGACAAAATACTTGCTTTAAAGTGGGCCTCTCTTCATTCAACTGTGTACTGAAAAGCTCTGGAAAAGACGCAATCAATGTGGCCTGAGTTTTTTTTCCGCGGAACTTAAAAGGGGCGAAAAACAGACTTGTCTGTTACATCTGCTTTTTGTAAAATTCGTAAAAGCTGCATACTTTTTGCGACTTCATTTCAATAGTCTTTTAGGTAAGATCCCTTCGGCCTTATCACCTGAAAGACAAAAAGGCCCCTCGAAGGTTACTGAGGAATAGTTTATAGCCGCAATGTAAGCAAAGAAGTCATCGGTGCCTGTTGAGAAGCTACAAGACCGTGTGCGTTTTATAAAACTCCTATTAGATAATTACCATAAGGCCGCATGACCAATAATTTTGAAATGTTGCCTAAATTTGTAAGGTACTGAAAAATGGATGGAGCCCACTAAATAGTTTATTTCCTCATTAAATTAACCAGCTTTTGGACAGAGAAACTAGGCCAACTACGAAAAAGGGATGTGGTTCGTTGTGTGTGCTGAGCGTTAAGGGTTTAAAGTAAAAACAGCTGAGGCACCAATTTGGAATTTTCAGGCCTTTGTATGATTTAACTTCCGTTTTTAAGGCGGCAACAGCTTTATTTTCAATAAACAGCCAACATCCGTTTGCACAATACCGCATAGTAACTGCCCAATTTTCATTTTGTTTCAATGCGAACATTTTGTTTGCCTCTGTACTGTCGTTAAATTCCTCTGTATTTGCTAAAAACCATGAACGACCACGTTTGCCTTATTAAGGCAAAACTAGTTTGTTAAGTATTAATTTTATTTCTTCGCTTTAAATGGTAAAATAGACCTCACGTGGCATTTTCGCGTAGGTGGGTTACCCAGGAAGGCGGGTTACCTAGGAAAGGAGGTTACCTGTTAGCCTAGCTGCTTGCTACCTGGCGCGGCCACAGGTGGCGGATAGTGGCGCGGCCTTCAGTGAAGGTTAGCTGCGAAATAAGCAAACTCTCGGGTCTGGCGAAAAAGCAGTCGCGGACGCAGCAGCGACAGTGTTACCAGGGCGCGGTGGGCTGAGGTCTAGCGCACCGACTGCCTTGAAAAATGCCACAAGTCCCAATGACGACACGGTGACATGGCGAACGTGAACCGCCATTAAATAGGGTTACTTGCCACCATCACCACCACTACCTTGTGGTTAGGTTCGTGAGCCAAAGTGCTAGAGGAGACAACCTCGAACAAAGAATCCGAGCGGCTGTTTGGGACCCGCCTGCATTCAAAATTCCCAAGAAACCTCATGCTATGTCTACTAACTTCACTACGACCAATGCTACGGCGTCCGCGGGAACCGACGCGCTCCGCAACCCTTGTCCGATGGTTTGGGCGAATGATACGCAAGCTGGACTGCTCAACCACAAAAGGAGTCTTGGTATTGGATGCTGGAATGTGCGAACAGTTCTGGAACCTGGTACTCACACTCTGACAGCGTACAGTCTCCATGAATATCACATGGACGTTGGCTGCCTGTCTGAAGTCTAATTTCCCAACACAGGCGCCCGGGATATAAAAATTCCGGAAGTCGAGTCCCATCTCACCCTGTACCACAGCGGTCCGCTTGACCCATCTGGAAGACACGGTGTGGCTATTGCCCTCTCGAAGCAAGCCAACCGTGCACTACTTGCATGGGAACCAGTCAACGACCGAATGGCTTATGTTCGACTAAAGGGCCCTTTCACGACCATCTCGGTCGTCTCAGTGTATGCACCTACATCAGCAGCCAAACAGCAGAACAAGGATAATTTCTACTTGCAGCTGGAGGAGCTAGTTGAAAGACCCCCTCGCCGTGATCTGTTAATTGTTGCAGGGGACTGGAATGGCCGGACTGGGCCGGGTGACACGATAAACAGCCACCTTCTTGATCGTTTTGGGCTTGGCCCTCGAATGGACAATGGTGAGAGGATACTGCAGTTTGCCGAACAGAACCGACTGTTTGTTACCAACACATGCTTTCAGCGTCGTCACAAACATCTACTGACATCTACTATTAAAACGACGGCCGTACCACCAGTCAGATCGATTACAATCTGGTTGTTTCACAGCTTTGCAGCTGGGTCCACGATAGCAAGTCACTGCGAGGTGCCGAAACTGGAAACGTCCACGGGCCTGACCATGCTCTCGTTCGCTCGCGCCTGAAGGTTGACCTCTCATCTGTGCCCAAACTGCCACGTGCGAGACGCCTTGATGTCCCAAAGCTCCGGCAAACATACACTACCGAGGCCTTAAGCACAGAAATCCAGCCCCGTCTTATGACCCAGGCTGACAACGAGGGCAGTAGCAAGTGGCCATCACTGAAGACATCCATCTGTGGGGCAGCTGATAAAATTCTCGGATTCACTCAGCGGCGCCGCAGTGACTGGATCAGCGGAAGAACCATGCAGCTGTCGGCCGAGACGACTAGAGCCAGGTCCCGCAAAGATGCCTCCTTCCGCCACCTTCAAAAGCTGACAGCAAAGTCGGCTAGAGATGATCGGCAGAAATATTGGTCCGAAATGGCGACTTCTATGGAGCAGGCTTCTAATGTTGGTGACACCCGAAAATCGTACCAAATCATACGCCAGGCCAGTGGTAAGCCCCCGACACTCTGTGATGCTGTTCGCGATGTGAATGGAGGATTTATTGCTGACAACTCGGCCAACGTCGATCGCTGGCGTGAACACTTCGAAAACCTTCTCAACTTTGACGAACAACCCATCACGCCCTCTCTCTCCTTCACATCGGAGTTTCAACCCTCTCCTATGTACGCAGTGTCGTGTGACCTCTCTTCCGAAGACGAAGTTACCGACACAATGTAGAGGCTACGCAACAATAAGGCGCGCGGAGAGGACGGTATTCCTGCAGAAATTTACAAGTCCTGTGTCGACACCCTGGCTCTTCGGCTTCATGTGGTGATTGTACAGGCTTGGCGAGAAGAGGCCGTCCCCGATGACTGAGGTTCAGGCATCCTTGTACCTGTCCGCACGAAGGGAGATAAGACAAGATCCGAAAACTACCGTGGCATGTCTTATCGATGTAACTGTAAAGATCGTCGCTTTTGTTATTCTCAGGCGCTTCCAGTCTGTACGTGACTTCAGGACACGACCCGACCAAGCCGGATCCCGAGCTGGGCGTGGATGTGCAGATCAGATCTTCACACTGAGGCGCAATCTAGAATTTCGTCAAAGCTACTACCAACCGACGACCGTTTGCTTTGTCGACTTTTCTGCTGCATTCGATTCCATCCATCGGGAGTTCCTGTGGCGAATAAGGTAAAAAGTTCGAGTGCCAACTAAACTCATTGCCATGATTAAGGCCTACTATCGGTCTACAACCGCATGAGTCCTGATCCACAACAATCTCTCTCAATCGTTTGATATCCAGTCTGGTGTCCATCAGGGCTGCGTCCTTTCACCCATTATGTTTAACCACGTTATTGACTAAATTCTCGACAAGGCCATACATGAAGAGGACGGTGTTGAGCTTGCACCTGAATCCCGACTTACTGATCTTGACTAAACCGATGATATTGCGCTGTTAGCCTCAAACTTTGATGGTCTACAGTCAGTAGTGTCTTGGTTAAATGAGATCGCTATGTTGTTCGGCATGTTCATAAATTCCGGAAAGAAGAAGTTGTTCTCGAGCTGCATCCCTGACCAGGAGAAGGCACCCCTGGGGGTTAATGGCCATCAACTTGGAGAAGTAGACAGCTTCAAATACCTCGGAGCGAGGCTGCTACCAAATGGGCAGAGCAAGGATGACATTGTATCGATGCTGCTCGCTGGGTTTTGTCAATCCTTCGACGTGGCATTTCCATCCCCACGAAGATTCGTGTATACCATGCATCCATCCAGTCAATCCTCCTGTATGGATGTGAATGCTGGGTTGTGTGCGCTGAAGATGAGCAAAGACTGGAGGTCTTTGACCATCGGTGCCTGAGGACGATCGTGCGAGTTAAGTATAGCGACTTCATCTCAAATGAAAGTCCACATTTGCTGCCATCATATCACGTTGATATTTCAAGCCATTTAAGAAAGGCGACTGAGGTGGGTTGGACACGTTCTCCGTCGTCCACCCCAAGAACTTACCTATGCTCCCTCGACCCGGCACCGCCACCCACCTGGAAACGTCGAAGAGGAGAGCAAGTGAAGACTTGGCTTGACACCATCGGTCAAGACATGGAAGCAGTTCTTAGACCTTCTATCTTCGGTCTCCGTCACTGGAGAAGGGACTGGATGGAGCTTTCCAGATCCGCTGCTGCCAATCGCCACGCATGGAGAGGTATTGTTCGTGACATCATTGAAGCCGGCTAGATCAGGCATGATCACAGCCATAACAAGTTCATTGAGTAGACTACTAAGAGGATAAGGCGTCGCAAGTACTTTCAACTCTCACGTAGCATAAAGTTCCACCCCGCAAACGATTTCAATTTAACGACTGATAAAATAACGGTGGAACACTTCATCGGATAAATAAAGCCTATCTTGTGACTTTGGAATACTATGATAGGCAAATCTATGGGTTGCATTTATAGTTTTCTTGGTGAGTAGTTGTTTCCATTCATTTTCTATATTTTTAAATGAAAACTGGCATAAAAGGCAATCCTATTATGTTTTTAGGAATATAAAGGTCTTTTTTGCTAAAAAACTATTGTGGAGACAACACTCTATAACTCAGAAACACTGGCTTGTTATTTAACCCTTCGTCTTCGTTTACGATAGTTTAAACTTTAAGTGGTCGGTCCAGAATTCGTAACCTAATGTAAGCGCTTTGATAAAAAGTTGAGATTTTGGTAATGCTGAATAGGCAAGAAAAAATTACACAAACTTTTTGAATATTCAGGTATTAATTCTCAGTTACTATATATCAGATGAAAAAGGTTACATGTCTTTAAGTCCGTTTCCTATGGTCTCTTTCTGCTTCCCAGATGTCCCTTGTAGTCTGCTCGCTTGCAACTGATTCGTTTCTTCAATGCATGTTGGTTTTATGTGCATCCAAATGAACGTCATTTGTTGTAAGTGCCATCTCCCAAGCGTGATTGATCTAAAGCTAGCATAACAACCACCAAATGAAAAGGAATTTAGTCCGGTCTTGATTTTACATAAAACAGCATGCACTTTTCAAAGGCCAACGTTTAATTTATAGCTTGCATGTCTCCAAGAAGCAAGCTAGTGAAGGAGCGAGGGATATCTCATTGTATATATTAACAAAGCCTGCAGAAACCTTGTGGTTTGCCCTCACTTCATTGACAAAGACAACCTTTGTGAAAAGCGAATCCTGCCTACCTTCTTTCCGGGCTCAGGAGATATACACAAAGCTTACATCGAGAGGAAACGTATGCATGAACTAAATATAATAAAACACAGTCAGGCCACATGACACATAGGAAATATCACTCACAGAGATATCAATCGGGAAGTCATTTTCTTTGCGCAAGGATCAACTTGAATGGATAAAAAGTGGACTTGTGTCGTTCGGCCAACATAAACTGACCGAATAATAAGCTATTCTCTGGAGGTCTGCTGGACTTCGCGATGCCATTTTAGAGGTCTACCATCTTCTGTGCAGTGAACTTATACCTCGCTGTAACCGTCATGGTTGTTCGGTTAGTATTAGTACTTTATGTTACATAAATAATTGGATACAATAAAATTGGTCTAATACTGTAGATACCCCTGGTCCTACGGTCTCTTTCATTTTTCTTACTTCTATTTTAGTTTTAGTTTGGCGCAATTTTTCGTTTAGGTATCGCTTAAAACAGACATATTTTCTTATATAACTACTACCTACTAAAATAAATTAACTAAAATAAAGCTTAAACTACAACAAAACTATAGCTAATAAAGTAAAAGTAAACTGAAAAATCGGCATCCCAAGATATAATTCGATGGAAGAAGCACTTTGGGAAACGATAGTTTCTTGGTTAAATTTCCGAAACTGAAGCCTTAGCTCGTCTTCAGACGCAGATAAAAGTGAATGTGCCAAAAGCAACTAACATCAAGAGTTTGTGGAAATAATTGAGAATGCCGTGTCGTGGCGCTGGCGTCCGCACCCTGTGGCATGCATGTGTATGCATTGTGCGTCCGAGTGCATAGCTTCGATAAATTCACGACCTTTCTTGAATAGACAAGAGCCAATAATGCAGGTTTCGTCCCATGCAAAACTAAACTATACTATTACAACGGGTCTTGTAAGGCAGAATTCTGAGACCGGGGTTATCTAAGCTGGTAGACTAGTTTAATTGTTACCGATTAATTATCTGATAGGAAGGCGAACAAGAAGAATAGCGTTAGGACACTTAATAAAAACTAACACCTTAGTTTCCATGTGGTCTGACCTACTTTACAGCAAATTGCCCGCACAGATCAAGGAACACAAACAGCAGGTCATGTCTGCTTGCCTCAGTGCAATATAATGTCATAATCCTTGAGTTGCAGTATCAGTGCTTTAGCCTGCACATATTTATCCACTCTTTAATGTGTTAAGATTTCTGAATAATTAGCAAACGCACTTGCTCGTTTTACGAATATTTCTGAAATTTCATTTTTCTCATGCCGCGTCCGCGTTTAAAAGACGTCGAAAAAGCAGTGTATTTACCATGACAACAATTATGGCTTCTTGCGGTCCTTCCTTCAGTATTAAGCAGAGATACATGAAAACGCAAATTTAAAGTCGTAACCATAGGAAGCAGAACACAGTCAGTGAAACAAGGGCGTTATCTCCCGAGATTTTACAGACACAGACACACTGACACCAAGCGTCAGCATAATGAATAGGGAAAATACATACAAATATTCGGAGACTAACTTTATAAAATAAGGGTTATCGTATTCAACAACATACTCGTTTCCTTAGTTGGGCCACATCTGAGGGCCATAAGCCAAGCCACAACTAAATAAGTTCGTGTTTCTTGATCAACATCTGACCTCACGATAAAATGTACCTAGGCCAGTTATTTTTACTTGATAATTGTCATATAAAATAAGGCATGAAAGTCCCATCAAAGCCCTCCGAACCCCAGTACAAGTGCGGTAAATGTCTTCTTTATTACTTTTTCCCCTTCACAGTCCGGCAGTTGCTACTGATTAAGGAACAAAATTAATTAGTAGGTAGTTGAGAATGAACATGTCATGCGCTGGTTCAAATACGCGCTGAAGCTATTGAGTCCATAGTGTGATGCGTCATGTTCGATTACAATAACTGACCAACCTCACTTAATGCCAATCACGATTCCGCAATGTTTTTTTCGATAAGATACGTTATGTTTGTTGGGTTGTTATGCGAATTAAAGTGCGGTCGAGCCTCACCATATCTACGTCAATCTAGGTTAGTGGCTTTTATATAGGTTTCTGCCAACATTTCTGCAAAAAGTGACTACTTGTGTATCATTAAATCATGCCAGCGTTTTCGATGACCTTAAAGCGTACAAATCATTTACTTCATGTTTAGCGAAACACCACATCTTCAAATCATACCCTCAAAGAAAAGGTTTAATTTTAGTTTTAAATATCTGATAATTATACATATTTTAGACTTGATGTATCCATTCAAAAAGCCCCTTATGCGTTTGACGATTTATGTATCTTACGAAACATAAACATAGTGGAAATCGGTCGCCGAAGTTTATGCGCACCATATGGATTCTTTTTATTGCGTGAGGTGCTGTGCAATTTTCTTTACATTAAAAGTATACAGCCTGTACGCTATAAACGCTTAAAGCAATAGCAGCGCCAGATCGCATTTACCATGTATTTGGGAATCGAAAAATAAAGTACTGCAAAATTCAATGGTACCCTTTCCTTGAATGGTAATGGTGTATACACGCAGAAGTGTCTACCAAACAAATCTACGAACGATATATTTTACTTTAGTTGACCCAATTGTGAAAAAACATCGCAACATTCGGTGGGATTTGAACCCGCATAGCAGAGGCCAATGCTCCACCAGTTGAGCTGTAAATGTCCCGCCTAACACTGTAAGTTAAATCACACTTGGATCACTTTTACACGCCCTTATTTACCGCTCTTATGGAATCCACCAATACGGAACAGCAAGCTGACTGCCCAAGCCGGATTCTCCGAGCAATCATCGAGAATCCACCAGAATGACTGCTAGGCAGACTTAATTATTTAGGTGTGTCTGCAGATTTGGTTTATTTGGATTACCCAATTGTGAAAAAACTCGTGGCAGTCGGCGGGATTTGAACCCGAATAGTAAGAAAGAACCAACGCAAAGCCAATGCTCTTCCACTTGAGCTATAAATGCCACGTTACGCACGTGAATTTGATGACACTTGGATCGCTTTTCCAAAGTATAAGGATTTATAAGGTCACCAAGATTAACTAAAAATGTAATACTAGGCAGGCAGTCATTTTTTACTGATTGTGGTTATTTTGAGACAGCCGCTGCAAATAATACTCAGAAAGTCGGTATCCTACTTTGATTTAGATAACTGTGTAGCACGCTACAATAAATAATGCGAACCCAGTTGAATAGTTTATCCTTTTATAAAACATATTTCAGAATTCAGGTTGATATTTAGAGTTGCTGATCACATATTTGCTTGGCCTTCTCTTTCCTAATGACCGATCGCCGAGTTTTAATCGGGTGGATTTTTAACTGACCCTTAAATGGCTTAAGCTCTTTTACTCCTTCGCAGGCATTTAACTAAGCTGCACAAGCTAATATAAACCTGTGAGGCAGTATTGAGGACCACGATTATTACTGCGTGATATACCAATTACCAGAACTGGCGTAAACGGCTTATCCGAGTTCATTGATGGAGCAATGACCACTCAATAAAGGAAATTTGTGTTTAATAGTCGAAAGCAGAATGCCCACCCGAATAAAGGTACTGCTACATCTGCGGCAACTTTTTCGAAAGTAATTGCCTTCCTCTGTCGTAAATGGGTGGCGGCGGACTTTTATACCTACTCAATTTCCCTTTTTATGAAAGCCAGAGTAAACGTACGTTGTTTGAGATGGGAATATATCCATTTCATTAAAGAAATGCTAATCTATCATAATTTTCTGCCAGAATCAACCAGGACGGTTTAGATTTGGCTTGTAATTGCAAAAAGAAGCCCTCGCAGATGGTTGCATAGTGATGAGCAATCAGCCGAGGTCTTTCAAAAGAAGCTTCAAAGCAAAATAGTTTTTATCCATGTTCGGCCCTGAATTTTGGATATATCGGCGCAGACCACGCCCATTTGACGCAAAATGTTTTAGAAGAAGGCGATAAAACCTCAGTCTAGCTAACCTACGGTTTGACTAAGAGAGTCCACTTTCACACGTAAGTCTTCTTGCTCTAAGTAAGGGGGCTGACGCACTGTTGACGCTAGAAAAGTCAAAAACGGTGACGCCAGCAATCTCTCCGAAGTCAGTTTCATGTTTTCTTCTTTAATATTTAGTATTTTAGTGTGTAGGTAAATTCTTTGGAAAAAACATCGTCAGGCTCGGTTTGAAAGTTTCTACGAGTGTTTAAACTGAAATCCGTCAGCTACTCTAGGATAGCCACCTACTATTTACAAGCTGTCAAAAGGTAGTAAGTAGTGTAAAAGTGTGTAATTATTTATCATACTGCCAGCACCGATACTAACTAGGCTTTTGGAAAGATCTGTACTATCAGTATTGCAAGTAATTACGTACTGTTCCCGCTCTTATAAATATCACACCAGTAAGCTGTGTCCAAGTTGAAGTTTGAAAATGGCTTCGCCAGTAGCAATTAATTAATAACTGTTTATTTTCTTACATAATTATACTAAAAGATATTTTACCAAAAATAAGGTAGACTGTGTGTTTGTACATAAAAACATTTCAGGAAGGGGTTCCACTGTAAAAAAGGTCCAAACCTTTGCGCAGGCTTATCACAACAACGGTCCCTGAAGAAAGCCAATCGGTAAGGAGGAATGCTATGATCCTCGCCAAATTCTGGCGAAGTTAGGCTTCAAATTAAGGTGTGGTTAGAAACAAACTTATGATGTATAGACATGGGGTTAGGGTTTGGATTAGTTATTTTATAATAGGGATTATGTTAGAGTAATAGGTTTAGATTACTGCTACAGATGAATTTTCTGTTAGGGTTGGGAGACAGTAATAACTCTGCCTGAAGTGTCTCACAAATCCATCTCAATTAAATGAGTGTGGCCTTTCTTTTCCCGTAAAACTCATCCGTTCCAGCTTATCTAAATTATCCCTTCTAGTGCAATTGCTACTAGGTCCTACATACTGCTCGTTAAAATAATCAAATCACAAAGTTGCTAAATGAGGACGCTTTCTCGCAGTGGATTCAGACCTCTTGTGGTTTTAAAGTAAATTCTTTAGGAAAACTGACGAAAAAAGTAGACATTATATTGAGCATGTTAATATTCCGTAATGCTTGTGTTTGCAGTTCGAAGGCATCTCCAGTGTCTCGTTCATTTTATGGTTGCTGTTGATACTGTATAGTACGTTATCTGGTTTTCCGTTCACAACGTATTCCTATTGCTTTGACGTTGTTACCTTCCCTGAAATTATGAGCGATTTTAACTGGCAATCAACAGTTGGGAAGCCAGAACCCCTTAGCCCTTGTGAGTCTGTTGATTTCGAGCACTTTATACACACCAAGAAACCTCTTGCTAGAGTGGATTCAAAATTGCTGCCATGAAAGGGTATTGGCTTACTCAAAGTTCTGCGCGACTATGCATAAAACGTAAAGGGAAAAGAAAGAAACAAATTTGACGACAAAAACAACAACACTCATGAAGTATGCTACACTGCACTCGCAATAACGTTGCGTACGCTTCAGAGAACTTCTGAGATGGCAAACATTAAACCAAAGGACCCCGTTTTGCTAAAGTTAACCGAGGTCTCGGTGTGCAGTCAGTTAGGTCAACGACATTGGCTGCATACATTTATGCAGGAGCAAATTCCCTAGATTATTAACAAAAACATCAGTCTTTCGGATAACCGAGGATTGTTTTTTCCCGAGAGCAGTTCAAGTGACTGTGGCTTCATCTGGCAGATATATTTTAAAAAGGCGAAGGAGCACAAACGGGACGACTGTTGTGACAATGACTTCTGAAGATATAAAGATTTTAGGATTGCGTGCAAAGATTCGAGTTCCAGGATATCGGATGAGTAAGAACAAAGACTAGTCGATAACCGGAGCATGTTGGTTTTTTGTCTAAGTTCAACAGCTTAGAATATTAAAGAAATTATGTCACTGCTTGAGCAGTCTTGCGCTCAACACGTATCAAACATTATCTAGTGGTACATTCGCCACACGCCATATCAACAGGCGATTGTACGCGTTTGCATGTGGTATGGGATAAGGAGACTTTCTTTTCAGAAAAATAATGATAATAATAATTATTATATTAAGAAGAAGAAGAAGAAAACGAAAAAGTGGAAGCGGAAGCGGCGATCACTGGAACAAATTTTTTATCTGTTTGACGTACCGGATTCCATCGAGAATCCTTAATCGTAGATACTCGTAGGTTAGTGTTAGTTGTTCGCAGATTGGGGTGATACATGCACAGACTGCATGGAGTTCAAAGTTCGTAGTGGTCATCCACATGCGTACTATAATTATCAACTTTCGTGGCCGCCACTTAGTGTAGTGATGGCTTGACACTTCGCTTTCGAGTCATTCATTGGCGCGATTTCGTTGTTCATGTCGGGTGCGGGCTTTATAATTGCGCGACAATTATGCTTGCTGTCGCAAGAGTTGTTGCTGGGCTCTGTCATCGCTCAGGCAATTTCTCAGTTCGCAGTCTGGGGAGACAGCAAATCGTTGCGCTTCTTGATTGACTGTGCGCCTCAGAACCATGGCTCAAGCAGCTCGCGGCTCACGCGGTTCTTTTTCTGAATTGATTTTTGGAACTCGTATATTCATTTTGATTGACAAGACCTTTTGATCGCCAACGATAGTCACTGTACTTTGCCCCAGAAGGCATAGGCAAGGCTAGCAGGATAGTAATAAGTCCTTGTGGTAACAGTGAATTAGCGGCCATCTACAGTGCAGTGGCATGCACTTGGCATTTTACCGTCGATTTTGATAAGGTCCAGCATGTGTCGCACATCAGGGATGGTGTGCGAATAAGGTCATCTAGCGGACAGCCAGCAATGTCTTTTGGCTCCCTTGATCCGTATCTACTGTCCCAACGCTATGCAGCATCGCAGGCGAAAAATAGGGAAAGAGGTACGTACTAAGGTACAGTTGACAACAGCGTGGGCTGCCGTGGTTGGCATGCATGAGCCAGGTGGCAGGGGCGGCTGGAAAAATCCGGTGGTGCAGTTAAACATCAACGGCAAATCAGTATGCCGTGTCAGTGTAGGTTGAATTAAAAGGTACCATTGGCAGTGGAAGTAGGAACAGTTGTTGAGAAGAAAAACTGGGTGCTGGTATTCATGACGGGACTTTTCAATGGGATTAGGAGGCAACTATGGCCTACAATTGATAGGCTGCGAGTGGATCATAGCCTTCGTCTCGCTATACGAAAGAACGCCGGTTTAACAATTCTTCATATCGTGGTCACGTAAGATGACTCAGAAAAAAATATGTTGAAGTCGAGAGAGGTTTGGTGATAATTGAAGTCAACCACATCAGAAGATGTGACATGATATCACCACGGAAAGTCTTCATTATCGCAGCGACACTCGGAAGGTCACCATAATTGCAGGTAAACGTCGAAATTTCACCATAATAGTAGGGACAGCAGGTAACTTCCGAAGGTTTCGTGTTCAGATCACGTTGGGGTCACCAATATCGCAGAGGGTTAAATGAGTTAAACCCTGGTTACTGCGATCTTCAGGCCCGATTCCTTAAGAGATGAGAGAAGTCATGGGAAGGCCAGAAAGAAAAGAATAGTGGATTCTGCACAAATGGAGAGAAGACTAGTTAGGAAAAAGTCTTTACTACCGAAGCGCACGTCTAGCTGCGAAGCGGACTAAGTCCGGGCTGATGTCTAGCGGCAGCAATGGCCTTGAGGTCTCTCCAGACGGATTGAGGTCACGTCACTGTGGGTTGAGGCCAGAATGGGGGGGACACGGTGTGTGCGTTCGCTAGCAGAAATCTGCACGCGTTAACCCCCTCGGTAAATCTAAGCCATCAATTCGGCATCAGTTGAAGTTGCTCCACAATCACATAAAGGCAGTTTACACAACTGCTTTGCTCTCGCTCTCTCTCGCAGACATGTCTGAATGCAGTCAACACTATCCCTGGTTTTAGTGATGGCCACTTCTATCTGAAACAACAAGTGAGATTTCTGTACACAGATGCATTTCGCCTTTTACCTACAGCTTGGCATTCGGTCTGCTGATTGCAGTGATCTGAGTTCACCCGCTGCCTAGACCCTATCGTTTTAGTCATCGGAGACCTATACCGCATAAACTTTACTCTTTCCGCCTTCACGGCAAAAACCGAAGGCGGAAACGGATGTAGTTTTTGATAGAGTTTAAAGGCCTATCCACGTGGGCTTTATGTACGCCTTCTTCGCACGCAATGAATCAGCATTTTACATCAAACAATGGGGCGGTTTAGGCCCCGACCGAGTGGGAGGGCGGTACATGTCACTTGCCGAGGGAGCCAGTCCAGCTTGGATCGCAGTTCAGATGATATAACCAGGTTAACCCATCCGTTAGCAGCCATCCGTGTCAAGCACGACGTGATAGTTTCACACATGTCAGCTTGCTTAGTAGGATGTGGGGGAGGAGGTCACTTTTAGTCTCCTGTCAGAATCTGTCAGTCAAATGTTGTGAGGATAGGGAACAGTGTCTGACAGAACTAGATACCTCGTCTGCACCTGACATACACGATCTGCTTTCGCACGACACACCAGGCTTTCACGCAAAAGGAGGTCGGTAACGGGAATCATGCAAGTTTAAGAATGCCAGAAGATATTTCGAAAATTTTGTCCTACGAAAAGGGTGGTTATAGGGTTTTGTGGGTGAGGAATTAAGAAAGACAGTGGAATATACTTTGATAACTGATGGATGCATTTTTATTTTTTATTGCATTTCGAAAAGTTGTTGATTTATATCTGTAGATCTTCGTAATCTTTATTATCGCTTAACGTATTGCGGAAAAAGCTGATTACCAATCTGCAGGTTTCTTGAAATTCTTGAAAATAGAACTGGTGGCTAGGAGGTATTCTACTTCAACTTACTTGAGGTCCAACTTACTGCTCTGCAGTTAGATTAATACTGGCCGCAGCGCGGAACAACGTATTTCCAGCGGCCGCGGAAAAAAATTTGGCTACATGTTTTCAATTATCATTTAGTTCTAAACATTTCCTTCCTTATCTATCCTATTTCGCCTCTTCCAAAAACTATTTTCGTAGGCCAAAATACAGGGATTAGGGATATTTGAGGTGCACTACATAAACTACTTTTGCACTGCGTCCGAACACGCTTTGTAATCGCTTAAACGTTCGTAGCCGGTGTCAGGAGAGAATGAAAAAGAATGCAGCATAGGACATGGTAAAAAGGAGCAGTTGAGCCTGATTTTCAGTCTGATACTTGACTTCCTCCATAAAAATGCGCACTTGACTAAATCCCAGTTTTCAGGTTAATCGACCGGCATTGACTTCTAGCCAACCATGGTACATTCAAGTGCCTCGATGTGATTAAATTAAGAAGTATGTTCTGAAAGTCAAGCCCATTCTCTTTTCTTGCTCCTATGAATCATTCGATTTTCTGAGCTGGTTTACCAGTTGATGCTGAATCCATGTGCAGTAGGTGGCAGAGCTACACAGTCCGTTTGCGAGGGCCACACACGGCCTCTCCCTTTCCCAAACAATACACTAGGTTTTCACATAATAGGCTGGGCGTGTAGACTAACTGCTACAACAGAGTTCATTATAAGGGTACGATTTAAGGCCTGGGCCTGAGAATGAAAAGTGACAGTTGGCAGTTCAGCACACTTTCTGCACTATAAACACTTTGACACTACGCTCCACTAGAAGCCGTGGCTTAACGGTGGCCAACTGATGAGATAACACGGATTGCACAGCCAATCCAATGTGTGTTCCTGCGAACCGACTGACTGCATAACTGAGATTCAGACTGTATTGGCTCCTACCTTATACAGCCTCTATAGTACACCCGGCCCGTGCGATCCGACGTGTAAAACAACCCAAATGTGTTTACGGCAAGTTTTTTCTTCAGTGCTTACTGATGGAACCACGTGTTAAGCGAAAAGTATAATGTGCCAGGGTGGGAGGGGGTTATAGAGAGAATAAGGAGTGTTGGACGACCCTAGCAGTGTCGTTGCTGTTTGGTAGGGGTCCCAAGTCAACCTTGGTTTGGAGGTCACTGTGATGTTTGTTTTTCACGCATTTCGAACCATGAAAAAGGCCTGCCGCAGGCCAAGACATATATTTTATTCGCCGCTGTGACAATTTGCTGATAAAGTGGCGCCAAAAAACGTTTAGCTATGCTATGCAGACTTTGGGGAGAATTTCTATTCGTTAATTGACCAATGCCAATTCCTCGTAATTTGAAACATTTGAAACAGATTGATACAAATATCCCTAGCACCGGGAGAGACCTTTGGAATTTCCAAGTGTTTCTTAGTCCTGAAGGCACTGCGTTTTTTTCAGAAGCTTCTTTAGACGGATTACAATTTCGCCTAGTCACAGATAGGTGCTGCAATTTAAGGAAACATTTAACAATTAAATTTTTGTTTTGAAAAATCTTAAATTTTTTATTCCCATCAGAACCCATTATCGGAGACGGTCTCAGATAGAATGCTCTTTTCACTTTCAGTAACATTCACGAATAGCTGATTATCTTCAACAGAGCAAGTTCAATTTGGTTTTTCGATTGGTTTTGAAACGATTAATGAATTCATAACACATTTAATGTTCATTTGCGTAATAGTAACGTCAGATGGTATTCCTACGTCTATTTGATTTGCCACTACAAAGTCGCCGATATAGTCAACTGTTTCTGTTACTGGAACGTTTGTAAACAGTGATGAGACGTCTAGGGAGATCATCATGCCGTTCAAGTTCGTGTCCTTGATGCCATCGATAAATTGGAACGTATTTTGATAGCTATGTGGTGCCATACGAAACCCATAGCAGGAAGCTGCAGTGGGCCACTCTCTATAAGACAACCGATTACATGGACCAAATGTTGGAGATCATAAACGTGCCCCAGATACCAGCGTCTTCTCACACGACAATCTGACGGCTTAGGGCAGCAAAAACTGAATGGGGGAGGTTTGTGGTCAAAATAGACGATCGCATCAGCTCTGGTGTTTATAGATAATGATATCTTTCCTAAACAACTCAAATGATCGTCAATCGATCGTTTACAGTCAAGATTCCGAGTAAAATTGTATAGTAGCTGGAAACCATAGCTTATTTATTTATCCAAGAAAAACGACCAGACCGCAGTCATAGACAGCTCATAGTAAATAAAATCTTCTTGATTCGCAATCGCATCACGCCAAAATAAGGGGGTAGAAAGGGGCCAAAAAATATCCCAAAATTGAAAACGTCAAAACAAATCAGTTTCATTAGGCCAGTAACGTACTCTGTTGCGACTATTTTTGTCCAGAATTGACAGATTAATCGGAGTCCATGATAATATCAGACAACATGAGTGCACGTTATTTTTACTGATACTGCTGTAGCTTTTTTTAAATTTCTCATAAAAAATGTCCATCAAGTCGATGTGTCTGAATGGGTTTAATATTATACAGAGGCTTGATTGGCATTTTAGCCCCATTTACCCTCTTTGGAAACACAGTTAAGAATTAAGGAAATATTTCATCATTTCCCCGTCTATTTGGGCTAACATAAAGGCCTATTATAACTTTTTCTTATAAAGTATTAATGGCGTTTTTGATAGACATAAACAGTTAATCAGAATCAATAAGGAAAGGAGTGGTGGCATCCATTATTCGAATCTGCCATAAAAAATAACGTAAAGTAATTGAATCTCGTGAATATCATCCAGTGGATTCTCGGTTGATTGCTTAGGATGTCCTGCTTGGACAATCAGTTTTCTCGTCCAGAATCAGGGAGTAGCATATGTTTAAAAAGACTGTATGGGTACGGTAACAGGTGATTAACACAACGGCTTTTGAATAAAGCCTCGTAGATGGTTGGAACGTTGACTGCACTCATCACTAAGTTTAAACAAATTTTCACTTGCGCAGCTAGGTTTTAGAACATTAATGAGTGCTGTAAGCCTACTTAAAATTAACTCCTTCAGGCGATTGGATATTGCTTCGGCTTCGTTGTTAAGAAAAGGTCATGTTTTGTTTATTTTAACAGAATTTGGCTTCTTGGATGGAAGTTGTGCCACCGTACAAGCAGGAAGCTCCTAAAACGCCGCCCCATGTGATATTGCATTATGTGGCCTTCAAGACAGCCTGGGATTGGATGATTCTGTTTCTGACTGGCTATACAGCTGTCATGGTGCCCTTCAATGCTGCCTTTAAGAGCAAGACCATCGATGACGTCGTTTTCCTGGTCATTGACAGTATCGTTGACGTCATCTTTTTCATCGATATCGTACTAAACTTTCATACAACATTCGTCGGCCCCCAAGGTGAAGTGATTTCCGATGCAACTGTGATAAGAATCAACTACCTGAAAGGATGGTTTATCGTTGACCTTCTATCCTGTCTGCCGTACGATGTCTTCAATGCATTCCAGCCTGAAGCAACTCAGGTAATCACACTTTTCCTTTGCTCACCGCCTTCTGACAGTAAGTTCACAAGGCCCATTTCTATTTAAGTCAATTAGGCATGCTGCCAAGCAATTTAATATTCTCGCCTTAACTATTAGGGAGCCACAAAGCCATTTCATGTTTTAGTCATTAGTGTTCAGCGAAAACTAAATTCTCAGGATGTAGAATCGGACGTCGACTTTGAGTTATTTGGTCCTTAAATTGCGATAGCTCGGTGTACTCTACCTTTTTGTAAACTAAAAGCTCCATTCAGACAACCGGAATTACAAAATTTAATATAAGTTTCATTTCGTTTTGTGGATAGAAGACGATTTCCTGAAAAATTTGTCTAACTCTGTGCACTAACGCTCCGAAGACCTATCCCATGCATCTCCAAAACGGCTTGAGTTGTCACTAAAAACACAGAAACGAGTTGCAGGAAACATGGTCCCCCGAACACGAGCAGTATTTGTATGATGTTCCAAATTCCCGCTCCGGTCCATCATTAGAGACATCATACTTCAGACATTTTGAATCTGAGTGCTGATCTAATGGCCAAAGAAATGTAGCTCTTCTTCTGTTCTACCCAAAATGTTCAACGTGAAGATATGAGCAGGATAATCGAACTTCCAGCCAAAGCACCAGAGAAAAAAAATGAGAATAAAATACAACCTTTACGTTTTATAATAGATTTCTCAAAGTGCGGAAGCAAATACTTTGGTCAAACACGGTCCAAAAGTAACTTTTTTTTAACGAAAGTACGCTTTCGAACGCCCTTGTATGTTATTACCTAATATACCGTATATCTACGTAGGCGTTAAATATATTGAGTATTTGGAACTAAATAAGTGATATTTTAAATAAAATTTCGATTAAACTAATGGTCCTATGATCATGAAGCCTCCTTGATGCACCTTAGGTAGGTCCTCATTATGATTATTTGGTTCGTAAGCTCAAAGGACTGAATGTGCAACCCTAAAATTCTTGAAATGCATACATCCTTGACGAACCACGCGGAGTCATTTCGTGAAAATGATTATAAATTTCCGTGTCGGGAATGATTTCAGTGACCATATACTTCACGTTTACTAATCAAACAAATAATGATTCATCCTTATATGGAATTCTGTATGTTATTAGTTTTTGTACTTTCAAACCTATTATCATAAGGAAGACAAATCCACCGGTGCCTACCAGGAGGCATACCAAAGCCATTCTCCCAACCCATCAAAGCACGTTACGTTCTGGTTACTGGTGTTAGTTACGGCAAAAAAAA
>JAYGXS010000003.1:49400454-49524820 GCA_036362985.1 Ligula intestinalis
TCTCAGGGGTTTATTCGGCGTCAGGCCCAAGGAAAGCAACAGTCCTCATTTGTTAAATAAACCAGTCAGTTGTTCGTCAGATGCCACTTATTTGCGCAAATGAGATAGAATATTACAAAAGTTGTTTGCAGAAAAAAATACAAAAGACGCATATTTTCTTGCGAAAATGTAATAAAGCGGAAAAGGACGTCAACAAAGGGCTTTTAGGGCAGTTTAAAAGGAAAAAGGCAGCTTTGCAAATTTTCGGAAATTCGAAAGCACGGTATGAAGAATTTATAGCTGACAGGACATGGGGGACAGCATCTGTAGTATTAGGTGGTTCGGCCAGGTTGGACCGTGACAAAAATAAGTCACCAAACAATCAGCCCGGATACGGCGGCGGGGCTGATGGGTAGGACGGGGGTGCCCCGGGCGCAGCTGGGTATGGTGGTTGACCTTGACCCCACGCGGATCCTATAGGAGCCCCAGGCATTGGATCTGTTGGATAGGGTGCCCCCGTCTGGCCATAGGGTCCAGGAGGTTGACTTACGTTCCAGCCAACAGGCCCTCCTGACGCAGGAGGAGGAGGCTGTGAAAAAAAATTTGCGTTTAATTCGAGGTATTTTAATTGAAAAGGAAACCCTTCAAGTTTCCCGCAGGTAGAGCATTAGGAAAAAGTATTCAGAAAAAGGAACGAAGTTCAGGCTCTCTGGCTGACCGTCGTTGCCGAAGATATCCACCCTGTGTCCCACAGCAGGGTGGCCGCAGGAACGATGACTTTTACACGAAGTAGTCTGCAGAAGGCTTGCGTAGCATCTATCGCAGTCTCTCCCTATGGCCCACCTGGGCCCAGTGGCAAGAGGGGGGCGACGAGACCGGGCACGGTGGCTGACAAGGCTAGACGGCCCCTGTGGGTGTGTGTTATGACCCGCGCCTAGTTAGCACGAACTGTGAGCTACCCCGACCGCTGTACCCAAGACTCAGTACAAGAAAAGCAATAGAAGACCATCGACCACGATCAGACGTGTATTTACACAAAGCAAGTCAGAGCAACTCACTGCACAAAAGGCTGCCTGCCTTTTATTCGGTCCACTTGATGAGGAAGTGTCGGCGACGGTGGACCAATCAGTTACGACGAAAAATCGATAGCTACGGTGCGCGGCGTGACAGCTGGGCTCCGACGCTTTCCTGTGCTGTGATTCATTGTGGGAATGGACGTATTCCCAACAGTGTGCAACACCCGGGACCCGGCAGCCCAACACAGCCCACAAGGATTTCACACAAGGCAGTGTGCGGCTCGGATCTGATATGTGAGACAGTACTACAGAGGCTATATGGAGGAGCGAAAGAGGGGTGCGTTGACACCCCTAGGTACAGACTCAAAACCCACCTGCAACCAATCCCACCTTTGATTTTCTTGACTCTCACTTACGTGAGGTGTCAACTACGTGCTTGCAAAAGGCGGTAGGACGAATTTGGCAGTCATGTGTTGAAGATGTGTGGTGATATGGTTTGCTGTCTTACCGCGTCAACTGTCCAAACTGACCACACAAACACACACACACACACATCCAGTCACCACATGGACCTACTGGACTACGTACGCATCCACGAAAACCACACTGATAGGCATTAGTACCAGCAACTAGCCAACAAAGATCTCCAAAGTGAAAGAGGAAAAGTACTGTCGTCCAGTGAATGAGCAAATGGGGCCTTAAAAACGCGCTTAAGAGATTCGGTGACAGAACGTTGCAAGTTCTGATTGAAAATCAAATTTAACAACAGGTGGCAGAGTGACCACAATTAACCCAGTCATGATATCCAACTTTTCTAACCTCCATAAATACCCATGAGACGGCTAATGGGCAAAGCACCAAAGTTGAGGTTCACCAAAAGGTGTATTAAGTTTGAATGATTGAAAAAGTACTGACGTTACCAGCACATTCTCAGATGCCAACAAAAAGGAAATTAATTCCCTCAAAATGATCCCACACAGCTGATTTCTTAATCAGCTTCGCAGTCAGGAGCAATTGGCTCGTCCCTCTGAAGATAGCGACGGGGGCAGTATAGTTGGACTTTTCCTGACCGCCGTGTACAGCATTAAGTATGGTGTATACGCCCTGTGGTAATGAGACCCATGTCTAACCAAAGAGGTCCCATGAGACGAGTCAGGTCCCACCAGGACAATTGACTTAAAACAAGAGTGAACAGGCAGCCAACTAATAATCAATCCGCGACGGATTTGCACGAAGGTGTCCGACAACGAAGGTGTACCCCTGATATTCGGTTATAGCCATCTTTACCGGATAGTGTTTGCGACTTGCGTTACGGGTGTAGGGTTTTGGGGGTTCAAGTTAAGGTATGAACGTAAGTGTACAGCTTTAAGAATGGTCCCATTTTTGCTGGGCTGTCATTCAAATTGCAGGACAAGGAGTCGATTGTGCCAATTTAGAAAACGCATATTCTAGAAGCGTATCCTAGGTCACAAGCACAAATAAGCTATATAATCGGTGGATTTTATGGCTCAGACTTAATAAAAGGGATTAGATGTTATCAGACGAAAGAATATAGCACTGGGAAATTAACAGACTATGGAATCTGGATGTGACTACATTAACTAAATTTATCATTAAAAATATGCGTCTCTCCAAGAGACCGATTTGCGAGCAGTTCTTAGTATAGCTGGGTACGTGTTAGTGCAAAGGTACTGTGCCAAGTGGTATTGAATACCGATTGTCGGAGAACACAACAGTGGATCCTCAACAAACCAATATTTCAAAATCTGTAGGGATATATTTAGGGGAAAAACAGCGTCACGTGCCGTCTTATTGCACCCATTATGTGAAGCAGATGTTTGCTGTTCTATGCGTTTAACATGTACTTTTGTATACAACGTAAAGGCGAAACACGCAAAGGCAGGGCACTCCAGAGGGCGAGGATGGTGTAAAAAAAGAGATCGGAAGCCTCATTTGTACTATTTTGGCCCTGTGCTGTTGAGCAAGATTTTTCAGCTACACGGAACTCCGTATTTTATGATTATGTGATCCTGCAAGACATTGTGAAGGGAGCCGCTCCAATCATCGGTATCCTGATGGAAACCTACTGTTTGTATGATCTTCCTTCCACCGCACTGTTTGCGTGAGCCCACGCGCGCGCTAATAGGTCCAGAGTGAATCGTGATGAATGACTCAGTCAACGCCCACGACGAGGAAGTGAAAGTGTGCATCGGGTGCGCTTCACAAAACTTCTAACAGTGTTTTTGTGCACAGAGGAACGTGAAAACCGTTGGTGCACGCGGCGACAGTGACGCAAAAATGAAGGTGACAGTTGGTCTTAATTTAAGCCTAACGGAACCGCCCACTGGTAAGGCCGCATGACAGGAATCATCATTAATCGCTACATGTCGTCACCGTACAATGTGTGCATTGAACGATAAGGCTGCGGCCTATTGGGTTGGACGCAAAGGCAAAACTTAACCACCTCTATACGCGCACTATGATGAAGAGGCCTAGTGTAGCGTTCAGAGTCGTTTACCGGATCTGATTAAGTTGTGGGGAAGGCAAATATATAGATCAGAGGAACAGGAAGAGTTCACTGGACATGATTGCTCGAAGATGCATCAGCAGTGGAGAATAACGGTAGCTTTCAGGTCACGGATTATTCGATTGCACCCGGCTGCAGCTTCAAGTATGATAAGGTCACAACTCTCACAAGAGGTGAGACAACCCCGAGCTCCTCGGATCAGAGTTCCTCAACTTGCGGTCGGGTAACTGGCGCAATGACCCTCCACTTCCTTGAGTTGTGCTGATACTGCCTGGGCAGAGCAATTAGCATGTGGGAAAGGTGTTGGCGACATATGGTCTCGGTGTAACTTCGTGAATAATTTTCACGCCAAAATCATCAACGCTAATGGAATTATGAGAGAAGTCAGGATTTGGGTAAGGACCAACAAACGACCATCTCCTCAAATGCGACGCCCCAACTATGAAAGCGACTGCTGCTAATCATAGTATGTTTCGGCTGCGTGGCAACTGCGTCCTATAAATATTACGCTCCTTGTGACCTCGCCATCCTTAGTTGCGATTGTTTCTGATGATGGGTTCAAATGGGAATCCGAAACACCACATCAATAAAATTCTCGTTTCGGTGATCGTATCTTCAGCTTCTCACCTCCAGGCCTACTCCGCTGCGCTTAATCAAGTAACAATCACATTAAGGACGAAGGTCGGTGATTAACACTACAGACAGCAATTGTGATACGCATGCGCCAACATATAAATTACATCCCCCTTGTGTCTATTACCCTTAGCTGATACTGGCCTTGGTGATGGGTTCGACCGTGAATCCGAAGCGCTAGATGAATATTATGCTTACTCTAACATCAACGTCTCCTTCCTTTTCAGTGTTTCTTAAAAATTGTGTTCCCATTGAAAACTCTTCGTGCTATTTCAATAAGACAACAATCCTGCGAAATTTAGGATTTATCCTTAAGAACTCGAAATTTTAGTTATAAATACATCCCAAATGCATTTTCAGCTATCTATACTTCTTATTATGCGAAAAATGCAAAATACTTTGTGCTTCTAGTGAATTTGCGCTACGAACAGGTCTTTACTAACCAAAACCCTTAAAAGCACGCATCCAGCAATGCTCTGAGATCAATGTGATTGAACATGAAGAAAGGGGGATAAACCATAGGTTTGCGTCGACACAGGTGATTAAACACCTAATTTTTCTATAAAGTAGTCGCCGGTTACTAAGCCCACGTCTGGCCCAGACCAAATTGGGCTTAATAAGCGATGGGCGTGCTAACCGGAGAGTCCTAGTTCTTGATTAGCAAACGCAGGATCGGCACTATACATTACATACGTACTGTATTAAGCGTAGAGCTTGGTTATTTACAAGAAAAGAATGCTGTTTGCCTGTATTTTAGGTAATAAACAAAACAAAATATGATTTTCGACACGTTTAAAAAAGCGGTCTAGTGTCAGTTCTTTCGGAGGAAAATTCATTCGCAAGTGCTCTTTGATGTCCTTCTCCAGGCACCAACATCAGGAGCAGCAACAACATTAGGGGTTTTAAAACCGCCTTTTCGCCAGCAGTTTTCTACTGTGCTCTTCTTCTGCTTACGTAACCAGTTGTGCACGCAGAGAGATGAGAATCTCACTCTATCCTGTTGGTAAACTGGGCTTATTAGCAGGCGACTGGGCTTATTAGACCGTGGATTTTGCTGTGTAAAATTCCGTCCCAAACTGATTTGGGCTTAATACGCGGCTGGGCCTATTAACCGTTGGCTTAATAACCGGCGACTACTGCACTGCTAAGTGTTAGATGCGCTGGACCAACACGGGGGGAACAGATCAGGACACGACAGGCCATGCATGCCCATAGTAAATGCCACACATAGGGGGTAGGGTGTGGGCTTCTATCGCGTCAGCCACCTGCGTCCTCTTCTGCCTAGTGGAAGAAATGGGATAGGGAGACAAACCGGGGGAAAATCCATAAAGGAAAGTAAAATTTCAAGACAATAATGCAGGATAAGAGCGTGGTCGAAATTGGGAAGAAATAACAACCTGAAAGGCGCCTCTTGGTGGATAGGCAGGAGCGGTGGAGGGTTCTGTGGGCTGGGCTCGTGTAGCGTTTCGCTTCTTTTGGTAACAACAAAAGCAGATAAGAAATACGATTGAAGCAACCGCAAGGATGCCGAAAGCAAGTCCAATAAATGATATTCCCATTCTTTATCTATCTGTAAAAAAGAAAAATATATGGACGTTTAAACAGAGCATGTTGAATAGGAGTTGATTGAAGTAGAATAGAAGATTCCGGTTCATTATAAGAAACGAATATATCTATCAGAGTAAGAAGAGAAACTTCCGGTAGTGGTCTAATTTCTACTCGTCCAACCAATTTATTGGATATGCAGCACATCTTTTTGTGCCCGATAACGAATTTTGTACCGATAACCTAAAAACAATATTTCACAGCGGATTGCAAGCCGACATGCCGTCAAGGCAAGACCGTGGCAAAGAAGAAATAATCCGAGCCAGTGTTTAGGCAGCTGGACAAGATTTCTTTGGCCAATACAGAATAACTGGAAAGTTTACTACCGGGCACTAAATGGCAACTGCCACTTCCCTTAGAAGCAGAAGGTTTTTAAAGATGACTCAGTTATTGCACCGTCAATGACTTCCAGAAACGCGCCAACTTTACGCAGACACGCAGTTTTTTTGGCGAACAAACGAAAAAGCAGGCCACTTTCAACTACTGGAAAATTATTCCGGTGAGCGGTCACCCCAAATAACTTATCAAATGTCATTCAACCGCATCGCATGGTAAATAAAGGAATCCGATGACAAAAATAATCATTTTAATGGTCTGCTATCTCTTCGTCAGTATGCGGGAGCTTGCTCGATATTCAATCTAACGTGTTACAAGATTGTATTCTATGGCCATCACAATAGACAACTGGGCTCTTGGAGCAGCTTAACATCATTTTCAAGTCGTCGAATTTGCACCCGGGCGCCATCCTACTAACCTCGACTATGTCTATGGTACTGCTCCTCCAAAACGTAGCGTCGCGAAAGAAAGTTTTCGCTAATTTAGTCGATTTATCTGTCGAACGAGATCTGGATGTCAGAACAATATGCAAATGTATACCTGACCAGGAGAAGGCAGCGCATGCAACTAATGGCCATACAATACCTTGGGGTTAAATTGCTGTCATATGAATAGAGCGAGGACGCCATACGCTGCCGAATCGATGCTACTCGCAGCTTTCACAATCCCCAAATAGTTACGTGTCTGACGTGATATTGCAACCGCTACATAGCTTCGCGTGTATCGGAAATCTATTCGATCAATCCTCTAATGCGCCTGCGAATGTTCGACTGCGCGCCTGAAAGAACTGAAAACCTGAAGTTTTGTCCACCACTACCTTTGAGCGCAGTTCGCGCTCGCGGCCACAGTGTCGGCATGATGTCACGCGTCATCCAAGAAAGAGTGCTGAAGTAGTTCGAACTCGTTTTTCGCTGTTCGCTCTATGAGCTTTGTTCTTCTGCGCTTGACCCAATGCCGCTGCTTTCCGCAGGGGAAGAAGATTGGATCAGCCAAAAACCTGACTTAACACAGTCTATCAGGATATTAACGTGGTTTCTCGACCTGTGGTAATCGAAACCCATCGGTTAAGAAAATACTTTACCAAACTGTCTAAATTTACTGCACGTATAGGCACAATTCAAAGTTCCGTCATTTCGCTGACAATAAATCCTTGTTGTCTACCGTTCCGTCCAAATCTAAGTGATGTTTGACTACACTTTGTAACTGACCGCCTGACCCAGTGACTTAAAATTTGCAAACGGAAACCTTAAGTACCGAATAGAAGGCTGACCTTATGGAGATATGCAAGGAAAGTTACATAAATGTGTGGGAACTACAGCGTCATCTGTCTGCATGCTCTATATGCCTCGTTTTAAATCACTTATGCGTGTTGTGGTCTACAAAAGAGAAACAGGACCATTGTGGTCAGGATGCGGCTACGGGAACAGAATCTCTCGTATTGCTGAATTTTCGACGACTGTCCTTTACCAGTATGCCAATATATTAAGATGCTGGGATAAAGGACTTATCGTACTTTCATAAATCACACTGCATAGCCACTTGCTAGCGAATTGGCTACATTCGGTTGAAGCATAACCTGATACGTTCAATCTTCGTACGCATAATTCAAACTTTATTCTTGTAACCAAGTCAAGAGCTGAAGGGATTTATGCCTATAAAACTCTTTCCTAGGGGTGTAATAAATAGACCGTGGTAGTAGATGCGCAGCCGAAAAGTGTCTAGTTAATAGTGCTAGTGTTCTCTTCCCTAACCAAGATTGCAAATGTTACGTACAACGAAGAACAATTATGCATTCGGCAAAAAACATCATCGGTGAACTGCGCCCCGTTTGCTAGTTAGCTCAGATGGCTTAAGTGTGTGTTGTGCTAACCGGAATAGTAAATCATCTAGGAAGTCAGTGTCGGGAGTAGGTTCTTGATAGCGATACCGGCAAGATTTAAGTTTGGAGATAGTCAAGCGTACTTAAAGGGCTATAAGGGACTACTGACACAAAAAGTTTGAAAAAGGAGAGCTCTATACGTGGATGAACTGACTCCCGAAAAAAAAGAACTTTATAAATTCGGAGCCAAATATAAAGCCGTTCTAACGTTACTTTAATATTTTGTGATAAAGCTGTCAAAACGACAGTTTTTCATCAACTATGAAAGACGCTCAAGCAGACGGAGCTCTTGCATAACCCCCAGCGTACTGTGCGTACACTGGCGACTGAATTATCTATGTCATGTTTTTCGAACTACATCAAAACGAAGACACTGATAGTGCTATCGACTGGTTCAAAAACCAACCATAAAACTGCAACAACTGTTCAATAGAACGACAAGCAGACTGACAAGAAAGCCGCAGAATGACCAGCGTCGACATGATTACAACAAATTCATCTGTCAAAACACTAAGCCACTAATAAGTAATAAAAATATATCAATATTCCAACGACTATAAAAAGATCTAAGTAAAGCTGCGAGCGACAGAAATATTTATAGTCACAACACAACAATTGCCCTAACAATATCAATGACCCTAGCCTACTTGTGGGAAGCGTATTTATAAATACTGCAATTGACATAAATTGCTGTAAACTGTTCTCACCAATAGATACATCCACATACCCACCTCCCAGTACGGTTATCTTTAAATAAAATAAGGTGTAATTATTCCGTCACTGGGATGAGGGGACTCTAAATATTTTAAGGTAACCTAAACAGCTGCAGCTGTGCTTACCGAACAGAGCATTGTGATACTATATAACTATAAGTAACTTACAGTGTACACACATATATGTATAAATTGTAAAATAAATATAGTCTATTTCGCGTGAGATTACAATGGAAATCAGCTGATAGCAATGTCCTTGCGGTACGCAAGGTCCAAAGGTCCTAGGCCCTTTTTGACCGGCTTAGGGCGGTCACATACGTGCGCACCGAAAGGGCAATGGAAGCAATTCGGAGGGGCTTGTGTGTGTCTTCGACCATCGATTTCAATGACTTGTAACCTCTCCCAGTCAACGCACCGAATACCGCCCAGATCTGCATTAACGCAGCACTCGGACCAAGGGGTCTGGGGCGAGCTATTTCACGCGAAATATACATTATTAAAAAGTATATGTCACCTTAAATATTTCAAAATACATTTAACTGACAAAAAATGGGTCGCCGACTTTCCTTAAGCCTAAATGCATGATTATCACACCCGGCTGTTATTCTCTGATAGAAAAACGCTAGCGCCGCGCGAAGTCACTTAGCGCCGTCGCGCTATTCTGTCCACCAGTTGCGCGCACGGGTACACACGCACCTGGGCGCGACTGTGCAAGCCTGAAGCGTTCTGACATGGCGTCACCGCCTTCGACAGAGGGGGGATACAGCTGTCGCGCCGTGCAAGAAAATGTATCGATTTGGCGCAGGCATCCTACGTCCGAAATGCGGGCCAGGTAGAAAGATAGAAATTCTAACATCGGATGCCTGCGCCAGCTACAACAAAAATCGATTAGGCTACGCCGGACTTGCACTCACGCGTGACATGAAGGGGGGGTGAGTGCACAGAAGAGGAGCATGTAGGTGCTGTGGGCTGACTAGAGGGGGTGACGCCGACCAGGAACACTTCTCGCATGCGCAGCTGCGCCTGGGTGAGCATGTGTGTGCGCGCAACGCAGGGACAGAATAGAGCGACGGCGCTAGCTTTTACTATCAGGATTATAACGTCCTAAATCTGACAGAAAAGACGTAAAAATAAAAGGCAAACAAATGATAATTTAAAGAAGGCAAAGAACAACTTATGATACAGGAGTAGACGTCAAACTTGGATATTAAAGATATATACTGGGCAACATATAACTAAACAGAAAGCATAAGCATGAACTTATGGTCCTATTTTGCGTCAACTTTTGTTGGTTTTTGTGGTTACACACTGTCATGTGATTGGAGGATAGGGAACGTCTGTTTCCGACTTGTGATTGGTGGATTTGGTCAGCAGTTTTCCTTTGGCGCGTTATTCGAGCACTTTCACGTGTGTCATGATGGTGTCCGTTACACGCTCCTGCTGTTGAGCTGAAATTCAGGGAGGTCCTCTGCGGTCGACACTTCCAGTCGCTGCATGACCTGGATGAAGCGATTAAGGAGTTTAGTAAAGTGAGAAAAGCAGTTAGATGTATATTTGTAGACAACCGGCTATTATTTCAAGGCAGGGATGTCCTATAATATCCCATGGAGTCCATATATCCCAATAATGTTGTGTATTCTAGCTGGAAGCATCTGTTTGTCATTGCCCAGACAAAAAAGTATGGTGCTTTGTAATTTCATTTGATTTCCGCTGGTAGGCGTGCTGGATGTGATGCCTATTTCAATGTCTCTCGCAGAGAGAAGGAAGGCCTCGCGGTCACCACCTTGAAAATGGAGCATAACCATGATTTCGTGCCTCCTGAGAGCACTCTGCTTATTGCCTGATCTTAGCTCGCGAGGAAGGTTTGGCTCTGCGAACTCGGTTCAAATAATTATGCAGAACGGTATATTCAATACCTATGGCGATCTTATGTCGACAGTGAGAGACTTCTAGAAGGTAACTGAAAATATGGTTAACTTTTTTCAATTTTCAGGTGACAAATACAAGCTTTAGAATCAAGCGCAGCAGCAAGCTGCCCGAGGATGATCCTGCCTTTAGCAGGGTTAAATATAGATACGTTTACTTCGAATGCATTCACAGCGGCAGACCTAATCCAAAAAATGCATGGAGGCGGACTATGTAATTCCTTTTGGCGTAAATGCTTACGTGTTAGGTCAATGAAATTTGGCTGCATGGCCAGGTTTGCAGCTGCAGAATTTAAGAGTGACCTGCTCTTGAAGTCCGTTTACCTGCTGCACAACCACCTATGTAGTCGTGCGCTGGTATCAGCGCATCCTAAATTTAGGGCGTTTGAGGGCGAAGCCGGTAAGCTGCTTAAGTCACTTTAAGTCACTTTATTAAGGGAAGAGGGCTTTCGCCCTTGAGCTCCCTATTCATAACCAAAAATGCATAATACGTCCACCGTAACAATAGTACATGATACAAATGTAGGCTTAACATCAGCGGTAAGTGTGAGCCAGTTGCAAGGTGCTGCTACTGACACTTTGTTCATTATATCTGCCACAATTTCTTAGCAAATGAGAATCAAGTTTGTGTTTGAAAAATGTCAACACTATCTGAGAGGACCACATCTTCCGGGAGTCCGTTCCACGCTCCAATGACCCTCTGAGAGAAGGCGTTTCGTCGAACGTCGATACGGGCCGTTTTCCTCTGTAGTTTAAAGGGACGACCCTGAAGATGGTTAGTATGAGCCAATTCGAAGAAATCATCAAATTCTAGGGCGCAGTCTCGGCCTCTAACAATACGGTAGGTTTGTATGAGGTCCCCGCGGAGCTGCCTATAATTGAGAGGGAAAAGATCAAGTTCAGTCAGTCTGTCTTCATTAGGCAGATGACCAAAATTCTTGACCATCTTCGTAGCCCTCGCCTGTACTCATTCCAGGTGCAGGTAATCCTTCTTGAACCACGGACGCCAGGCCTGCACAGCCTACTCCAAGTGGGACCGAACAAATGCTCGGTAGGTTTTCCTGAAGAGCTCCTTGTGAATGTTGACAAATCCCCGCCTAATCGCAAACAGCACCTTGTCGCGCGTTTAGCTGCCTTTACACACTGAATCGATGGTTTAAGTGAGGAATTTATTAGGACACCGAGGTCCTTTTATTCGTTCACATTTAAAAGCGGGTGCCCATCGAGGAGGAATTGGAAGGAATCGTCCTCCTCATCAGTCCTTCTACTACGGAGTCTTAAAACCACACACTTACTGATGCTGAAGTTTAAGAGCCAACGAGCAGACCGGCAGCTCAGTCGATTGAGACACTCTTGAAGCGCTTTCCTGTCGGCGTAAGACCTGATGGCTCTCCAAAGTTTGACGTCGTCGGCAAACATGATAGCGCTGCAACCCAGGTCGTTGAAACAGTCGTTGATATAGATAAGGAAGAGCAGTGGCCCTAAGACAGAGCCTTGGGGGTTGCCACTCAGCACATATATAGAGTTTGAATTCGAGTCACCGAGGCACACAGTATTCGATCGCCCTGTGAGAAAGTCTGTGATCCATGCCAGCAGGTTTCCTCTTATGCCAATTTCTGACAATTATTACATTAGATGCTTATGTGGGACGCTGTCGAATGCCTTCTTGAAGTCAGTATGGATGACGTCAACCTAACCATCTTCATCCAGTGCGTGAGTCCACTGCTCAGTGGAGAGTAGAAGGCTGGAAAGGTAAGAATGGTTCTTTCTGAAGCCGTGTTGGAGCCCTGACAGTAGGTTGTTCTCCTCCAAGAACTTCATTTTCGTCTTCTTAATTATCGTTTCCATCACCTTACAGCAAATGCAACTAAGCTGACGGGCCGGTAATTGTTGACCTTCGTGCGGGTTCCGCCCTTGTATATCGGGTAAATATTTGCCGTTTTCCATTCGGACGGCAGTTTTCCTAATGCAAATGAAGAACGAAAGATATGTGCTAGGGGCTCTGAGAGTTCACTTGCCAATTCTTTCAAGAACTTGGCTGTTATATTTTCTGGACCGGATGACTTTTCTTCTTTGAGGCCCTACAGCTCCCTCTCAACTACAGATGTTGGAAATATTAGATAATGAAGTGTCGGACAGGCGTTTACAACAGCACTGTTGGCCTTATCAAAATGAAGCTCAGTTTCCCTAGTGAATACCGAGGCAAAGAACTGGCTTCAGTACTCGGCTTTCTCGTCATTCTCAACGACTTCTGCGCCATCATCATTCTTCAGTACTGCGACAGGATCCTTGTTTTTTAACCTACTGTTAATAAAGCGGAACAGAATTTTGGGTCTATCTTTGGCATGTTCGAAGATTCTTGATTCATAGTTTTTCCTTGCCTGGCGAATTGATTTTTTTTTCTGCATTTCTTTGGCGTCGGAATTCCTCGATGTGTACTGGCGACCCAGTTTTCCTGAATAACTTCCATTTCCTATTCTTCTTCTTCAGTTGCCTGTTAAAGTCTCTCGTCAACCAGGCAGCACGACTAGTCATCTTGTGTACCTTCACCGGACAAAAGCGCTTAATTAGATCTAATACAACCCTCTTGAGTGATCTCCAAGGCTCCTCCGGATCCTCTTTCAGCAGGCAGTCCCAATTCACGGACGATAGTGCATTCTTCATTGAATTGAGATCTGCCTTCCACATGTTTGGCTGGTCCTCCGTTTTCCTCAGCCATTGAGTATGGAGTGAGTAATCCCACAAAAGTGTCGTATGTTCACTCTTACCGAGCGGAGCACTTGAATGCACTTCATCTATGTAGGATAAATCTTTCGTAAGAATGAGATCCAAACAAGTATCCCGCTGGTTTTCTCGAAATCTGGTTATGCTCTTAACGTTCTGAGCTAGAAATAGGTCAAGCGTGAGATCCATTAATTTGGAACTAAAGGAAGTTGACGCCGCCTCAACTGTCAGGTTATTCCATTCAATTGCAGGGGCGTTGAAGTCACCAACGATGAGAACCTCCTGGTGGCTAGCAGCTTCTTTCACCAGACCAAGGAGTGAGTCGTCGGCTCCGCTCAGAATGTTTGGTGGCCGATAAACGGCCAGGAATTCAAGGTGCTGTGAATTTGCCTTCTTGATCTTTAACCAGACGGACTCATACTCCAGGGCTAGAGTGTGTTCTCTTTCAACAACATGGATTTCAGTTCTGACATACACGACAACCCCACCTCCTTGTCGGTTTTGGCGGTCTTTCCGGAAAAGCTGGTATGCTGGAATCGAGATCTCCGAATCTGCGATTTCTGTTTTTAGCCATGTTTTCGTTATGGAAACTACATCAGGTTTCCGCTCCGAAAGTACTGCCTTGAGTTCATCCATTTTTGAGGGAAGAATTTGGGCATTAGTGTAAAGAAAGCTCAATTTAGACTAAGTCACCACTTTATGCAGGTGGTTGCCGCTTGCGTGAGATTGCACGCTGGGAGCTGTCGGTGCTAATGGAGACGGACTGTTGTCCATCCCGACTAGGCTGTTAGTGTTTTCGGCTTTCTCCAGAGGAGTGACCTCGGGACATGGACGATCTCCCCGTTCAGAATTCGAAGATTGCTCTCCACGAGTTCGCATCTTCTGTGGAGTTCTACGTTTAGCAATCTCCCTTTCTCCCGCTCCGCGGAGAAAAATCCCGCTGAAAAAAAATCGTCGGGTGTGAGTATCTGAGTATTGGTTTCCTGCTTAAAAATAGCTAGACCTCGGCCTCACTCTTCAGAACAACATTTAACGGTCTTGGTTGGCGTTGGTCATCTTTTGATTCTGTTATACGGCCCATTTCGGAATGCCTTTAGAACTTCAACTTTCTCCCCACCCTTTAGGAGGACTTTCAGATATTCTTTAAATAACTTCCTGTCCTCTTCTTATCTTGATTTCGGGGCATCGGAAGTACCTTCCGTCATGCCTTTTATGACTATGCAGTTTATACGAATGGTACTCACCTTCCGACTGTCGTCCCCATCTGCTTCACTAGGGTTTATTAGGAAAGATTCGCTTTGAGGTTCAGCGCTCATGTTCGTTTTGGCCTGGGAAGGTGCCCTTTTTGTTTGGCTCGTGCTCAAGCTCGGCCATTTTATATTAGCTCTTGGGCTTATTTGGCCTTTTTTGGGAGCCCTAGATCGCTTCTTCGTTCTCTGAGAAGCCAGTGGGTTGACCGTTTCCCCTGTCCATGGCAGACTACCAACTCCGTCAAGCACCCTGGCTGCCGGATCATTTTTGTGCGTAGACGCTTCGGCGAGGGATGTTGCTTCTCCGTACGTTAGGTTTCCTCGCTCAAGTTCACGCATCGCCAGTTTTTCTTAACGAGGAAGAAATAGAGAAAAAAATTTCAGCTCCTCCATCTCCACTCTAAGACTATTAAACACCTTCTCAAGTTTCGTAAATTGGTTCAGAAGGGTAAAATAGGATACGGAGCCTTCATCTTTATGAGTTTCATCCCTTAAACTTTGAAGACTTTTAGTTCGCTTGGCAGGAGGAGATTTCAAAGAACTTTTAGATTTAGTTTCTGTAGTGAGTAAGGGAATTCGGAAACTATTACTCAATCCCGTGATGGCGAAGAGAGGTAGGCGCTTGACTTCTACGCGAGGGGTCCAGGGTTCAAATCCGGGCAGTGTCGTGACTTGTTTTCCTTGTTGCGATGGTGTCAGGATTTCGAATGCAGGCACTGGCGAACATTCCTTCCCATCTTCCAAAGCTGTATCGCACATAGTTTTAATTGTTTCTGTCACCATCTTTTCACAACAGACCATTAATGAATCAAATAGAAAAGTGGATTGCTTTTTGACTGCTAATAACCGATTTTGATTACTGTCATCCTGTGTCTTCGTGGTGGAGTTGATTAGACGCTCAACTTGGTGTTCGTAACTTGATTCTACTGAACTCGCGAGACTTCTAGACCTCTTAGCGGGGGGCGATTTTGTCGCATCAATCTTGCGATTTCTGCCCTCGAAATTAGGACTAGGGCTTTTAGACAAAATTAAATTAGCGTCTACAGTGGACCCCGGTGGTTTGGTGATAACGACTGATACCAGCGAACTACAGGTTTTCGAGTTCGAGTCCCTTTCACGCCGCAAATTTTACAAGTTGATCTACACGTTTATTTTTGGCTCCCAGAGTAGATCAGACTGATGATAAACGATAGTAAAGCTCTATGCAAGATGTATAAAGCGTTCAAGTGTATCTAAAAAGGTTATTGAAACGACTCAGCCGTTTGTAGAGAGCTGGAATCCGGGAGAATTGTTGACAGAAGGCGGTGACGGAGATGTTGCTCGTTTTGACTAATGTCCTGTCCTGTCTTCTGAGGCTGGAGTTATTGCGAAAGCGAATCCAATAGCTAACAACGAAAGTCCGCCGAGGGCTAGGTGAACTGAAATCCCGAAAATAATATTTCCCACGGAGGACGAGAAATTTAAACCGCTTCTCAAATTGATATATCAATTAAGGCCCTCGGCTGGTCGGCAACGGGTATACTTGAAAGGTAAGGTTTGTTTAAGGCAAACAGTTTTGTAGAGTCAACTGGTATCGATTTGAAAATGAAGGATCTCGCGAATATGCGAAGGCGTATTATTAAATCCGATTCTTCCGCTATGAGGTTGACGAATGCCCTTCAAAATATGAAGGGCGGTAATATAGCAGAATGCAAGTATCGAACAAATGAGCTTGAAGCCATGTGCTTCACTACACCACGACTGCAAACCATGTTTGTTCAGTGTGCAAAGGTGGTTCAGATGGACGGCACCTACCGAAATAACCGTCACGGGTTTCCAGTGTACCCTGTGTGGTTACCGATAAGCATGGTCATGCTGGGTCCGTGTTCTGTGCTTTCATTATAAACGAGACGGCCGAGTCCATAGAATGGGTCGTTCGTAAATTTAAAGAAATGATGGGCACTGCTACTGCGGAAATACGGATTGTTTTCCTGGATGAAGATGCCAGGCAAATCAAAGCCTGGAAGAATGTCTTTCCGGAACAGGCGATATCTATTTTTATTTGTTCATTTCATGTTCTGCAGGCCTTTTAACGTAAGGTCCTTAGACTGTTTTCGACGAACATGACGGTTGCGGTTATGATTTATGTCAAGATGCCTATGGGAACCCAAATTTTTTCAACATTTAGGCTAGCCATGCAGCACATTCAGGATAATTTTTCTGGGTTGTGGCCCTACATCCAGGAAAATTGGTTAGACTGTGTGTGCTTGTGGGCTCACCATGCCCGAGGTACCGTACTCACGTATGGTGACCACACCACGAATAAGACGGAAAGTCTAAATGGTGTAATCAGAAATGGTGCAAGCGGTACATGAGCCTCACGGAATGTGTCTGTGAATTGGTAAAGTATGTCGAGGACAAGAACATTGAGTTCGCAAGGAAAGAGGCTGAGGAATACTGCCATCGCAGGCAGTATAATGATCGCCCAGCACATGTGGCTGCAGTGTGTCAGAGGCTGACGCGTTATGCGTCAGGTGTGTACCTCAAACATATTGATCGTAACACCCGTGTGACACGTCAGAGTGAGTGGGTGGACTTGTGCAGCTGTCGATTATTTATGAATTGGGAACTGCCATGCGTCCATATAACAAATTGCATGGCTGCGAAAAACGTTACAGCCCAGCTCGTCTTAAGGGGCTGTCGGTGGTTGACGAGTAGCGAAGTTGTAGATATCCCCCAGTGAAATACAAGTCCTGATTTTCAACTGATTACGTCTTTCTATGCGAAAGTCGTCCTAGAGGACAGACGGCCCCATTTAACCGAGTTTTTCAAACATAATGCGGCTATGAGGGCTTTTGACCCTCTTCTTCAGATGATGCTGTGTAGCGACAGCAGGTGCTTCACTAAATTGCTTAACGACTTTAATGCCTATGTGAGCGCAGTTACTAATGGTACTACGTGGGAATCTGAGGACGACTCGCCGTCGAATCCTCCAAAGGCTCAAGGGGATTTCAGCGGGGGTGGGGTGGTTGCGCGCTGTGTTATGAGGCCAGTGGGCAATATGTTGTATGCGCACGTTGGGGACGCTAATGACCAGCCCATTTTAGTGCTGTACAATGACAGATTGCTCCCCAATCTGAACATGCGCGGTCGATCTCATGTCAGGCCATCCAGACGAACGTCTGCGTCCAAAAGTCGTTCTTCTGTCAGTGCTGCTAACCAGCCTGGTGGATCGACCTCTGGTCCGCCTATAGGCCGTAGGACTGAGTGGCATAACATATTGGCTTTCAACTTTATTTTTGACTTTGACGTCAAACTTAAAAGTTCGATATTTAAATTTATTTGTTCTTTTTGCATTTTTCTTTACGTTTGTAAAAATATCATTTGATTCTTCTTTTCTTTGAAAGTAGTATATCACATTTTTGACTTTGTTTGATTCATTTCCTTCTTTTTTGGAAGGGACGATAATGTGCGCTTTGACATGTCACACTTCGTGCTGACATCACTATATTCACCGTTATTTCGTGCCGCCGTGCTGATTTCACCATGCTTGCTGAATGGTACATGTTATTGCTGCCATATGTCCGTTTGCACCATTCATGCCAGTGGCTTCACTGACCACTGCCGTGCCTGATTCACCATATCTTCTCAGCGACACATGTTGTTCTTGCCGTAGGTATGTCGGCACCATTGACAAAGCCAGTTCTTACTGTGAACGTGGCTTCACCAAGTCTACTCATTGACGGACGTCACTAACTCCACATTTGGCTTAGTAGATTCATGGAATGTGTCCCTGAGTAGACATGGTGTAGTAAGCACGGTCCGCTAAGAGTCAATATTGACCATACTTAGTTACCTACGACGGCCATGGTATGTGTCCATGAGTGCACATGCTGCAGTAAGCATGGTACCACTAACAGTCCATAGTGACCATACTAAGTTACCTACGACGGCCATGGTATGTGTCCATGAGTGCACATGCTGCAGTAAGCATGGTACCACTAACAGTCCATATTGACCGTACTAAGTTGCCTACGGCTGTCATGGTATGTATCAGTGAGTGCACATGGTCAAGTAAGCATGGCACCGCTAAAAGTCCACATTGACCGTACTAAGTTACCTACGGCTGTCATGGTATGTATCAATGAGGGCACATGGTGAAGTAGGCACGGCACCGCTAACAGTCCACATTGACCGTACTAAGATACCTACGGCTGTCATGACATGTGTCCGTGAGTGCACATGGTGAAGTAAGCACGGCACCTCTAACAGTCCACATTAACCGTACTAACTTACCTACGGCTGTCATGACATGTGTCCGTGATTGCACATGGTGAAGTAAGCATGGCACCCCTCAGATTTCTCACTGTCCATACTTATTTACATATATAGTTACGGACACCATTTACATACTGATTTATGCCAGTAAGTATTGTTAACACCTAACAGTGAGCACTGCCATGGAGACTTCACTTTGTTTAGTCACCAGCACATGCCATTAAGGACATTTGTTTCTTTGTATCACCTTTATCGACCGATTTTATTTGCTTTTTTAATGAAATAATCACTAAACGCTTTGGTTGGGTAGTTAGCTCCGCAATAATTTAAAATTTTATGGGTCACCTGGCAAATGCCCTGAATGGAAACATATGGCATGCTTTGTACAAATTTATTTTTCATAATATCCCTTCACCCACACATCGAATGTCTTAAAGACTCCATAAAGTGCCTAACCATTATTTTTTACTTATTTCTATTTATTCTCTACTTCGTTTGTTTTACTTCTTCAAACTTGTTAAGGTTTTGGTTTTTTTGGTTGCGTATTATTCACGCTGATGCAGCTACTTTGCGCACAAGGTGCATATAGGGTCTGCCCACAATAATAATAAAAGCAACTTATTTCTCTTAGCCCCCTTAATTTCGGTCCAGTAAAAAAAATTATATTGATTCACTTTGTTGAGAAATATAGATCTGAGCACTCAAGTACCTTATTTTTAACGTCAAATTGAGTTCACTGTCAAGAGAAACCATTTGAATTGTTATCATTCAAAGGGCATCAGATAATATAAGAACTGGGGATGTGAGTCTTAAGGGTTGAGTTAAATACATTGTCATTCCGGTCAAGTTTGGAATATCAATCTGTCAGGGTCCCTTTTTAAACATTCGAGTGTTGGTAACGTAAGAATATCTGCGGGGAGGAATTCCAGTATTTGATAACTTTGACAGAAGAGGATAAATTTAGCACATCCAGCCTTGCCTGCCAAGCGCGCATACGCAGTGGATGCCCTCGGAGATTGGTCGGAGTAGAAAATTCAAAAACTTTTTAAGAGAAAAGCAACGATTCATTTCCTTCATAAAGTGAACGGCTT
Source organism: Ligula intestinalis (assembly GCA_036362985.1). Taxonomy (NCBI): domain Eukaryota; kingdom Metazoa; phylum Platyhelminthes; class Cestoda; order Diphyllobothriidea; family Diphyllobothriidae; genus Ligula; species Ligula intestinalis. The sequence continues at coordinate 49,420,390 of JAYGXS010000003.1, forward strand.
GTCAAAGATCCTCGCGCATTTTTCTATAATCCAAAAGGAACAGAGAATTGCAGAAGAAAACACCCTGCCAACAAATGGCCCCCTCATATGCGTGGCTGAATGGGTGATAAGGCCGAGCTGTAGGCCCCTTTACGTTTGGGCATCTGTCACATCCGTACGGCCAAGGTAGCAATTAAAGTACGGAGGTTTAGCTTTTGGCTGTCAAAATTGCAAAATGCGGCCGGTGCAATACTGCATAATGCATTTTGCTAGAAGTAGCCGATGTCGCAAAGGATGGTACAAATGCGCACTTTGGGCGTCACCTGTGTGGCTTTCTTTCGGTAGCCCAGCCAGAGGGAGCTATGTGGTTTAAGACTTACTTTAACCCTGGCATAGGCCTGCATAGAGTCCACCTAGCCCCTTTCAGTTCCCGGATATATAGGTGACTAGATGGGACTGGTGCCGGCCGGGCAAATATTCGAACGATTATCAGCCGCTGCCTCTGTACACAATAAAAAGAACGCACAAGATATATCTGTAAAGCTTTTGCACCTTCTACCGTAGATTCTGAAAACGTCAGAGGTAGCAGAAAATATTTCCACTCAGTTAGGCCTGGGTATCTCCCATGCTCTGGAGGCTAACACGCGTACGAATATTTTCGAATTCTCTATGTCAGGACGAGGAAAAACTTATAGTGCGCACTGTTTACGGTCTATTTAATTTGGGTGCATTGGAGTCACTGAAATGATTGTTGAAAACTAACATACAGGCGCCATGCATCCTGGAATTGAGATTTGCACTTCGTTATTAACCAAAGATGTTTTCTTAGCTGAAATACTAATTTTTGAAAAATACACACTGAAATAATTCTTAACAGAAAGGTTGGATAGAGGAGGGAAGCGTTTGAATAAAATTAGGGAAGGGATAATAAGATAGCCAAGAAAGACGAGGGAGAATGGAATGGTTATTTCTGGCTCATTATTCGTCATCAGCCAGTCATGCCCAAACCGAAGTGGTGTACCACCCGATGCTGGTAAAGTGATTGCTCCTGTGAAAGACCTAAAGGACGCACATTCAATCTTTTGCACTCCAACGTAAGGAGCTTTAGAATAAATAGCTCATCGCACAGGTTTAGCCACCGAGTGCAAACCAAGTTTCATTGTCTTCACAGTTAGATGGTTCGTGAAATTAGGCCAAAAGATGAGGTACCAGTCTATGGTTATTCACAGTTAAGCATTCGAGCTGAAGCCAGATGTTATATGCATTACAGAGTCGTGGACCCATCCAGTAATTTCTGATGCTTTACTCATAATAGACGAGTATGATTTCTACCGTCAAGACCGCCCTAGTAAACGTGGTGGCGGTTGTCTTCTCTATATTAAAGCTATTTTTAAGCATTTCCCCTTCAACCTAGATGCTGAATCATTCTCGGGCAATTACTGCTTTGCATCCATTATCCTGTCTCCCCGTCAAAAGGCGATTATTGGATGCATTTATAGTCCGCCTAACTCATCATCGGAAGATGATGAAAAGCTTTGCGAAATATTTAGGCTGATTTCGGAGTCCGCCTTTGATGCTAAAGTTATCGCAGGGGATTTCAACTTTCCCGAAATTGATTGGTCATTGAACTGTTGTCCATCCAGATTTCAGCCCTTCCTAGATACCATCAATTTTTCAAACTGGTCTCAGTTGGTCTGTTCCCCAACAAGGGATCAGCATATTTAAGATTTAATTTTCACTAATGACATTTTCCCCCTTTTTGTTGACTACAATCAGAACCTCTTCCCAAGTGACCATACTTTGATCCATTGTTGCCTTCCGCTTGCTTCTACGAAAAAGGCTAGCACCACTCGTACCTACCATGCGTTTGACCTAGCTGATATTAATTTAATTAACAACTTTATGGACTCACTAGACTGGCAGGAGCTTTCCTCCACGAACAGTGTAACTATTCTCGGTGACTTAATGACGGCAATTTCAAATAGCATTTTGGAATTTGTGCCGATCAAAATTGTTAAGCCTTATACTTCGGACCCCACCGTTCCTCATTTTCTTATGTCTAGACTGAAGAAATCGCAAAGACAGTTGAAAGACCAGTCTACTAGTTCATTATCGGTGCACCTTAGAATCGCAGAGATTTTCGAATTAGCGTCTAAGATTCGTCTTACACGTGACAAACATAGGGAATCTTGCGCACTCAGCGAGTTAAACTCTGCAAAATCGATTGCCCAACTGTTCCGCCGTCGGTCCTCCGCTAAACGAGGTCACGAAATCCCCCCCTTACTGAATGAAAATAAAAACTTTGTGCAAGATGAGTCTGAGAAGGCTGAACTGTTCAATGCGTTCTTTGCAAAACACCTTACGACGGAATCTGAACCGGTCCCGTCTTTTCAGCCATGCTCAGTCAATACTATCAGTACCATAGATTTCTCCATAGAAGTAATTCGTAAGCACATTATCCGTCTAAAAAACTCGCACTCCTCGGGAACTGACGGCCTTCCAAATTCACTTATCAAGAGAGTATTCAGCTTCCCCCGATTGCTAAGTTATCTATTCTCAGCTTATCTTCTAAACGGTTTCTTTCCTGACTCATGGAAGACATCTATTATTCTTCCAGTCTTCAAGTCAGGATCTCGTTCGGACGTAAATAACTACCGAGGTGTTCATAAAACCCCGGCCCTAGCCAAACTTCTGGAAAAGATCATTTTTAATCAAATTCTCGATTTTTGTGTAGAAAATAAACTATTAAGTGCCTCACAGCATGGATTTCTACCTGGAAGATCATGCGAAACCTGCCACTTAGCATTCCTTAACCTGGTTACTTCACTTCGTAATGAACAGCAATCAGTCATCGTGATTTACTTTGACCTTAGTAAAGCTTTTGACAAGGTGCCTCATAGGCGCCTTTTAGTGAAACTGGAAGCCCTAGGCATCAGGCCTCCCCTCCTCGATTTCATTGCCTCCTACCTGTCTAACCGCAGCCAGAAGGTCTTAGTAGGCAATAGCTACTCGATGCCTCAGCCGATAACGAGTGGTGTATTACAAGGCACGGTTTAAGGTCCCCTCCTTTTCATTCTTTACATAAATGAAATTTCAACAGTGCTAAATAATTCGGAAAATTTCATTTATGCTGATGACCTTAAGTGTATTTACTCATTTTCTAAGGACACGGCCAGTAGTTGTGTTGATAAAGTTAACGCAGACTTGCGTACTCTCTCAAGTTGGAGCGCAACATGGCAGATGGAGTTTTGTCCATCAAAATGTAGTTTCTTGAGTTTTGGTCCCGCAAGGCTTCCTGGACCCATTATCTTCCAAAATAGTCCACTGTTAGAAAGATCTACGATAAAGGATTTGGGTCTTACTTACACGAATAAGCTTGCATTATCACCTCATGCAGATCGAATTTCTGCCAAGGCCGCACAGATATGTGGGTTTATATCGCATAACTTTTTCCTTCCAGAAATGAAGTTAAAACTATACCGCATGTTTGTTCTTCCTATACTAGAATACTGCTGCCCGCTTTTTGGCCTCATGACCCAGCATGACCGTAGTAAGATTGAAAAGGTTCAGCGAGTTTTCACTCGTAAAATATTTTCTGTTTCTGGGTCTGGTATGTGTTATACAGATAGATGTCAATTAGCAAACATGAAATTTCTTTGGATAAGAAGACTCGAAGCTGGTCTATGCTTTCTGTTTCGCGTTAACAATAGTCCTAATCTCCAACAAATTAACGCTCTTCTTCCAGTTGACCGACCTTACGCCACTCGTAACTCTTCCATGATAATTTTACCACCCCATAGCTCCACATCTAACCGTTCTCGCTTTTTTACCTCCAAATATGCTTTTATTTGGAACAACCTTCCTCTCGATATTAGACTGTCTTCTACACTGTCGATTTTTAAAGGCAAATTATATAAGCATTTAAATTTAGAGGAAATAAAGTCGTTACTGTCTGTTTCCTTTCCAAACACGCAAGTTGTAGATTTTGAAAAGGGTCCTCCTGGCATTTGAAGCTCTTCCCAGGATACTAAAATGGTTTCTAAATATGTTAGCATTTCCCTCTGCAGAGTCAAGCATCACTTCCAAGGGCTGCGAATTCTTCTCCGTTTTTGCAACCTTCGTTGTGGTCTTCGCGATTGGCTCTGGAATCTGGTGGGTCGCAACTCGATGACGTTGCCTTAACTTCTACTGCCTTCTCCTGCCTTCCGGATGACCCCCTCCTAACTCAACGATATATTATTTTTTCCCATGACCATAAACGTCCCAAACCCTCAACATCAGGTCCCAAACTAACCACATCAAACCCTTTTACCTATTAAGGCAGTTTTTTCTCCTTAACTTTTTTTGAACTCGGTGGCCCGCTGAACTCATCCACCGATCTAGGAGTTTTTTTTACTGCCGATGACAATTATTTATAAGAGTTCACTGCTTATCATTATTATTTTTATTTTCACGATAGCACTAAGTTTGTAACGACAGGGCCCCTTGGGCCTTAAATATACAAATTATTATTATTCTTATTATAAGCAGGAAAACCTGAGCACAGATTATTTTTGCAATGAAGTCGCAGTCTCAAAGCCACATGGCACAACAATGGAGGTAAATGTTGCGTCCATTAAAGGTTTAGATAAATTCGCCCAGATCGCATATGCAATAGCATAGTGCTCCCGGAACAAGTATCTACATAACGCAATTTCTTTATCGCAACAAAATTAAGCAGACTCTTAGGGTGCAAGTATGAACATAGCGTTGGAGATTTTGGCAAGCATGATTATAGAGGCCATAAACTCCCGTCAAATTATAATAAAAATCTACTTTCAAATGCTCGGTAGGTTAACTTTAAATTTTTTCGTTACATTCCACCTATAGGAGGACTAATTTTCATTTTATTTTTAATTCTGCCTTCTTAAGATCAAATATCCCTCGACTACATTTCGTATTCTATGCAATAGAGGTTAATGTTGGTTTAGTTTAATTCTCTTAAATCATATAAACAAGCATAATCTTATTTAATTGAAATTTTTTGATGAACTCCGCCACAACTACATATTAATTTACGTTCTCTAGCCAAGAAGTAAATGTTTAACCACTTAATACTTTAAGCAGTTGGGCGGGGAAATAGATATAGCCTTGATCTCACTAATCATTCTCGCCCTTTGCGTATACAAGACCTCCTAACAAATTTGTTTTTGAGGTCATATTCTAATGCTCTTTGAGTATTCCACTTTCTTTCAACGTAAATGACGTTAAAAGTGAGCAACAAACCTCTAAGAGGAAGACTTATTCACCAAGGTAAGAGTAGTCGCAACAATAATGTGAACCACCCCACCGCGCGGAACAGCCAACTTGGATACATTAGAATTTCCAGGTGGACTCGAAAAGAAGGAAACCGTGTGAAACCGCTTTCGAGCATTTGCAGTAGATGAAATGCGAACAACCTATTTTGAAAAGTTTAAGAATAAATCTCGAAGGAAATATTAGCAAAATATCATGCAGAAAGATTTGGAACATGATAAAATCCTCTACGCTTACATACCTAAAGAAAGAATTTGGGATAGACGACAAAACCAAGCGGTAGTCTGTTATAGTTTCCCTGATCAACATTCAATCATAAACCATCTTTTCCTAGGCCCTTCCCAGAACACAAATGAGATTTGGTATCGTTTAACCCGGAAGACCACCCTTACTTTTTGCCTACCTCTATCGCTACAGGAATAATCCGGCAGAAGTTGAAATGTACTAATTTTTATGTGTTCAATTCAGTTCACTTCATCGAGGGAAATAAGAATGACCCTTTAAGTACCCTATTTAGAGCGTTACATGCACTACAATGTACAGTTAAAACAAGCAGGTTGATAGACTTCAAAGGAAACTATAGAATCTAAAGAAAAATTCACGATTGAAGTGGAATCCCGCAAGGCTCTGGCTCATTTTCTAACAGCTACCTGATATGCTTTATTTTAATGTAGTCCAGTGATGATGACGTCATAACACCAGAGTTTGACCACAATGACGGAGAAGGAAATCTTGCGCACATCTAGCTGTGTCTGCTGAACACGCAGTTTAAATGGGTGACATCGGGGATTGGTCTTGGTAGCCAACTTAAAGACGTCTATAAACGCCTGGTGGCAATCCAATTCTTCCACGATGCGGAACACTTGTAGAAAATCCTCGAACATTTTCCCACAACTGAAAGACACCAGATTAATTTTTTGAGCGGTTTGCGTTTGCTGAGGAGCTTCCACTCTCAACCATTTGTGGCTCTTCCTTCAACACTTTCCATATTATTTTAATCTTGAGCTTTCTAGAGTCTCAGGATTTGTATCACAGATTTTAAATGCGGCCTTACTGATATTCCGAAAATCTCAGAGAAGAGATGTGCTTCAAAATCCAAAAAACGACTCTCCTGATAGCGTGCGAGACGGATTTTGCACTCTTTGCTAATCTCGGGCAACGACACGACGCTTTAAATAGTTCGTTATTAGTATATTGCGGTCCCTTTGAATTTTAATGACTTGAAGGGCTGCAGTGTTGGAAGACTATATTCAGTTGTTGTTGGATCTGGTTTGCTTGTCTAGGCGGATATTTTTGGCACTTATCTAAATTGAATCGCAGAAGCTCACTGTTCGACAACACTTCCGAAGGATTTAAGTTGATCAGCAGTCTACCTTGGTCTCCGGATGACACTCCAGATTTTTATTTTATAGTCCAAATCGCGACACAATCATCCATATATATATTGGAAGCAAAGTAATCCCCGGTGCTGAACCATGGGAAATTCAACTCCTATCCGTATCATAACTCGACTTATCTTGATCGATGCACACAACCTAAAGTCAAACCGCAAGGAAGATGTCAATCTTATTGAGGAAGTTACCACTGATTCCTATTCTGTGTAGTTTTTACGGCGTTCTCTTATGTGGCACGGAGTTGAAGGCTTTTGTGTGAACGGCGTTCGTGTTCTTGAGAGCCCTTGTCCAGCTCGGGAGAGATTGCAGGAAAGTTTTCATGCACGAATTGTTTTTCCGGGTTCCGTTTCGGCAGTTTGATAACAGGTTGTGGGGTTCTAGGAATTGAACCAATTCACTCTTACTGATCCTCTCCGTGACTCTGCCTAGGATGCACGTAAAGCATATGGGCCTGTACTTATTAACGGACGACCAACTATAGCTTTTGTCGAGAGGAGTTCAGTGCGTCCACTTCAAATGAATTTTAAGAGGAGCATTGATAGAGGTACATAAAGTTTAATGGCAAATTCTTCGAGAAGTTCGGAGGGAATCTAGTCTGATCGTGGAGATTTCAAACCCTTTCGTTTCTCTAATCCCCCTGGATTCTAATTTCCCAAAGCCTGGAGTCAACAATTGTTCCACTGAGAGCTGGTAGGACCTTAAGTCTTTTGAGTAGACTGATCGAAATAACTGAGCGAAGTATTTGGCCTTATTCTTGTTTTCGTCGATTTCGATGTCCTTGATAGTCATAATCACCGGAATCGATTGTCTATTTCTTGTTCTTCTGTGGAGGTAGCCATATAGTAATTTGGTATTCGGCCTCGCTTTTTGCAGCAGATTCTCCTCAAAATCTAAGCACAAGGTTTTGCAAATTGTTCCACTGTGTTTTGTAATTTTTGAAGCACTCACCTTGCTTATTCTCGCACTATGAACTCCACAATCAATGCTTCATCTTAATTTCATTTTAATTTGACAGTAAGCCACTCATATAAGTCGTTCTTCTGAATACTTGTCAGTGGACAGTGGTTGTCGATATTCTGTAGAAGGAAATCCCTCAAGAACTCTCAATTTTCTTCACATTACCCGTAAACAGTGAGATCCAGTTGAGGTCAATGAAATCTTCTCGCAAATACTGAAAATTACCTCGCCAAATATTACACCTTTAATCGTTATCACTATGCAAAACGAAGAATAATAAGCAGTCCCACATAAGTATAACATGGTTACTTCGACTGAACGAGGATATTGAGAAGACCTCCTCGATGCTGCCTGATGCCTTTGTAAAATTCATATCGAGGCAGTTAATTCCTTGCCTTTAAATGCGTAGGAATAAATTGCTGGGCCGCCCACTGGTAATAGGAGTTGCTCTAATAGTGTTATTAGTCTATTGGCTTGCTTGGTTAGCCATTAGGAGTGGTTTGTATAATTTTCTTTGCCTATATGCCTCGTTGTCTAATCAAAAGACGTTTCTTTCTGCCTTTTTTGCACTATTTCGATAACTTTTGACCTATACTTTTAGTTCAGTAAAACGATGACCAAAGGCTTCAAATTATTATCTACTGTGCATTTATCACGCATTAACTGCTTATTAATCAAGCTTAAAAACATAATCCACGAAAAATGTCAGACATTTGAGCAGGGAGACTTTAACCATTGGGCGGCCCTATGATTGACTCCTACCCCTCGATGTTTTGTGTGTAAGACAATAGTCGAAACTCGATTTGTGCACGGAGATTTCAGAATGCTCCGTTTTATTTCTGCTGCATAAAAGTCGCCATTAATCAGGAAAATAGTTCGACTGAATAACGTTTCCATTTTTTTTAAACGAGAGTGTCAGCGTTTCCATCCGTCCTGGTTGACCGATAGGCTGTGACCGTAGTCTATTCTACCTCTTACCAAAGTCGGCATACCCAAAACGCCCATGACTAGCATAGTATTCTTGTCCCTTGAAAACTAAACGTGAAGGATGGGGACGACAGCCACCTAAAGGTAACTTGTGATGGTTTCACAGATTGGAGGGAGGTGATGACACGTGGAAAAGTTGCAATGTAATTACTAGAAGAAGGGGAATAAAGGCTAGCTTCTCAAACAGGGTGTCCCAAAAAAATGTTTGAACACTTGAAATAATTGTTAACTTGATGCTAATCATAACTTTATTATTTTAAAAATCTAAAAATATTTACAAGTATTATTTTATTGTTTTTTGCATTGCATTTTGACTATTGCAACAGGGGCGGAATTGAGAGAAGCCATTCGACATTAATGCACCAGAATACCAAGGGAATTGTTTCGTGGTGTGTGCGATTCCATTGCTGCGCGTTGTCAGCAGTGTAATGATCAAAATGGCCGTCAGTTTTCAAAAATTCGGCTGTTTCTAATCTATATCAACGACTGTGTCAGGAACCTGGGTTGCAGCGCCATTATGTTTGCCGACGATATCAAACTCTGGAGAGACATCAAGAAAGCACTTTAAGGGATTCTCAATCGACTTAGCAGCTGGTCTGCTCGTTGGATCTTTAATTTCAACGTTATTAAGTGTGTGGTCTTAAGACTCCGTACTAGAAGGACCAATGAGGAGGCTGATTCCTTCCAATATCTCCTTGATGTGCACCCCCTTTCAAATGTGGACGAACAAAAGGACCTCGGTGTTCCGATAAAGCTTTTGCTTAAACCACCTTCACAGTGTCTTAAGGCAGCTAAACGCGCGACACAAGTGCCGTTTGCGATTAGGCGGGGATTCGTCAACATCAACAAGGAGCTCTTCAGGAAAACGTACAGAGCCTTTGTTCGGTCCCACCTGGAGTATGCCGTGCAGGCCTAGCGTCCGTGTTTCAAGAAGGATTACCTTCACCTGGAACGAGTGCACGCGAGGGCTACGGAGCTGGTCAAGCATCTTAGTTATCTGCCTTTTGAAGACGGATTGACCGAATTTGATCTATTTCCTCTCAGGTATAGGCAAATCCGCGGTGACCTCATCCAAACCTACCGAATTGTTAGAGGCCATGAGTGTGCCCTAGAATTTGTCAAATTCTTCGAATTTGCTCGGACGGATCATCTGCGGGGTCATTCCTTTAAACTGCAGAGGACACCGGCCCGTATTGACGTTCGACGAAACACCTTCTCTCAGAGGATCATTGGAGCGAGGAGCGGACCCCTGACGAGGTGGTCCTCTCAGATAGTGTTGACATTTGCAAACACAAACTTGATTCTCATATGCTGGGAAACTGTGACAAATATAATGAACATAGTGTAAGTAGCAGCACTTTGCAACTGGCTCACACTTATCGCTGATGTTTAGCCTAGATTTCTATTTTGTACTATTGTTGCGGTTGAATTATTTTGCAATTTTTGGATATGAATAGGGAACCTAAGGGTAAAAGCCTTCTTCCTTTAATAAAATGACTGAAAAAAAAACAACAAAATGACACTCGTAAATATCTTTACATTTTTGAAATAATAAAATAATCATGAACATCAATTTTACGTAAACTGAACTTTATTTGCATCCAGGGAAAAATTTTAGACCGGATGAGGACAATTTTGGTCGGCCGAAAACAACGCGTTTGCATCGGGGAGGATAAATTTGACTGGGTGGACGAACTTAGTGGTGCTCCTCAAGGCTCCGTTGTCGGTGCTCTGCTCTTCATTCTCTATATTAATGACTGCCCCCAAGAACTGGACTGCGGTAAAATCATGTTCACTGATGACACTAAGCTCTGTCAGGTCCTTAAGCGCCCGAGCGACCGAGAAGCTATGCAAATACACATTTGCAAACTGTAGACGTGGTCCGAAAGATGGCTCCTGGATTTCAATGTGCAAAAGTGTGCCGTCCACCACCTGCATCCAACGAACTACCACGTCCTCCACAGCATGAGGACATATCACCTGAAAAAAGTCCGATTTTCATAGAACCTTCACAGAAAGACCTCGGCATTTGGATACACAGCAAGCTGAAGCCCTCTTTACAATGTACCAAAGCTGCAAATTCAGTCACGGGAGTGCTGCGCGCTATCAAAAAGGCGTTCATAGACTGACGAAGATCGTTTTGTGAAGTGTACGTACATTCGTTCGCCTACACCTAGAATATGGCATACAGGCGTGGCAGCCATGGCTAGCAAAAGACACAACATGTTTCGAGAAAGTGCAGCGTCGGGCAACAAAGTTAGTAAGAGGTATAAAGAACCACTCTTACATAGACAGATCGGCATGCCTAAATTTATTCCCTCTGCATTACCGATAAAAAAGAGGGGATCGTTTCTTAGTTTACAAGCTAATAAACGGTCTTGAGAAAGGCTTGCGCTTTGAGGCCAGGTTTCAGTGGCGCCTCTCGCCTCATCTCCGTGGGCACACAATGAAGCTGCACACGAAGATGTCCAAGCTCAACATCCGCTCTGAATTCTTCACGCAACGGACCATATAACAGTTGACTGGCCTCCCGCAGTCCGTCGTGGAGGCTACTTCCCTTCAGTTGTACAAACAGCGCTTGGATAATTACATGGGTCCCCTCTTGTCCCTTGAAGTCTGAAATCTTACTACCAGCCTCATTTTTAAAAGCAATGCTACTCACTGTTTGCCAATACTATATTGGCAGTTGTAAATTTTTATACGTGTACATGTGTGTGACGCACCGGGCTGTAATCAGTAGGATATTCAAAGGTTTTGCCTATTACCCTCACCAAATAAACTGAAATGCACTGAACTGAACTTAACAATTATGTAAAATGTGTATGCATTTTGGGATACCCTGTATATTACTTCACATCAATTTACTACAAAGAAGATGACAGCTGATACTGAGCAACATTGATATGTGCGAAGAATAAGTATTATATAATAAAAAATGCAAACACTTTCCTTTGAGTTAAACGTTTGGGGTATATTAGAGAGAGAGGCTGGTGGCAGTAACAAAGAACTGAGATAAAACCGCATTCCAAAAACTAGGGTAAATTCACAAAGAGAACGATTGTAAAAAAAGGGGCCACAAATACTGGCACCTTTGAACAGTTTCACAGACGTAACAAACGAATTATCCTCACACAAAACCGGTCCCAATCTCAAAGTCAGACAAACGCAGTTGTATTCCACCGAATATACATCGAGACGAAGAGTGTGAACATTTTCCCGGAAATTACTGCGGCTTAATGACGTAAAGCAGAACCACATATCGTCTCACACGAGTGCCACGGCGAATGCTGTAATTTAACGAACGGCATTCAGGGGACGTGATAATTGCAGGTGTGGCCCTAATAGACAAGGCCTAGCGAGACCTTGACGCTCAAAACACGACACAGGTCACCAAGATCAACATCCAGAAAGGCCAGTACACGCCCGTGCTACTGTGAATTGCATGACCTACGCTAACAGAAGGTGAAGGATTTCGCATGACAAGAAGTAACGACAGATTTTGATTTGCAGTTTAATACTAAAATGATGATGCAGTGAATCGGGTTTTATACTCTTAAAGTATTGAGTCTAACATTTTCAAACAAAGTCAAGTCGTTTTTGCGCCAGCCTCATGAACATACAAGTGGAATTGTCCAACAGACCGGTTTTTGACAATGTAGGCATGGAAAGCTAGGTAACTAGGTCGACAAGGTTCGCATCCGTCTGTCCTAAGAGCTCTTTCTGATAGGGCCTTCCCGGCGCTAACAAATATAAATGCCAAATTCCAAATGAGGATCAACGTTTAAAGGTGTAAACGAATGAGAATGTTATCAAAAAAATAAATAACTTCTACCCGATTGACTAAGTTGGAATTTATTTGAAATAATTCCCGGTAAATAAGGTGTAATAAGAGACCCGCGCCGAAACTCCGCAAACGAGTTCATCTAAGTTTCGGGACAAAACTATCCACGAGGCACTGATACGCGGTTGATTTAAAGTCACCTCAACATTCATAGCCATTTACAGCCACATAAATTTTGTCTTACAATACGAACGTGTTGAATGTCGAAAAAAGGAGCGTTATATATTTTGCGCCAGTCTACTCCAACACCCGCCTGCAAAACAGCTCCTGGGGGCAGTAGTGGATTTAGTTATGCATGCTAAGCGATGTTTCATCTCCCACTGTCTTTGTATCATACTCCAGCTTATATTATTTAACCGAGAGAGCAGTTACTATTATTCAAAATAAAGAGCATTCATTGCAGCATTTCTCGCCTTGTCAGAGAAATCAATTAAATTTTAAAGTGGCCAAGTTTTTAAGTCTCCTATGCAAACGTCAACACAACTGAACGTACCATTATTTTACAAGGAAAAATAATGTTATGGGATCAGTCGTGTGTTCAAGAAGCAATTGTACAAAATGCGAAGAAGGTAAATCGAGAATTGCGTCTGTTCACCACGTCAACTGCATGCAGGTTACAGAACCATGTGAGTTGATGGCCTGTTTGCGACACGTCACAAATGGCTAGAAAAGAACTTTCAGCCATCGAAGTTTTCTCTGTAGTATCAGTCCAATATGCTTTGATACATCCTGTGACATTTTTTACGTCAGATTCTACACATTGGTGATCACTTTAGGCCTGGTAGTGATCAGCTAAATAAGATTTTGCGAAAAAGGACTAAGTGCAGGAAGTGGACGGATGTTCGGGCAATTGGAATCGGTTTTTCCAGCTCCACAAAAGGCAAAACATTTCCAAGTTATTCTACGCATGCTAGACTGACAACCGAGAAGAGCATTTGCAACATAAGATAGAATGCCTGATACGGATTATTACAGTGTTACAAGCTTAGTTATCGGAAGAATTTTGTCAGGGAGCTTGCAAGATTTATATTCCTACGCATGCACTCAATTTCAACAAGTCAAAGCATTTTTGCACAGCGCTCAAACAGCTTAGTCGATAAAATAGAGAAATTTTACCTTGTGAACGTGCTTACTAACGTTCATTGAGTTTGTTGAATACAAACAAAACTTCCCCGTTTAGCCCCACCTAGGGCGGGGATTAAGCGGGGTTAAACGGGGATATATCCCCACGTAGGACGGGGCTGCATACGGGGATTTCAATCCGTTTAGCCCCGTCTTCGAAAAAAATCGGGCAGCACGACACCTTATCCTACTCCTTTTTAGCCCCATTTCCCTCAACCCCCTAAACCCCAAATCGTGAAAGTGAAAGGCACGCAGTTTGTTATATGGAAAATGTATTGAAAGACAAAATTAATTCGTGGAAAATAATATGTACTTACATGCTTATCATCGTTCAAACAATTTTCATTGTTCATTCAGGGAGTGATCCTCATACTTGGCATAGCTTTCTTCAGGTATGGAGGGCTGTTTATACACAGAAGCGCTTACTTCAAATTCACCAGGATTTGCGGGTTCCAACAATGCCAGAAACAGCAATATTAGATGCGTTCAGTCATGAGTGATAACCAATAATTAAACGTCAAATCAACTGAGCAAAGAAGGTATGCAAGATCAATGATAATTACCGTGTCCTCAGAGTTTAGAAATTCCAGGAACCCTCCATGGACAACATCTCTGCGCTTCCCTCGAACCCCACCATAGCGGTCTCGAGACCCGTGGAACCATCCTATGATGGTGTTGCGCACAACATTTTCATCAACATTGCGCAAGTCTGGATGTTGTCGGACGGCCTCTGATCGTGGTTACACAAATGTAAACCTACCATTAAATACAGCGTATAAGGGACTCCCAATGAAGGACATTTTATTCGTGGAAGACCTTGAGTTAGTAAATTTTAAAATAAGGGGAGGTTCCAAAATCCCCGAGAGTAGGCTTCTTAGAATGTCCTTCTCGGTTCTTCCATTTCTCGGACACCACATAAACTGAATTTTCAGTTGTAAATACAACAACAAAGTACATCTAAATGAAAAACAGGTGATAGTCAGGTCATTTACGTAAAAAAAAACGTGAAAACGAAAAGTTCATATTAATTTTATTCTTCCAAAAAAGAATGTGAAGAGGGATGAGGTGAAAATACTTATCAAATAAAAATGGGACATATTTACAGCGAATATCACTAAGTGCAGCAGACAGCGAAATGTTTTCCAAAGTGGAGGCTTTGAACATGAAAATGGTTGAGGAGGAAAAGGAGGGGGTGGTAAAGAGGTCGGTGCAGTCAGTAAAAGATCTATAGTTTATAAAGTCGGTTGTAAATCTAATAAGTTGACATGGCCGATTGCCAATGAGTACAATATTGTCAGGAAAAATCTGTCGATAATATGTATCCTTTGTGAAAAATGGCTTTAGATGCACGGGATAAAGTAAGGGGTCGTTCAACACCAACGCCATTTACACCTTCCGCTGGAAGGCCAAACAATACAAGTTCTTTCAGCTCAGACACGCAGTCTTCCAGAAACAGCTGTTAAGGGTCCGGCTTACTCCGGCCGCAGAAAATGCCAACAACGAAAGGTTGCGAAACAAATAGACGGCTAATGCGACAGAGTATGGGCCAATCACATTTTACTATGGCATTAAAAAGCCGCAATCCATCTATGTGAAGCTGAACCCCCACCTGGGGAATACCCGTTTGCTGCCGTTTACGCAGTATATGTATAAGGCCATCACTTAGGCCTACATGAACATAGTCCCCATTATTTAGGGGCTTCCTGATGCACGACCGAGGGGTATCCAAAAATTTCCTAGAATCCTTCGGCAATTCGGGGATAGTTGGCCCCAGGAAGGCACAATGCGTATTTACCAGGTCCCTCGAAATTGCGACGAGTGAATTCCGACGTATGCAAAACGCTCTAATTGCATGTAGAAATGAGCCGTCAGGTGCGGAAGTGGGCTTATGAAGGTCTCCTGAATCTTAATTAAACATATGACTGATACACCAAAAAAATACCCACCAGAAGGTATCGCTGCGGTGAGTACGGGCATGTCTGGTTCCGGATCCGAAGATTCCCGAGATTCATCGGCAACAACAGCAGACGTTGTAGGAACCGTTGTCACCTCATCTGGAAAAGCCTCACGATATGCCTGCTTTCTAGGTTGGATGCGCTTATAAATGGTTCTCCGATGGTATCCAAGGTAGAAGCGCTCCATATTTATCAATAACAAATGCTAAACAACATAAAAAAATAGGCATTTCTCTACTTCGACCACAGCCTATGGTTCAAAAAACGAATTAGCCAATTCCTCTAAAGTGAACTTTTTACACAAACCCTCACTGAAAAATATATTGATGAATGCACAAAAAAACTGTATATTGAACGTTACACAGCTAATTAACTCGCGAAAACTAGTGAAACAGAAGACAGTCGTATTCACACACGTCACGACGGCAAGTCAGAACAAGTACTAACCGCCCTGTTGGCTAACTTATACAAAGCTACCATTTTATCTATGTCTAATCAATTGATGCGCATAATGGAAATAAACGTGAAATTGCATCACTTATAAATAAAAATAGCTTCGTTACAATTTTAAAATGTTACAAAATGTACTTAGATAGCCTTCTGGGTCTGTCAACAGCATTCGCAAAATTTAAGGTAACCGAGAAATAACTATGCCTGAACCATTATCCCCGCTTATCCCCGCCTAGCCCCGCCTACCCCCGTCTCTATCCCCGTCCTACCCGGGGATTGTGCTGGCAGGGTTATTTCAGCAAAATTTCAGTGCAATTACGTGACTGAATTTCTGGTGATTCGTAGGTTATGCTTCTTATTAAATACTCAGAGCTTAACTTATAGGGTCCAATATAACTAATAAAAATTCGCGCAAATTATATCATAGGCACAAAAGTATTCCGGTACACGACTACCTCACAGAACCTTAAAACTGAGATGAGAGCCGAATTGATTGAACTAGAGCGCCATTTTATGAGATAGGTGTGCCGCAGGATGCGCTGGCCGCAGTTGCGGAGCTAATGATATACACTTAGAAATTTGGCGACAGCTTGTCTGTCCCCAATCTCTTGCGTACATTATGATGCCTTACTTCCCAATGGAGCTCGATATTCCTACAAATGCTGCAAGAGAGTCGTCCTCAAACAGCCCACAGTCAGCCTCAGGCACTGCAAGTCGGATGTCACTCATGTCACCCCGTTTATCGAACAATCCAAATCAGTCCAGTCCTATGCGCGATCAGATGTTCTCTTCTGTCACAGCTGATATAAATCTTCTGACAAGCTCATCGCATACAGATTGCTTGATGTCATCGTCTTTCGCTTCATCACTCGGCGAAATATCTGTGCATTTGCACAGAGTAAATGAAAGCACTCCCTCAGGGCAGCTGGACCTCACTTCATCGACTCCTTGTGCGCTGTCCCCCGGTCACCATCTTGTTGAACGTTTCAGACAATCCTTTCTTCCCGACTCCGTCGAGTTTGAGGCTCATTCAAGGTCTGGCTCTGTTCGCCGAAAAATGCATTCTAGCGGCTCATCAGCCAACCAGCACCGTCTTTGTTACTCCTCGGATCGGCATTCCCGTAGCTCATTAGACTCGATGAATCACTTGCGCAAATGTCAGGAATTATGTGATGTTGTCCTTGTGGTTGGGCCCAAGCGGATCCTCGCCCATCGGCTTGTACTTGCGGCATCATCTCCATACTTCAAGGCTATGTTCACCGGAGAGCTTGCAGAATCAAGGCAAACTGAGGTGATCCTTGCGAAGCATTTTTTTTCACGAAAAATATATCACTTAGCTTCATCGATTTGCAGTTGTGTGGCTTCGAATCAACGAGGTCTCCCAGTTCGTGTAAAATTTAGCGCTGTCTAATCAATTTCGTTGGCCTCAGTTTGATTTTAGAATAGATCATCCTTTGTCTTCTGAATTCTGGTTATATTCTTTTGTTTACCCCTGGTACTAACTAACAACGGACTATTGATGCTTCCTAGACATTTCGGACACCTTTGAAGGAATCTAGACATATTCATTTACGATGAAGTAGATCCGACAAAGCAAAGGGAGATCGGAATGGCCATTTCTGGCTTGTTAGCCGTCCTTGGCAAAGCGGAACTTAATTATTCCTTGACTAGATTGGCAAAACACCTAAATTCATTCATATTCATTTGTGTTAGCCTTATAACAACGATATCCTGCAGTTCTATTATATAAGTCGAGTAAACTTCGGGTCGACAGGACTCACTCCGATTCCATATCGACAATTTTCTCTTTACTTGGAAACCAAAGCCTGTTAATGGTGAGATAAATCAGTACTCCTTATACTTAGCTCTCTGATTAATGTACGCATGGACTCTTGCGGATGGAGAAAAGACTGAATGATCATTGTTAACTTATTTGCCACCATCATTCAGCCTGCATTTCTCCCAGGCCGACAGCACCTTTCAAATCCGTTTATTTTTGTCTTGCTATCCTACATCCTAACATGGATCTCTGTTCCGCTTTAAAAATCCATCAGTTTGGTTGCCATCGCTTGCAACCACCTGCAATGCACACGTTTACTTTGAGCAATACCAATTATTTCGCAGTAAATACTCAATGGTTACGCTCTAAAACTTAACAAGGGACATTCAATTTCGTAACCTAAAGCAACAGCAAGCATCGTCCTGGCAGTTTGTAGCTGGAAATCAAAGTCAGTGTTTCAGGAATCGTCTACTGCGGTACGGTAAAGGCGCTGGACGATTCAATACTTATTGGTCTGCAATCCTTGTAGATGATTTTGGACAGACCCAGACTGTTAGCTGGGATCATGGCTGCTGTCCCTATTCTTTCGTTGTGTTCATATCCCGGTTACGTGTAGGTGTCGACTAGGTTGTGTATAATGGTGTCTCTGACACAGAGGCCTAGACTATGTGAGCTGTGATTCATGCCGCCTTCTCCGCTAGACGTTGTTGTCACGCGTACGTGCAAAATAGGGTACCAGCGAGCGATGTCCTTTATGGCATCCCCATTCCGTGAAGCCTGTGTCCTGTTTGTCGTGCCTGCTCCGCGCATCTATAGATTTTGTATATTCGAACCACTTTTGCTCAAGGTTAAGTGCAAAAAAAAATCAAGCTCTTGGGTCTACTGAATAAGCCGTCGCGGGCGGTAACTACTTTACTATGACACCAACTACCTTTTGGAATATCACGAGGCTATACTGAGTCTATGGTACATTTGTCACGAACCGTAATTCAGTAAGTCTCTTTCCCCTACAGCCTTACTCTTCGGTTATTGAATCAAAGCGTTAGATCGGACGACCTCAAACAAAGAATGGGACTGTGTTGGATCCGCGTGCACTCAAAATCTTTGTGAAAAATACCCGATTCCGATGCCGGTAGCTACCGTCCTTATTATGTCTTTTGCCTCGCAGGACGCTCCAGTACGTGCCATTTCAATGTCAAAATTGACGAAATTGGAAACGATAACAAACTCCATAATCTTACTAAACACGATTCGTAAGTGTCGCTTTGGTTGACAATACGATAAGGGCGAAAGTCCTACTATCGGCTCACATCGGCCCCCACATTGAAGTCTATCGCATGTGTGTCTGATTTAGTACGCCTATTAAAGTTCGGCCGGTGAAATTGATCATACTCAGGTGCATTCTCAGCAAATCAGCAACCCACGATAGGCGGCTGAAACTGCGGAAAATCGGAGTTTGAACAGTGAAAATCCTCTGAAAGCAGCGCTAAGATGTCGAGGTGCTCGAATTCCTCAGAATTTTCCAACATTTCGCACGCTGCCCGCATATTCCTGGATGTCCGAATCATAGAACACCGATTATAATCACTGGATAGTAGTATGTTTCCTTATTTAATTCCTATTTGTTTCAAGGCCCTTATTGATTATTTCGATTTCGGCAGAAAATTAAGCTCCCTCGAAAATCTGTAGTGCATTTACGTACGCCATGGACATCCACTCAGGTCTTAGATCAGGCTACGCATTTTCCTCCATCCTTTTTCAGTTAACTTTTAAATGGTAGGTAGATTTCCGAGTAGGGCTATGGATTTTGCTGTCTGCCTTATAAAACACTTCCTCACATTAGCAAGGGAGACTGCAGACGATTTTAATCTCATGAATAGAAGTCTTCTGGCCCGTGAGCTGATCTTTAAAATCAAAAATTGATCTGATTGGGCACTTACCTCAAAAAATGCTGTCAACCAAACAGGAAGTCACCGTCAAAAGTTTCGCATACCAGTGCTTTCTTAAAGTCAAACTAAGAAAAAATAGACTTTCGGCTAAATTCAACAAGGGGGCTTCCCTAGCTCTGCACCCCAGTTTCATAGGCGCGATCGATTTTTTTTTCTCGCACGTGACAAGTTTTATAGAAATTCGGGTGACTGTATTACACAGGTCCAGCTCACCACGAATGACTGTCCCTTATTGCAGTCAGTCGGCTGTGGATTCCTGACCGAATGAGTCATTTAGTCTGTAGGTCATGCATGCTGAAGGCTACATTGCCACAAGTGCACTCGAAGGCAACTCCGGCCCCGTCCATCTAAATCTTCAGTGGGTCAGCTCCATGCTATCGTCAGCCTTGTCCAAGGTCTTACAAGATGGAATTCCGGAGGATCTCGCCTGTCATCTCGAGTGCGATCATGACTGGTCCATTGTGATCGATAAGCTGACGGACGCGAATTTTTTCTTCTCTTCCTTGCCGCCTGTCTAGCCTTTCAGTGGGAATATGGTACAGGAAGCAGCGTTTTCTCATTTGCCATACTGAAAGCCAGTTTTACTCATCGTTTTTCCAGTTCACCACTCGTTAAAAAAGTAACTATAAAAAATTCTTATTTATTATAATCTATTTCACACAAACATTGAGCCTTTAGTTAGCAAAAATAATCGTTTTTTGGCCATGGGTAATACAACTTACGGGTTGGAATGCATGCTATTTACTTGTGGAATTCCATGTCGACCTTCAGTTCCTTAACCCACAATACCATGTTATATCTGTAGGTGAAACTTCACGACCTTGATCCCTCCGCAGTGGAAACGCTCGTGGATTTCTGCTATACTAGCAGGATTCAAGTTGAAGAGAAAAATGTACAGGCTCTTTTGCCGGCAGCTTGTCTCCTGCAAATGACGGAGATCAAGAACGTTTGCTGTGAGTTCCTCAAACGCCAACTGGATCCTACCAACTGCTTAGGCATACGGGCTTTTGCTGATACTCATTCATGTGGCGATTTGCTGGCCTTGGCTGACCGTTTTGTTCACCAGAATTTTTTGGTGAGTTTTCAGTGACATTCCCATATGCCGATATCCTTTGATACATACTTATCTACCTAATATATGTAATTTAGTAGGAATTCCAGAAGTCGGAAATCTTCAGCTTCCTGCGAGTACTTTTCGTTTTATTAGTTTTTAGTTCAATTATAGTTATAGCTTTAGTTAGCTCCATTTTTAATTCAATTTAGTTTTTTAAGCAATATACGATTGCTTGTCGGCTTATCTTACTAAAAATCTGTTCAAATGCACGAGGAGGTATTGAGTTTAAAAATGAGGGAAAGCCTATCTCTCATAGTTTTATTTTAATCTCTAAATTTTGATATAGAGTCGATATCGGTTTGCAGCCTATTTTTAGACACCTTTTGCGCAGATTTTGCTTCCTGTTGATTTTATTTTTCATTTTAATCATCGTGCGCATTAATCTCACGAATCACGTATAATTACATTTTGCCTTGGGCTCACACCAATGCAAGTAGCCCAAAATGCATTTTAAAACTATTACAGCTCTAACCTTGTCCTGCTTGCAAGTCGTGGCGAAGTAACTTTGTAAGGCTATGTTATGGAATATTATTCAACGAAACCATCAACGAGTATTATAAATTTTCCATAAAGCTATTATCCAGCTATTACGAATTTCGATGTTAACAGAAACGGAGTATTGCAATGTTGTTTTGGGTCCTGGCTTCTGGTTTTGAATAACCACCATTAAAAACCCGAACGGAGTAGTCATTTCAATAAATGGGACGTTCAAGTAGCATCGGAGGGAAAATAATGCGGGGTCTGTCCTGTCTTGTAAATAGATCTCATTATATGACTCGCCAGTTACATGTACATACATTTATATCATCAATGCCTGCAAAGCGAGCCTCCATTTTGCGGTGTTCTACTTTGCTCCCCTTTGGTTGACCGCGGAGGTGATAGCTGTAAGCGTTGATTATCTCTTGTCAAGAGGGTTCGCAAAGCCTGGTAAGGCGCGGACATGTTTATATGACGGTTACCCGAGCGGTTAGCCGACCGTCGTTACTCATACATATTCTTCGACGTGATCATAACTTGAATTTGTCCCATCTGCACGGCGTGAATTTCCACCAACATCGAGCCGAACTTCCAAATGGTTAACTATTCGCGCACTCGCATTTGTGGCGGTTGACCGGCCTCTGATGTGATTGTTCTCTTCACAGTCTTTTTTTGCTTGCGACTGATCTCCATGTGTCAGGTCACAATCTTATAATTGACTCGCAAGACATCTTGCAATGAAGTTTCGTAGTTTATAAGACCAGAACAACAAAGCCCCTATGTTTTGCAAACAGCGTGAAACTTTATTATTCTTCGTATTTTTTTATTACTATTTCACATCGAGTGCAAATAGCATTTTTTATGTAATCGCTGCAGCAAATAACATCGTTTTTAACCGTGACATGATGCGCTTAATTATAGGCACACGAACATTACCGATAAAGACGAAAGAAACTGCACTGGCCCTTTTTGGCTTATTGGCCATTATCAGCCAGCCACACCCGTTCCAGTGGTTAGAACGTTGGGCTTCAAAGCTTTAGGTCTCGTGTTCGAGCCTCTAGTGGTGTACCATCTGGGGTTGGATGTGACTGAATACTGGCGACTAAAAAGCCAGAAATGACCATTCCAGTCTGCCTTTTCTTTGTTGGAAATGTTGATTTGCCTATAACACCAGCGACTTTGCGTCTACTGGCGGGGCTTCAGAGCGAGCCCCAAGGTAGAACGGAATGTGTGAGTCGCGTAACCGATCGGTAATCGTTGATCCAACAATGCGCTTTATTACCTGCAAATTACCTCTATGTATAAGCATTTTCTAATGCCCATTTAAACAAAATGTCTGAACCGAGAACTGGAAATAGTGAAAAGAGATATGTAGTGACCGGTTGTGGGCCAAAACGGGGTCAAGGTTCCCTCACGGTGAACATCTATCGGGCTGTGCACAGTTTGCGCGAGCCGATGCAAACTGTTGTACATGCACATAAGATATTTTAGGTACGGGCTTTCACGCCGTATCAGCCACAGCGTCTAGTGCTATCATTCACTGACTTACAGCCCGAAAGGTCTACAGACGCATTGAAGTGAGTGGGACGAGTTCAGTACCTTCTCGTGCCAACAGTGCCTGTACGGCAGTACTATCTTAATGACAGCCTTACATACTCTCTGCTTTGTCCTATTTATTATAATCTTGCGGCACTTCTAGAGATTTCCATGACGTTGAACAAAAGTCATGATTTTCTAGGTAATCTTACACCTAGCAGTGTTTATTGCGCCACTGTAATAGAAACGTCAAGCAGGGGAGCCGTAAAATCCACGCGTTTCCTCGCAACATACACAGTTTTCTGTGGCAGGTCAAACACCTTCAAAGCTCAGGCAGCCGCAATAATTTTGGGGGAAAATTTGCTCGCATCCTAAACCGACTGTGTTCTCGCCCACCATGGCTCCTACATGTCGCATGCCTGGTAATGAGCCTCCTAGCATTAAAGCTTCACCAGCTAGGTAAAGATCCACCACCTACTGTGCCTTGTGTATAGCCTTCAAATGCATACCCAGTGGCCCAATCTGTCGCGTAGTTGGCTTGGTTTGAAGTAACCAGAATATCTGAGGTGATATTTGAGCACAGGTTCTTCTTCTGCTTGCACCAGTCAAAACAGCGTTCGTAGCATTTACCCCTCCGACATGCTCAACTGCATGGATTTGAGCATGCAGGGTGGAAATACAGGAAGCAGAAGAACACGTGCTGCTGATAAAGAGGACGAACCAAGTTCTGAATCCCACGTCTGTTTTCTGGCGGGGGACTCGCCGATTTCGTGCATAGGACTTTGTGGCACTATCGAAAACCATTTGGAAGACTACTGTGCCGACGGTATAATAAGCCGTGGTTCACATATAACGATCGGCACGATACGTTGTTCCACTCGACGGATATGGTTTTAACTTCCTAAACAGCTGATAGAGGTGGCCTCTCATGCTTTATAACTTAAGCTGGATGTACCTTCCATCTCGGCCCTAGTTTAGGAAGTGGGATTGGATGAATTCTAGTACAGTGGAATCTCCGTTAACGAGTTTAATCGATTCCAGCATCGAGCTCGTCATTTAAAACGCTCTTCTTGCAAAACGTAGCCAATCAAACTGCATCAGTTTACTGACTGGCTGCTGGCGATCGAGGATCCACGCCCCGAGAAACAAAACTCAACGGCGGACACAGGTGCACGCACTGACAGCTTGTTAACTGAGCGGCAGCTCGTCAATAAAAACACATTTCCGCTAGTAGCTCGCTCGTTACTCAGAATACTCGTAGATGGACCTGCTCATCACTCGAGGCTCTACTGTTCTTGGTTAAGTATGTTATGTGCTCCATAGTCACCCCTTAAAATTTTGCCAAAAGTTCGTAAAAAAGCAAACGATCCTGTCTCACCTCTATTTGGATGAGTATATTGATTTTCGTCACTGCCTTTCCTTTTTACTTTTCGCTTATTTCAAAATTGCTCTCTTTGAAAGCCAAACACCTAACTTCCACTCCCGCATGCAAATTATCTTCTAGGAAGTTGTCGAATCGGAGGAGTTCCTTCTTCTGCCCCTGAGCCAGCTGGTGGACCTGCTGAGTTCAGATGACCTGAGCGTGCGCAACGAGGAGCAGGTTTACCTGGCTGCCATGCGCTGGATCCTCTACGACCTTTCTGCCCGCCTGCCGCATCTACCTATACTGCTACAGCACGTGCGTCTGCCCTTACTGTCGCCCAAATTCCTCGTTGGCGTAGTGGGTGCCAACTCGCTGATTCGTTCCAGTGAATGCTGTCGTGATTTGGTGGATGAGGCCAAAAACTACCTCCTCTTGCCACAGGAGCGACCCAAGATGCAGGGACCCCGCACTCGCCCTCGCAAACCCGCCTCCTGTGGTGAGGCGCTCTTTGCAGTGGGCGGCTGGTGCTCGGGTGACGCAATTGCATCTGCCGAGCGCTACGATCCGCGCACCCATGAGTGGGTGCTGGTAGCGCCGATGAATAAACAACGGTGCGGTGTGGGGGTGGCGGTTGTCAATGATCTTCTCTACGCTGTTGGTGGTCACGATGGTCAGAGCTACTTAAATTCGGTTGAGAGGTAGGATATCACATTTTTTGGCCGTCCACCATCACAACTTTTTTGCCTACTTCGTCCTCCTCCGAGTCTAATCTATTGTATTCGCGACCTTATCACAACTAGGTTTGATGCTAAGGAGTTATTTAGATTTGCCACATTGTCAGTTTTTCTCCAGAATTGGCTTCTGGGGGTGGTTCAGTGGCCCTTTCCCTCACTCGCTATCAAAGAGTCTGGCTGGCTAGTAGCCCTCGTTGTATCAGGAGCCCCGCCGGGTAAGCCTCAATCCCGGCGGTGTGGAGGAGGGAAAGTCGGCACAGCGTGGTCGGGAGAGGCTGCTCCGCGTCAAAAACATAGATGTAGAGGAGGGGAGATAGATCCATCGTAGGGAGGTTGGGTGTAGTAGACCTTGGCCGACGTGAGTACGGGTGGGAACGCGGTCGAAGACGCGTCTGCTGTGGTTCCCTGTCTCGGGTGGCTGGCTGGCTGGCTGGTAGCCCTTGTTGGATCAAGAGCCCCGCCGGGTGGGCCTTAATCCATGGCGGCGAGGAGGAGGAGGAGCAGCAGCACCAGCATGGTCGGGAGAGGCTGCTCCGTCATCAAAAACCCAGATGGAGAGGAGGGAAGATAGATCCACCGTAGGGAGGTTTGGTGTAGCAGACCTTGGCCGCCGTGAGAGCGGGTGGGAACGCGGTCGAAGACGCGTTTGCTGTGGTTCCCATCAAGGAGTCTATCGATAGGTGGCGAAGTTTATAACAGAAGATCTCCACAAGTCAGAAGTTAGCGAAGACGGACGGGGCTGGACAGTGTTTACTCTGAGAAAGAGCTTACAAAAGGTTTAACAGAAGAGAGTTGTTCGCATTCTTTGCACACCAGTTGTTGTGTGTGTCCGTGGGCTTTCGGGAGCCAGAGGCTTGTTCTTTGTTCGTAACCAATCAGCGAAAGGTGCACATTGATTGGCTTCGAGCTCTCGAGATGGAAGGGTCAAGACTAGCGTGACAGTGACCCGATCAGTAGACGGACCAGGGGAGGCGTCTCCTGCAGCGGATCGATAATGAGCGTGTGACGAACAGAGAAGCGTGGGGGCAGACTTTCACGCGCGACTGTAAGAGTTGGTAGGCGAGGAAAATGTGAGTCAGCGCAGTGACGCTGATAATGGGCTGGTGAAAATGATTGTATGATTCTCCATGAGCCTTCTTTATTGAAATGAAATGTACCTTTGTTCAGAAGAAAATTGCACGCTTTCTATTACCCAAGGGGATTGCAGAGCGAAGGGTGCTCAAGAGGTACTTTTGCCGTCGTAATCCATCAGTCCTATTCATCAATAACTTTTAATGACTGCTCAAAAGCTAATCGTTGCACCCCACCTTATTACCATGTGTTCTAACGGGACGATTGCGTAGCGGACTGACAGAGATTGTGCTAGCGACAATTTAGACCACAGTCTAGCTCACAGTTATTGCCGTATCTCATTAGTATGTCTGTGAATTGAATAGACATGAAAAGCCATTGTAAATGCGTAGTTTCTGCGAAGCTGGCGACCTTGAGTACCCGCCTATTTCGCATCGAGTTGTACTCTTTTCAAGACCTAGACAAAAAAATCAGACGGCATAATTTACCACCAGACATGTTCCATAGGCATCTTTATGTACTTCGTTGCCAGTCTGAAGATCTTCGACCGCCAATTAAAAAAATATCCGCTCGGTTTTCGATGTTCAAGATCTCGCCGGTGAATTTTGTACGGCCGAAATTGACGAAAATTAAGTGGCTTGTAGCCTATACTTCGCGTGTGATTGCCACATTCTTTTTATTTTATCGACCAACGTCACTAAGAGCAATTTAAAGACCCTCCGAGTGAAATTCAATCCATGCTGTGATATGAGTTCCCACAAGCGGGCGTGTACAACTGAATGCCGTCGAAGAGGAAGAAATGATCCCTAGGATATCATTCTTGTGGGTCCTACTTCTCGAGCGATGTATACAGTTCTTAACCATGAAAGTGTTAGGAGTTCACTGTGTAAAAAGCACTGTTCAGGCTGACCGGGGGAGGGGGAGAGAAAATCTCTGCTGTGCGTGTTGATTTGCCCCCTCCCCATGGGTTCCCCTCAGCCTGTTTAGTTTCCCGCCTATGCCTAGCCAGGAGGATCTAAGCCCGCTACCGCCTTGACCGCCCTAAGGGTTTGGGGATCGCGTGCCGCCACCATTCGTATTGTATTCGCACACTGTCTGTTCATAATGTCGTATGAGTTTGGGAAAGCTGGATGTACCGATTGTTCGAGTAATCGGATTTTGGCCGCCTCATGCACCTGTCCTGTTGCCTGATTATCGCCTCGGCCCACGATCTTGACCGCGCCAAAGCCGAAGTCGTTGCTAGCTGGAGTGGCGTTCACTACTATCAGTGTTGCCGTTTCGACCTTGAAGACAAAACCCCTCGACTTCCTGACAGTACCCTCTATCCACGGTTTCTCGTCGAGCAAACACCTCTTATCCCTCCCGAAGGTAGTCTTTTGGCGGTTCTGAACCTTCCGTTTCAGATTCTGTAGTCGTACCTCAGGTTATCGGACCAAAAAACGCTCGGCTAGTGTTTCCCCGCCAGTATCGGGCCTGTTCTGTGGACCAGAAGGAACGTGCTTACGAAGTCCATTTGTACGCCCGTGTCCCACATCTTTTGTCTTGAAAGTGTCAACAAACCTTTCTGCTTGGTCGTTCGACTGGGGATAAAATGGCCTGTTCCATTCCTTAATGACCTAGCAAGTGGGCGTTCGCTCGCCATTCCTGGCAGTGGAGGACGCCGGCGCCACCACTAGCTGGCAGTCGTGCAGCGCTATCTGTGATTATCGGCTGACTTCTCCAACGTAGTTACCCTCTCACCAACCGCATTCTATTGGACAGACGTTTATCCGCCCTCTTTCGGACTTTGCTCTTTCTGTTGCTCTATTTGGCAGCAAAGCGTTCAGTCGAATCCGTGGGCAAGCCCAACCCCAAGTGACCCAGCGATGGACTTTAACTCTTCGCCATGATGCGGGTTGATTGGCCTTCCCCCTCTGACTCTATGTGCTCGTTAGCTCCTCTTAGCGCATATCCTAGTAGATCTAGACAGCTTCACTAGGTAGCTCAATTAAGCCCCGTTTCAAGACTGAAGTGCTGCAATGGATGCCCACCAGTTGGCAAATGTGTGCGCGCATACCATTGGTATGCAGCTGATGGTTGCTGACAAGGAATACAATTTGCATCGTGTCAGTCGGCTTTCTGTGGCTCGCTGTCGTCACCAATTGATATCTGGCGATTGACTGCGATATAATCATATCAAGCGAAACCGGTTGTTCTCGATGCTCTTTTCGCCAATCAGAAAGGATTGCAAGCATAATCGCTACTTTTCTTAGATGTGCGTGTCAGTCGTCAGCATAGTGTTGCCGCTAGTCGGAGTTGGAATTGCCTATAAGCCCGACTCCGCTACGTCACCGAAGGGTTCTACCGTTCGGTGAGATTACTGACAGGGACATAGGAGACTGGAATAGCCATTCCCGGCGTATTAGTCGCCATCAGCCAACTCTACCATACTCTACAGAATGTAGTTGCATAGGACAGCTACATTAAAAGAACCAGTCGATAGCTATAGATGAGGATGCATGAGCGCCAGCTAGCTACGCAGTGGAACCGGAATCTAGACTTTGAGTTTCGTGCAGTTAGATAGGCCTCAGACGGCCTGCTGAGGCCTTTTTCAAAACCGGCGATTATAATGAATGCAGGTATCCAATCGGATTAATGTGGCGGAAGAAATTGAAATTGTCCGCTCTGGCGCAGAGCGGTCACGATAGTCTCTTGAATTGTTTGGGACCATACATGAATCTGGATCTCTTATTTCCCGGGAGCAACTGCTGATGGGAAGCATGCACGAATTCTGCCGTCGCAGTCTCTCGTTGTTGGGTAATGCTTTGTACTTTGTCACCCTTATAACTGCCTTCGGACAGTGCCTATTTAATTCTTTGCTGACCTAGCAAGTAAGCGTATACTCGCGATTCCTGACAGCGGAGGACGCCGACTGAAGTGGCGTGTGTTAGTTTTCATATTTTCAAAGTCATACTTCAGAAGGTTATTTATACTTACTGTAACCTGCTGCCCATGCTCAAACTAAAGAATATGACAATAAGCAGAATTTTAATTTATCCTGCGTTTTTTCACTGACTCAGAGAAGTAATCCGTCATGAGCGGGGGAGGGTGGGATTGCGGTCGCAGTCCGCTTTAGTCATTTGTTTTGTCGGGATTCATGTTCCAGATTCAATCTTTCTTTTCACCGCAACTAGCGAAAAACAACCAGTGCAAATTCAGGCAGGTGATGGTTTTGTGCGTACGACAGTCGGACCGTCGGTCTTGCCGATGTTCACCAAGAGCCTTAGTAAGCTGAAGCAACGCGCTGACTCCCGCAGGATTGTAGTGAAAGAAAATTGAGAAGAAGAAGACTCGATTGCTGGGACAATATATGTATTCGCAGGTGAATAAACATATTGTCCCAGCGATCGAGTTTTCTTCTTCTCAATTGCCTCCTGGGACACGGATGTTCGCTTGTGTTGGCAAGTGAAAGTAAACTTGCGGAGAATCTACCCCACTCTCTCACCACTCCTACACCGGACCCGCTGTCAAGACAAAAGTCGAGAAGATTGGAGACGGGGCAGGGCAGGGCGCAGGTGGCTAGCGCGACCAACATTCAACATGCGTGCCAACAGTACACCTCGCTAGGTAGGATCCCGCCTGGGAACACCCTATAGGCTACATTAAGAAGGAGCCATTGAGCCTGCCTCTCAGCCCACGGTTAGCTACTCCACACAACAAGACACTCGGCCGACCCCCGAGGAGAAGCTCTGGCTGATGAAATAGAACACGCCCCCTTTGCCGTTCTCAACAAGAACAGCCAAACGCGGCTCCCGACCAACGGTGCCTCCAGCTCGCCCGATGTTTCCCTCGCCAGTCTCAGTCTGGTAGCCTCCACCATGTGGAACACGGAAATCAGCCTGGGTAGCGACCACCTCCCCATTGTGTTCGAATTGGCCACCGCCGCCGAGCGTATCAAGGTCCCCAACCGGCTTTTCATTAATTTTAAGAAAGCCAATTGGGCAGCGTTCACGACCGAATGCGAAGCCGAGATCGATGGCCTACCGCCTCCCACCTGTGTCCACACGGCGGAGCGAGCCTTTCGTCGACTACTCCTGGCAGCAGCAAGTCACCACATCCCTAACGGCCGCATTCCCCTTCTCCGTCCTAACTATCTGCCCGAAGCCTCCCGCCTGGAACGAGAGAGAGACGAAATACGAGCGTGTGATGCCAGTGACCCGCGCGTTGGCGAACTAAATGGCTTAATCACTAAGACTATCAACGATGGCAAACGCCAACGCTGGCATGACCTAGCTTCAGATTGTAATTTCAGCGGCAACTCAGCTGCCACTTGGAAGCTTTTACGCAACCTGACCAAACCCCGGGCTGATACATCTAACCAGTCTATTATTTTCGGGGACGGCAAGTTCATTTCCAACAACGGTAAGATCGCCGCGAAGATGAACAAGCTGTTCTCGCCCTGCTCGGCGCCCAGTCCCAAAAGCCAGCGCCCACTTCTTCGTCTCCTCCATAAAGCCCCGCCCCCAGACATTTCCTTTTCGGCTGATGCCATCCTCACCGCCGTCAAGAAAATGAGAGCTTCGAAAGCCTTAGGACCAGATGGTCTGGCGTCTATTTATGTGCGCCACATCGGCCCGAAGGTGGCTGCCTACCTTGCCGCCCTCTTCAACCTTTCACTGGAAACTTCAATCATCCCTGATTGATGGTGCCAGTCGATCATTATCCCCCTGGTCAAAGTGGGTAAGGACCCCTGCCTAGCGACCTCTTATCGTTCAATTGCCCTCCTCAGTCCATTGGCGAAGATCCT
Source organism: Ligula intestinalis (assembly GCA_036362985.1). Classification (NCBI taxonomy): domain Eukaryota; kingdom Metazoa; phylum Platyhelminthes; class Cestoda; order Diphyllobothriidea; family Diphyllobothriidae; genus Ligula; species Ligula intestinalis. The sequence goes on from JAYGXS010000003.1 coordinate 49,451,180, forward strand.
GGAACGGCTCGTCCACCCAATTCTGACGTCTGTGGCGGAACTATCTTGCTACCAACATGGTTTCCGATCGGGTCGTGGAACTACAACGGCGCTTTTCGAGCTTAACGACGCTATCCTCGAGGGCTTCAATCAACAGAAGCCCGCTTCGCAGACCGTGGCAGTCTCAATTGACCTGTCACGAGCCTTTGACTGCGTCCGCCACGATCAGCTCCTGCAGGGGAACCACAGCAGACGCGTCTTCGACCGCGTTCCCACCCGCTCCCAGGGTGGCCAAGGTCTGCTAAACCGAACCTCCCTATGGTGGATCCATCTCTTCTCCTCTCAATCTTTTTTTTATGACAGAGCAGCCCCTCCTGACTGTGCTGCTCCGAATCCTCCTTCTCCTCCTCCTCCTCACCGCCGGAATTGAGGCCTACCCGGCGGGGTTCCGGATACAACAAGGGCTACTTGCTTGCCTGCCTGCAGGACTTCGTCTCGCTGAACGTCCCGACTGGCCTGGTCCGATGGTTGGCGGCTTACATCCGTGACCGTCACGATCGTGTCCTCTTCCGGGGCGCTATCTCTAAGCCTCGTAAGCAGACCTGCAGCGTCCCTCAAGGCTCTGTGCTCAGCCTGACGCTCTTTAACATCTACATGCGAGAGCTTCCACTCCCCCGGGCACCTGTGGAAGTGGTATCCTATGCGGACGATGTTACGTTCTTTTGCCGGCACCATGACATCGATCAGGCTGCACAGCTATTCACGGAGTTCATGCCTGTTGTCGAAAACTTCCTCACCCAGCGCGGAATGATAATCTCGGCAGCCAAGTCGTCCGTAACTGTTTGTACGCTTGATCCGAAGGAGTTTAATCGTTACCCGGTCATCACCGTCAATGGGGCGTCCTTACCGCTCGTCCGCAACCCCAAACTCCTTGGTGTGCGTTTTGATCCGCTTTTCACGTTCGCAGACCATGCCAGGGAGACCGCAAGCAAAGTAAGCCGCTGCACCAAGGTCCTCAAGGCTCTAGCAGGCACATCCTGGGGCTGCGCAAAAGAGACTTTGTCGACTGCTTTCAAGGCGCTGGCCAAGCCGCACCTCACTTATGCGGCATCAATATGGTCTCCTATGATGAACTCTTCCAGCCTGCGCCGCCTACAGTCAGCACAGAACACTGCCTTCCGCACGATCACGGGTTGCTATAAAATGTCGCCTATAGATCATCTTCATGCGGAGGCTTCTGTTCTACCGGTTGCCCATCAAAACAGTCTCCTTAGCCAGCAGTTCTGGTGGAGTTGTTCGCAACCTGGCCATCCCAATCATCACCGTTGCACCGCTCCCGAGGCCTGCCGCAATGTCCGGCCGTCTATTCGAGCAAGGAAGCTGTTGCCTCGTCTCTCGCGGATCTACCTGTTGATAGCTCTGCCACCAAGACAGGCTTCCAGCGTCTCCACCAAGGAGTCGTTGTCGAAGAGAAACGAGGTTACCGTCCCCCGGTCCTTTTGGGTGGCTATCCACCTCCGATTGCGGCCTCGGAACGACATCTCCCGAGGGTCACTCGCTGTACCCTGGTGCAGCTACGCAGTGGCTACTGAATGCTCCTTCGCCAGTACCAGCACCGGCTCGACCCATCCATACCTGACTGCGGTGTTTCGCCGCATGACTGCCGTCATCTGTTCGCCTGCAGTTCTCGGCCAGGCACCCACCTCACTCCCGCGGACCTGTGGCTCAAGCCGGTCGAGGTCGCGGCTTTTCTCCGTCTCCCAAATACTCCCAGTTTGGATTCCGGCGGGTATTTCTTATCCAACTATGGGCTACGACACACACACACACACACTCGGCCGACTGCAGTGTCCAAGTTAATTGGCAACCTTCCAAGCCATGGCTTTTAGCGCACCGTGGTAGCTTCAAACCCTTCGGATTGTTTTTAGTGAGGAGAAAAATTCACGGAGGGTCGCCTATCCTCTCCCCCACCGCCAGCAACTGGCCACCGCCTAGCTGATCGCTTGCCTGAGGTGGGATGGGTGACTATCCTCAAACGAGCATCACCGGCCTCCCCAGTTTAGTAGATTCAGGGCAACCTCTGAACGAATTTTGCAGTGTTGTAAATCTGCTATCTCTCATGTCTTAAGACGAGACTTAAACCTGTTTTAAATTGAACACAGGACTCCTGTATAAACTTGTTTTTGATTAGAACCCTGTCATATATTAGCTGAATCTTAATTTCTCCTGTGAATTTAACCGAGTCAAAGGAGTAATCTGTCATGGCGGGGGGGGGGGGGGCGTCGCAGTCTTCTTTTCTCATTTGTTTTGTTAAGCTTCATGTTCCAGGATTTCTTATCAGCGCAAACGGTCAGTCCCCACTTACAGTTAATTATGACCATTGAACAGTCCAAGGTTAACAGCCTGGTTGCTTACAGGTACGGCCACACGCACCTTGGTCGGACAAGCCCTATCAGCACGATTTATTTTTTCAGTGCAGGCGTTTCGCCTAGGGTTCGCAACTGCTCTTCTCTTATTCTCGGGTTTTGCTCTACTTTTTAATTGTAAGGCGCATCGTCCCGACTCTACCACCGGTATTTTCCATTTTTTTGCCTCCAGGTATGATCCACATACAAATCTCTGGTCTGCAGACGTGGCACCCACCAACACCTGTCGTACCAGTGTAGGTGTCACTGTGCTCGACAGTTTCCTCTACGCTGTTGGCGGACAGGACGGCGTGACATGTCTCAATCTCGTGGAGCGCTACGACTCCGTCATTAACAAGTGGACGAAGGTATTGTGCTTCCTTATCCTTTTAGTGCAGCGCCTTTTTTACACCCCTTCTCCCCGAAAAAATGGAGGGGACACCCAAGCACCTAGCTTCAGGTGACACCCACACAGCATACTGAATACTCCCACGTTCTCTCTCTCACTCTCACTTTCTCAAACCAAATGCTGTGCCACGGTTCCTTTTGGCGCTTAGTAGGCTATCTTTAGTTGCTTTAAAGTTAAGTCCTGCGCCGCGTTAACAGTCAAACCGCGTTTGGTGACTTATGCGCGCGTTCAACAGTGGTTGTTAAGCGCAATGCTGCGACACCCTTTGTATATGACTTCAAACAAACAAAGGGACGAAGCGAGCTTCCTCTGATAAAAACGTAAAGCAAGTGGCAGAAGCCGGAGGGAGGCGGCGTAGAAGACGTAGGCACTGTGCGCCTGTCTTGTGCTACTCCAGCTCACCGTCCGCCGCACAGTCGACGCCTTAAACCCCTCGGATGTATACTATACCCGCACGGCCGTCGAAAGTCCACCCCGCGTTTCCTCTGCCCCGAGGGCTTGCCTCTGTAGTGGTGCAAGGCCTCGGCTATTTGCAGATGTTTTGCTTGAGTTTCGTTTCAAGGATGCAATAAGGACAGCCTTGTCAGCTGTTCGCCATCACACAAGCCTTACATTAGTGGTCGTTTGCGCGAACACGTTCGGCTAATTGTCTACAATCTAATCCGATTAAACTGTCAAACCGTGAACTTCAAAGAAATTGAGCTGTCGTTTTTGTTCTTATTCATTTGGATCTTTCTGCAAAAACATTCGAGCCTGACTCCCCAGGCATCGGAGCATTTTAAGCCCCGCCCTCTTCCGTATCGTTAGTGGAAATAATTACAAAGTGTCAAGTCCCCTCGCCAGGCGAAACAACCAGGGTTGGTGAATCCTGGACCAAATCGATGTATACCTATGTACTAATCTATATCCCGATCGACAACCGGCAAGACATGGACCCGTCGGCTCAGGGGATAGGACGTTTGTCTTTAGCCCACTAATCGCGGGTTCGAAACTCGAGTGTAGCGACAGTTTCTGTAGCTATACTGGAGTTGGGTGTATGCAGCTGACGACAGCTAATAAGCTAGAACTACGCGTATTCTGCACTCCCAACGTTTGCCGGTAATATATTGGTTAAAACCCCTTGTGTTTACCTCGATGTAGCAAGCAGGCTGTTGCCGGTACTCCTCTTGTGTGAAATTGGACTGTTGCCCTCATAGCGTAGAATTACTTCAGCCGCATCTGTTTCCTTGCGGTAAACGGTTGTGTGTAATATTTCCTCGGTTCTTCGTTGTACGAGAACATCCAGAAATGCAAGTTTATTGTCACCTTCTACCTCGAGCGTGAAATTAATTTCCGGAATGGTTGAATTGGTAGTGTTGAGGAGCGTTTCTAGTTAGCCCTTTCTGGCGACAGCAAGCGTGTCGTTTACATATCGTATTTACGGTTAACGAACTAAAGAGCCGCCGATTTCAGCTAGTGCACTGCGGCAAAAAAGCCTGATATAGGTGACCCCACTGGAGCCTTCTTTCTTCGTTGATGGCATTAGTAGAAGAACAAGAATATTGTTTGAAAACAAAACTATGTGAGTTTAAGCAAGGTGGTTCCAAGACACCATCAATTCAACCATTCCGGGAATAAAATTCACACAGAAAAAGGAAGTTGGCAAACCCCCATTTCTGGATGTTCTCATGCAACTAAAAACTAACGGAACATTACACACAGGGAAAGAACCATATGCGGAAGTAATTTTACAATATGGGAGCAACAGTACAATCTCATACAAGAGGAGTATCATCAACAGCCCGCTACGTCGGGCAAATGCACCTTACCCATGCAAGCGAAAATGCGAGTCCCAGGATGTAATTGCGAAGCAGCAGATGTAGTGGCCTGACATTTCGGACTCTGTTGCATAAGAGACTGTTATAACCTTGTGTGTTCCTGTTTTAACACCAGTAATGTCCCCCAGTTACGTGTTAGGAAGAGAGGGCAGAACAGGATAGCGAATAGCACTTTACTGTCAGTTGTACTAGTATATCAGTTCTTTTTCTTGTGTGTCCATCAGCTTGTCTTCTGTGTCCGTCAGCAACTTTTGTTCTGTCGTCGTCTTGGCCAACAGCGTTTCGTGTCTCTAGCAGTCGTGTTCCGGGTCGCTAGCAGCAGAATCTCGGGTAGTCGGCAGCGCTTCCAGCAACAAAGTGCCGCCTTCAGCGGTGGCAGCATATTTAAGGGCCAGTAGTCATTGTTCCTTATTGGCTCTCCATGAGTGGCCTCTACGGGCAGCTGTCATGCCTCCAACTACCGTGTCCTCAGGTGACCGGTCGCGCCCTCGGTGACGCACGCAAGTGCATGCGTCTTTTCGTGGCCCCTGTCATGCGTGACCTCAGAACCCGGTCAGCGGCGGTCTCGCGTGTTCCCTCTTGGTTATCCTGCCTCGATGACGGCGCGAGTGTTGGGCCCTCCTAACAAAGAACTTAATAGAAGTGTGTTATTTTATGCAGAAGAGCTGCAGTATTTACAGGATACAGACGCTGTGCTACTGCATCCCACCTATCGATGATAGTTGCCCACTTGTTGTGCGCTGATTGCTTGATGGCTGGTATGCGGGTCATCACATGCTAGTCTTGGGCGTGGTAATTGCTTGGTCATCTGGCTCCCTGGCGCTAGACGCGTTTGCCTGTGCGTTCCCCTAGTCGCGAATTGCTTTGACTACACTAAACCTCAGCACAGAAAATGGGTTAGACCGGTCATTGCACTTGTTTGTAGACTGGGGGAGAGGGGTCGTCAACCATGATTCAAGCAACTCGCGGCTCACGCTGTAGTCACCTCTCGCTAGAATTTCGGCCTCGTCAAATTTGACTGTGGGGCTGGGTATCGTCGACTGACCTGCAACCTCTCCCGACGCGAATTGTTGAACACGCAGCAGCAGCAGCAGTGAGGCACAATGAGGCCGATTCTCAAGTCGCGACTCAGTCGACAAGACCCAGTCACACATTCAAATTTGACGAAGCCGAAATGCTGCAACTCCCTGTGTATGAAGTTGCCATTTTTGCTAATGTGTCTACGACAGAATTCGAAACGTCGGGCGAATAAAGTTCTTATCCCAACGGTCACCTCTATTTCCCAACTACGGGCGAAATTAGTTTTGTCTCTGCTTGTAAGTAGTATAAGAATTTAGCGCTTTTGGCCTCCTTTGTTTCCTACCTAGTTCGGATAGGCGACACGCTTAGCGCCTAGGTGTCTTCTGTAATCGGTAGCTAGATCTATTGAGCACCTGCCCGGGTGGCTTCTAAAAAAGGTAAACCAAATCCAATCCTCTTCTATTACGAAAAACTTGCTTTATACTGATCACTCTATGGACTCCAAACCACCATTCCGAATGCTTTTTCGGGCACAAGCAACTCATTTATTGCACTTCTTGGAAGCTGTCTATATACGGCAGGTTACACCAGACTTATTTTAACAGTTGGAGCACGTGGTCAACCCAAATTCGCCGTGGTAACCTCTAGCTCGAAGATTTACACCTTTTCCTCTCCCTTTGGCTTTACAAGTTTTCTATCCACTTGCGCTTACAAATTTGAATTTGATGTTTGCTCAAACTACTTATTCATGTTATGTGCAACTGATGAACTGTCGCGCAATTTTTTGGATCATAACGTTCACTCCTCTGTCAGGTCGCTAGCATGTCCACCCGTCGTCTGGGCGTCGGTGTGGCGGTTATCAACGGGCAGCTGTTCGCAGTGGGCGGCTCCGATGGCCAACACCCACTCTCCTCCGTAGAGCACTACGATCCGCGCGTGGGCACTTGGCATCGCGTCGCCTCCATGACAGCGCGGCGGAAGCACCTCGGTGTGGCAGCCTTTGGCGGCTACATCTACGCCGTTGGCGGTCGCGATGATTCTACGGAACTCTCCTCTGCGGAGTGTTACGACCCCAGGGCCAATGCCTGGTGTCCCGTTGTAGCCATGACCTCTCGGCGCAGTGGAGTATGTTGCACATGCTTTCGGTTTTTATCTAATTTTTGTTTGTCGTTTACTTGCCTCCTCGTCGACTGCCTTACTCTATTTCTCATGTCAGTAGTGCTTCATGGGTCATGCCCTTCTCTTTACGTTCTTCTCCGTCCCCATATTCATTGGTTCTTTCGATTTCTTTTCCCAGTTAGCACCATCATCATCCTCTTTCCTCATTTATTATCTCTACGTTATTTTTCTTCTCCTTCTACCACAGATTCTGCTCACACCTTCCTCGTTCTACCATCCTCTTCCTTTCACCGATTTATTCCGTTTTTTTGCTTTATCCATTTCAGTTATTCTCTCTGGTCGTTTTCGTGGCATGACCTTTTTTCTCAACTCCCACATTCATTATCATCTCGACTTTGGTTTTCTGTGTGTGTATTCGACCGTCCATTTAGTTGAGGTCCACCATATGCACCATTCAGATTTTGTAGTGAAGGTGACTGGTCTCAGGTGGTATATTATAGTGATAGCTAACGTAGTTGACGCCAACCGCACTCCCCACCTTCATTGGGAGTCAAGAAGCCCAAACGGGATCCTGCGTTGGCCGCTTTCTCCAATGCAAAAACACCGCCTAACTTAGTCTTAAATGACAATCGACTTTGCGCGGGTTCTACCGCACTATCTACCCTCACTCACCTTTAGTGGGTGTCGAGACAGGCTCATGGAGGCCAATAACGATACGGCTACTACTTTTTCTACCACCATTGATTACCAATGTAATGTAGCAGACGCGTCTTCGACCGCGTTCCCACCCGCTCTCAGAGTGTCCAAGGTCTGCTACACCAAACCTCCCTATGATGGATCCATCTCTTCTCCTCTCCATATGTTTTTTTATTACATAGCAGCCCCTCCTGACTATGCTGCTCCGACTCCTCCTTCTCCTCCTCCTCGCCGCCGGAATTGAGGCCCACCCGTTGGGGTTCCGGATCCAACAAGGGCTACTTGCCTGCCTACCAATGTAGCTGAATCTTAGTAGTGCTGGTACTATTTCTGACGCTAATATTTGTCAAAAGTGACGCTGATCTAACATCAACACTGGGCTCATATCCCCTCGATCTCAACAAAGAGTGTGAATTTAAGTTTATGATATTCCGAGTAAATACATGCTTGAGGCTCAGAGCACATCAGTGCTTGTTCTGGTTTCTTCAATGTTTCCTCTATTCACCGAAAACTGTCAGTTTCTCCTAGGTTTAGACTACGAGGACTAGAATGTTGCCGCTAAAAGTAATCTGCCAATGTTAGGAGTGCTAATTCTGGTAATCATACTTACTAAGACCAATAAATAGTATACTATAATACATGCACGTTGAAAATCGAAGGCTAGCATGCTGTCGCATCCTATATCGGGCAAAAAGTAAACTGAAGGGATAAAGAAACGTTTACGTAATAATAGTCCGAGTCCTACAATGCCTTTAGGTCGCAACGTAGAGCCGTTTCCCGCTTTTCAGGCTAATTTTAACTGTCTACAGTACCTAGCTCTAGCTTAGAATTCACAGAACATCTCCTGTCTAATAGGGAACTACTTTCTCCACAATCAACTAGACATGAAAACTTAGTAATTCCTATAAACGTGTCAGTAGCTGAGTAATAAACAGTGAGCATAACAGATGGGAATGCGAACTTACCAAATATATCTTCTTCACGCGGTTGTTGTGCATGAAACCAGAGTTGTCCTGTGACCATGCGGTCTCTGTACGGGATTACAGATCAGCAGATACAGGCAAATTACGTCGGCCTACACGACAGATTCGAGGTTCTCATTAGCGATGTCTAAGGGGGACTTGTATGGCCCCTCAGACAGGACACGGAACCAGTAATCGCCCCACAAGACAGGCGGCTTTGCGCCGAATTCTGGGGAAAATTGAGTTTGGGGTTCAGGTCAGCGTTAGGATTAACTTGAAGGTTCGATTTAAGGTCTGAGTTAGGGTGGGGGGTCAGGATTGTATTGAGGACCATGTTTGGGTTTAGGAAACGGATAGGGTTAAGATTAGGGTTCCAGTTTAGTTTTATCTTAGGGTAAAGACACTAAATTATTTACACTCACATAAATGTATACCATAGCTGCGTATTTTAGGTAGGCGGAAAATCCTTGCCCCAACTTCTTCCCCACCAGCTTCTGCACTTTCTACATTGTCACTCTATTTACCTAGCCTTATTCTCCACCGTCCTAATTCCCACTATAATTTTATATGAATTTTGCGGTATTCTAATTTATCCCCTCTTCAACCCGCCCTGCCTACGTTCTAACATCATACCTGTGCAACTTCATTTCCCATTTGCTTTACTCTTTAGGCAGAAGACCTGTTGCATTAAATGCCACCTCTGTCTTTGCTTCTTTGTCATAGGTGGGACTAACAGTTGTGGGCAACCAACTAATAGCCATTGGTGGCTTCGACGGTGCGAGCTACCTCAAGTCGGTTGAGGTCTACGACCCCGAGGCTGCCTGTTGGCGTGTTCAGGGCAATATGAATTCTCGTCGCCTCGGTGGTGGTGTTGGGGTCGTCCGCATGGCCAGTTTCAGTCGTCCCGGGGACTATCTATACGACGTTGACAGCTTCGAACGCATTTCCAATGCCCTTTCTCTTTCAACCACCGCGTCCTCTCCAACCGCTATCGTCACCTCGGCTCGTACCGGGCTCTCCTCTGTGAACGGCAATCTTGGAGAGTGCTTGGCCTCTCCGTCAGGCATCCCTGACATAAATCGATCTCTCCGCTGATCGGGTTGGTTGAACCCCTCCCCCCTCTCTCTCTCTCTCTCTCTGCTTGGCCCCAGTTGTACAATGGGTTCCTGCTTTCCAAACTGCGTTTTTCCGGATCTCAAGCACCAATCGGGCCCTCTTTACATGGATCAAGTTACTTTAATGTCAAGTGCTGTGGTGACCAATGGTCCTGTTAACCGACTTAGTTCTTACTGCCGTCTCATTGTGGGCATTCCACAATTTCTCCGTCGAGACACCAGGCGATTGTTGGACTCACCCCGTGTTTGTGGATTCTTCATGAGACGTCCAGAAATGGGCTGCTTCTTACGCTTACCAAATTCACAAAGCCTATTCAATATTTTAGATCCCAGCGTTTCATCGTGCTGTCCTTTATTATACTTCTTATGTTCTTTTACTTTCCTGCCTTTATTGGAATCAAGGCTTTTCATTATTTGTGGAAGGTTTCAGCGCGTTTGGTCTGCATCCAATAACTCGTTTTGGTGCAAAATATCCTTGTGTCAAACGTCTTGCTAAGATATCCTTCAATCTCACCCCTTGCTTTGCCACAAACGTCCAGTCTGGCGTAAAACGTCAACATCTGTCACTATGTAAATATATCATACACACGTGTTTCTTCTAATAAACTTATCACCATACGCTGTTTTGTTTACTGTTAAAATCACAGCCACTATTAGCATATAAGTAGTAATTATTTAGGTAAAAATAGTCTCTGCTCTGAGCATTATCAATTCATCTTCGTGTGATGTGCGGTTTAATTCCACGGACATAATTCTCATAAATAAAACAGTAATGATTCACGCGCAAAGCACACACTTTTCTGTAGACTTAAGTCCGCCTGTTAACAACAATACGACGTAAGCTCTTGACTCCCACATCTCAATAACTTGGGGTAGTTACAAATCGACGATTCATAAGTCTAGTTTGGCGATTTTCTTGAGCTCCTCCTCAATACTGTCTGCTGGGCACATTTTCCTAGCCCTTTGCACTAAGCATCGAACTAGATTTCGCTTCTGTTGAAGGGGTACGAAACTGTTAAAATTCGTGTACTGTCCAAACCAGGTTTCAGATATAAACAGGTACACAGTGATATTTGTAGTTACCTACATAGACCCGCAAAGTTTCGTCCAAGTATTAGGGGGCTTATAAAGAAAGCAGTGAAAACGTCCAGGAGCGGTTAAATATGTTGCCATTGTCTAATTCCACGATAAGTCTAATCTAAGTTACAATTGTTGAAAGTTTATTTACTTGGCGGTCAAAATATCGAGTATCCTTGGTGGTAAATGAAAACCAAGGATAATGATAAAACAATCGTCAATTCATAGTTTAAAAAATTCCCATCAGAGAATTCAGACGTCACTTACTGGCATGCAGTCATCCACGCTGTTTATCTCCATTCCTCTTCCCTAGACTGCTCCATCGAACCCTATCCTCACAACCAGCCATCACTTATTGACCCCATTCCCACGACTCACTTGTCCGTAAAGACGAACACGCCTGAACTTGCACCCAGTTTCTATATAAATGTAAGGCCTGACGAGAATTTGTCGAAAGTACACGTATACTCACCAAACTAGACTTCTGAATTCTCTGATGGGAATTTTTGCAACTCTAAAACAATCCAAGGATCTTGCGGTGTTAAAGGCACTCTATGGGTGCCTACGTTTTAACACCAAACTTGCTGAGGCGAAAGTACTGGCCAAGTTTATTGAGGTTAGTATGGAAAGAAACGAATACTGGACAGTGCTTCGACGTACTCATGCAGTGTTCACTACTAAAATCCTCAGGAGATACGCCGAAAATCAACTTTAAAGCGCTCGTCAGTTGCCGCCTCTCATTACTTAACGTGAATCACAAAAGAGAAGATACACAATGAGAGGCGGCAACTGACGAGCTTTCTCGAAATTATATGGATCCAATAAATCATTTTGCTGCTATTGCCATATTTAAATTTGTACCAGGGAAACGTTGCTTTAAACTTTAAAGCGCTCTTGTAAAGGTGGAGGAACTAGAGCGCCACGTGTGTCAAGGCACTGCCGTTCTAGATACTGACAGAGGAAGAAAAACACTAATTTATCACTTATACGCAGACCATAGAAACAAAACGTACGGATGTGAAGAGATCATCACTCTTACTCAAAATTCACGAGAGGAAACCACAATCAAGACTACCCAAAGATCCCGCTCGGTATGTACACAACTACTGATCTATCACGCTTGATGAAACAACACTTGAAGCATTATCCTTGGGTCCTAAATTCTGCATGCCTACTAGAAATGTTGATCAGTTAGAAGTAGAAACCCAGTTTGAGAATCTTTATAAACAAACATATGATTTAAAGCCCACCTCTGCAGAAAGTGTCCAGCACTTTAAATCCACACTGGTGAACTGTAGTTACCAGCATCTGAACAAGAGCACAACAAGCCAGGGATTACTGAGAAAAGCACACCTGGAAAAACTCAAACAGCTGCTGCAGAACAAAGACATCCTGGTTACTAGACCTGGTAAAGGAACTGGTGTCGTTATAATGAACAGAGCGGACTACATAAGCAAGATAAAAACCATCCTTTCAGATCAGATGAAATTCAAGAAAGTTGACAAAGAAAAGGATTGTACGGATGAAGTAGAGACACATTTTACTGACTGCTTAAGTAGACTCCACACGGGAGGTTTCATAAGCGACCGTGACCTCGAAAGCCTCCGACCAGTAGGCACTCACATCCCCCGTTTGTATGGCCTACCAAAAATCCATAAGAATTGCCTGCCAGTTCGTCCGATTCTGGACATGCGCAACTCATCGTATAATGCGATAGCGAAGTGGTTAACAGAGAAACTAAAATCTTTACGGCTTCAGCTGGCACCACGTAGCCATAGAGACACGTTCGAATTTATCGACGATGTCAAAGACGTGGATTTTAGCGGCACCGGGATGATCTCTCCAGACGTCTCATCGCTGTTTACAAACGTCCCGGTTACCGAGACAGTAGATTACATTTGCGAATACCTGGTGACAAATCGGCTGGAAATAGGAATACTGACAAATGCACAGAAGGAATATAGGAGTTAAGGTTAAGACGGTTCACCCTAACACCTACAATCTTCCAGACCCTGGTTCCTTAGGCGATTGGAGAGAAGGCGGTGGAAAGGCGAGAGTAGACGGAACAGTGTATTGTTTACAGAAGGGATAAGGGGAAGGTTGCCAGTAGGTTTTGCAGGGCGTACGACCGCGAAGCCCGTAGGACAGGGCGGCGTCGCCGGCCGCCGCGACCAGCGAGGCCGGAATTCCACGTGTCCTCTCACCGCAGTCCTCGTGGGCATCATGCCAGAAGACAGAGACAGAGTGGCAAGGTCGGCCTGTGATTGGTTGTCTTTGCGCAAGGCGAGACTGGGTGCGTTCGTAAGTGGCTTAGACCATTGAGCGAGAACGGACAGGGGGTGCCGAGACTTGGCACCTGGCCGCAGGGATTATTAGCGCGCAGGGCAAAGGCGCTGTCCGTCAGCTCTTGGGTTCCAATTGGATGCTAGGGCCACTACAGGAACTATTACTTAAGTGCACATTTAACGTGCAGTTCCTTTTCGACAACCAGCTATACAGACAAATAGACGGCGTTGCCATGGGCTCGCTTCTTAGACCTCTCCTAGCTGACATATTCATGGGCAAGTTGGAGAACTTTCAACCAAGTTTTTGTCGTATCACCATCTTATTTAACATGTCAATCAGCTTACGTCTTTCAACTCCCTATTCGTTGCATCAAAGTCGGAAGAATTAACAGTAGTACAGAGGAATTACAAAGGCAAGTGAATGTATGATTGTATTTGCATAATACACTAAGTTTTAAGGTTACATGGTCACATAGTCCGCTTGTTGCTACAGCTGGTGTCTGTTAAGCTGTTGTTCGAATGCCTCCAAAGCGTCAGACATAACAATCGTCTCCGGATGCTCACAATTATGCTTTATGCTATCATTATAATTATCCTAGGTAAATGTCAACTTCATTAATTAGTTGCTGTTGCGGCCGGCGTACTTTGCATAAGAAAAATCATGAAAGTCCTATACCTGCCCAAGATTTAATTAACTTTCCATGTCCTTGACGTGAAAACATAATCTCAGAAACTTCAGGCGGGCTACACGAATGTGCATGTTACTGTGTACTTCGTTGCTGCAACCTGTCTACTTCTTTTCTATAAGTAGCCTGAAATGTTATTATTGTGATAATTTTCTGCGCGCTAGTTGCCGTTCAATCGTGCTGAGTAGTCATTGCCTTGAACAGCCCCCGTCTACCGCTTGATGCCTTCGCATACACCTTTTTGCCTAACAGAAAAACGACAGTGTTTTACGATGATACAGCGGTGATTAGGTGGTTTTCGACTGATCGCAGACAAGTCACTGGACAGTGCTAGTTAGTCATTTATTTTAGCGCTGCTCATCCTAGCATACTCAATCTTCCACAATCCAATAATTGTCCTCCAGTTGGGGCTGCTGTTGCTACGTGCGTTTGCCATATGTCTTTAGATGGGCGTCGTAGCCACTGACAGGTGTCAGCTGCCCTTTGTAGTTTACGCCGCGCACCACGATACCCTCAGTTTGCCTTCCTTCGTAATGTAATGCAACAGAAGATACTGGAGTCGTACTGGCCCTGTAGTGCCTTCCACCTTCGATGCCACACCGCATATGAGGTCACGGGATTGCAAGCGTTGACCCGCTTCTAGGACAGCCAATTACACGTGCCGTAAAGTGCGCCAACGCTCAACCTCATGCCCCTCACGGCTGATAGCATGTGCGTATTTGTAGGCCGACCCCAATCCGTCTTGCCAACCACTTTCAAGGCTGACACACAAAGACCACAAGTCCCAATGTTTCTGCTGGTAATGCCTGAAAACGACCACATTGTTATGATTGCCGCACACCCACACTTCGGACCCGGCACCCTCACGGCCGGACGTGCACTCGCCCAAGAAACAGAGTCTGAAGATCGCAGCGGCAAAAGGCCTTCGCTATTAACCTTAACGCGCTGCAATAAGGTCTGCCAATAAAAAGTACTGTTTTATTATATGTTTGGGAGACCAAATACCAGTCTAATTTCTGCTAGTCGCTGAAAATGTGCAGACAGTGCCGGTTTATGTTTGCCATTCTAGCCGCCCACCACGGAGCCCCTGATTATAGCTCCAGTAAATGGTGCCCAGTCAGGGTAAGAAGTGCCAATTCTTTGCGTCTTTTACGTTATTCCTACGGTGGTCACCGAAGGAATCAGTTGGCTTTCTGTCAGCCACAGAGAAGTCTCTGAACCTTGTCATTTGCCGTTACTCCCGCCAATCCTGGCATGTCGTCTCACTTATCTCTTACGTAAACCCGTGACTGACCTCCAGTTAGACATCCTAAGCCCGGTTGCTTTTGTATACGTCTTGAGCAACTGCTATTGTGGGGGTGGGGTCTTATCCAGAAACGGGTCACCTGGGGGCCACAAACCTGTCGGTGTTATGTGCCAGTTGCTTATCGTTATGGCTGCCCTGACAGGTATCGCCGATATCCGTACATAAACCAGCCTGTGGAGTCCTCTCAGACTGAGATAGTCTTGGGACGTTTTTCAGAATATTGCGCATCGGAGACAGTTGAAAATCTATTCCGAACTGCAGTTGTCGTGAACAGAGCACTCTTTCCTACCGATGGCCTAGTGCATCTAGGAACTGACAGACAATCACCTAGTCATGCGTCGAGGCGTAGACGTGCCTACTAGTGTCCTCCTGCGAGAACAAAACTAACATGTACCTGCGGTTCATTCATTCGCATTCAGTCGCTGTCAGGTTCCTGCCTGGTCACGATATCTACCTAAATTTTGCATAAATGCAAACTTAATGGCCCAGTTTTGATTCCCATGAGAAAGTTTGTATTGTCTACATATTATTTCGCCGGAGGAAATATACTCTAGAAGCCTTGATGGAGAAATTCTTCGGGAAACGGTAACAAACTTTATTCGTAAATTTTCGACACTAGCACGCTAGGTCGTCTTCAAAAGTGAGGAAATAGTGTAAGGAACAGTTTACATTTTTAAATGTGTCAAAAAAATCGATAATGCTGTGTCAGCTTTGGTCATTAGCCTGCTTTTGTGGGTGGTCTATTTTCCAGGCCTTTTTAAGGTTGGTGTATATTGAATCCAATTGAACGTGCCTGTTGATGCAGGATTCGTTGGAATTCATAGCTTCTAAAAATTCGCGACCCTTCTTGTCTGGACAAGAGCCGACAATGCCAGTTTTGTCCCATGCAATTGGTGCTCAGTTTCTACTGTGTGCATGGCGACCTCGGACAACGGATATCGTCCTTCTACCGATTGCTGATGTTCACGTAAGCGTGTGGAGGCCGATCTGCCTGTTTGTTCGCAATAAACTGCATTGCAACAGCTACAAGGAATTTTGTAAACGACCTCTTTTCTGTCTAAATAGTCAACTATATCCTTAGGGTGTACAAGCTGGTTTCGTGAGTATGTGTTGGTTTGTGTGCTACTTGGATTTGATACTTCTTCAGGTGTCTTTCAACGAGTTTAGACACGTTTTTAATATGTGGAAGTGTTCGCCAATTTCTGGGATTAGGCACTTCATAGGAACATTCTAGTTTCCTTTTGTTTTGTTTAAACTTTTGCTGTTTCATGCATTGACGCACAAACTCTCTGGGGTAGCCGTTTTTTTGAAAACAGTGTGAATAGGTAATTGAGTTCGGCTTGGTAGAGGTCAGGGTTAGAACAATGCGTTTTTGCTCGATTCATTAGGGTGCTAACAGTACTTCTCTTGTGAGCAATAGGGTGGATGCTCTTGTAATGAAGGATAACATCAGCATAGATTTTTTACGGTAAACCGATGTTTGAAACGTTCCATCAGTATTACGCTGTATGAGGACGTCAAGAAAGGGGAGTTTGTTGTCAATTTCGTTTTCAAGCGTAAATGTGATTCCAGGTATTGTTGAATTGATAATGTTGTGCAGTATTTCCAGTTGGTCCTTTTTAACAATGACAAACGTGTCATCGACATATCGTACCTACAACTTGGGGTTAACTAGTGGTAGGGCCATGGTTTCTAATTTTTGCATAGTTATTTTGGCCAAGAAGCCTGAAATTGAAGACCCCATGGGTGCTCCTTTTATTTGTTTATAGTATTGTTGAGCGAACGAGAAATTCGTTTCCAAACATAGATCTAAGAGTTCAAGCAGGGCAGATGAAGGTGAGTCCATTTCGTAGGAATTAAGTAATTCTTCTGTGTATTGTCTTGCTAAATCTAATGGTATTGATGTGAAGAGAGAGACAACATCAAATGATACCATTAGTTCGTCCGCTGTTATTTCAAGCCCTTTTAATTTGTTTAAAAACTCCATGGAGTTGTTGATTGATGTTTCAAAATCTTTTGTCAATGGGTGAAGTTTTCGAAAGAGCCACTTTGCGATTTTGTAATTGGGTGCGCCGATTAATGATACTATCGGTCCAAGTGATACTTCGGGCTTGTGTATTTTAGGTAGTCTGTAGATTTTAGCTATGTTTGGTTCGGTTTGTCTTACGGTCTTCGCAATATCTCCTGATATTTCTTTCTTCCCTGTAAGACGTTTAAGTACCTTTTCAATATTTGCATTTTGTGTTTTGGTGGGGTCCGTACTAAGGGTTTCGTATGTTGACTTGTCCTCTAGTAGTGATAGCATTTTTGCATCGTAATCTGTCTTGTCCAAGATGGCGGTTGAGCCTCCTTTATCTGCAGGGAGGATGACAATGTTTTTGTCTGTTTTGAGAGATGTAAGTGCTTTCTTCTCTTTCTTGGCTATAGATTGCATCATTGGTCGTTCATACTCTGTATCCAGGAAAGTTAAACTGCGATAAATTAACGACCATTCTCCAAAAGACTCGCAATTTACTTTGATAATTAGTTTTTATTAGCAAAGCAACCATTTATTCTGTCGAAAACCAATCAGTATATGCATGGTGGCTGGAAAATTTACGGCATTATACAAATGCCAGGAGAGGAAAAAGGTATAAAACAACGAGAAAATCATGAAAAAAATCTTAAAAACGAGAACATAGTAGTACATGGCTGATTTATATTTAAGTGAAGGGCTGATGTAATTCGGACTAACATGAAAACAATTAATTTGTCCATAGAAGACTGGTCTATTAAATGATTGAGCACACAGTTCAGTTTTGATTGCATTCAAAATTATTTCGCAGGCGTACGAAACAACTTGGATACCCGGAACAGTCTGATTTCATCCAAGCCTGGACGGGTTTCCTTCAATAAAGCAGAGTTGCAATGCATTCTTCTTTGGTATATGGCTTTTCAGCCTCAAATAAATTCAATAAATAAAGAATCAATAAGCACAAATAACCATAAACTACCCGCTCAAAATTATATTAGAGCATTTCTTGAATTAGATAACCTACTGTACGTCACGCAATAGAATCGATATGTATGAACGCATTCTGTTGTGTGGTTTGATAATTACAAATCGTAAATCACTGAACAACGTCCTTTGAAAGATCAACGCATAGCTGAATATTCGAATGACTCCACGGCACACAGTGAGCCTCGTAGCTCAATGGTAGGGGGTTGGCTACCCAAAAACTCTTTCCTGTTGTGTGGGTTCGACTCCCACCGAGGCCAAAAATTTTTCACAATTGGGCCAACTGATTTAAGCAAATCTGCCAAAACCCCTAAAAATTAAGTGGGCCTAGTAGTCATTCTGGTGGATTCTTAATGATTATTTAGGATATCTTGCCTGGGCAGTCAGCTTACTGTATTCGTATTGGTGGACTCCATACGAGCAGTAGTTTGAGCGGGCAAGATCAATCCAAGTGTGATTGAATTCACGGCACACGATGAGCATCGCAGCTCAATAGTAGACCGTTGGCTGTGTAACAGCTCTCCCTGCTCCCCCAGTGAGGCCGCGAATTTTCAACACAATTGGGTTCATCGAAATATTTTATCTAATAAATTTCCGCAATTGTCGTGCTTTCCACTTAAATGAACCAAAAAACAACAGTCATCTTCGCATTATACATGCAGTAGTCCTTGCTTCTACTACAGGGCACTATTCCCTTACTTAGAGCCCACATATGTAAACATTTCGTGAAGATCTCAACGAAAAAGAAATGCCTTAAAGAAGGCCTAGCCCTATCGTGTGCAAGCATAATGACGTTTGCTGACTGCCTGGCTGAGGCTTCGGCCGCAGCCTACCCTCGAAACTAATCGTCTTTAAGGCACGTAATCTAACGGTTCACTCTGGGCGTGGACTACTTAATGCCCAACGAAAGTTACGACGTAAAAGTAATTTTGACAGGCGAGAGCGAAATCATTCATTATGCCAGGCCCCGCGTTTGGAGACGGCACAGTGGCAGCAGCGGACTGCCGCCAACCGACACTTGCAGATTGGGGGGAGGGGGTGGCGTACCACGAGCCTCCTCTGTGCAGGTGCCTTGAAACTAGCTTGTGAGGGGTCTCAACGTCACCGCTTGGCGTCATACCTGTGCCAAATAAGCGACACATTAATTTATTTTGCACTAGACCATGCTGGGTGCACAAAGACACAAAGCATAATGGGGCTGCGCAGAAGACCGAGCCTTTGTCGTGGTAGAGTGGCCATACAGCAGCACTGTCCTTTGTGCACGTTTTATTAAGAACGTACTCTGAAAGCAGCACTACAAAGCTGGGCACCATAGTGCACTTGAACGCTCTTCGTGAAACGCTTGGCCGCGATGGTGACTGAAAAAAATATGAAATTTTATTACTTGAGAAGTTCAGAAAATAAATTGGCGAGTACTATAAATATTTCGCCTTGCAACAAGGCAAAAACTGCTTGGAATTCCAAGCTTCCCAAATGTATCAACCAGGATGGGTGCATCCTGAAACAGACCAGTCTATAAATACCTACTTGCAATAGAACATACGTTTGTTTTTGATAAACTATTGTCAGGCCTTTACATTTATATGGAAATTCAATAAATAAACTATGCGGGTTGGTCGAAAAATAGTACGGTCGTCAGGGGAGAAGGGAGGGGGAGGATCGTAGTCAAAATGTGATCAACGTGAGGGGGACTGGTAGTTGACCAAGGTGATAAGTTGCTGGCTGTTGAATTAACGGCTTTTGCCTATGGTAACTGCTGCGCCGCGACGAAGTCCTTTTTGGCGCACAGGACCGGTCGTTGTAGCCTGATGGTGGCTGCTTCTGCCATAGCCTGACGAGAATTTATCGAAGATAAAATTATTCTCATCAATTCATCTTTTGAATTTTCCAATACGAATTTTGAACATTAAAATGTTTCTAAGAAGACGCAGATTTTTGCCCCATTCAGGTCGTGTTCATTTGGTGCTTTTCGAACGAAACAAACCGAGTTAGATAAGACTTTCCTTTGACGGAACATTTCTCATCGAGTTCAGAATGATTTTCGAAAAACAGCATCACGATCGTTGATGAACGTTCACCGATCGCTAACGAAACTTACTCGTACCGTTCTGCCTTGGGATTCATTCTTGGACGCCGCCAGCAGGCATACTGTGGCTAGTATTATCGACAGATTAACTTTGCCGACAAAGCCAAGGGAGACTGGAATGGCCATTTCTGGTTCGTTAGCTGTCCTCAGCCAGTCATACCCAACCTTAAGTGGTGTACCACCAGAAGCTCGAATAGCACGTAAAACAGTATTAAAACGCAAGCTGAATATAGAGAAGCACGTGTTACATAGTTTTAATGAGCGTAAATCGAAACACGTATTCGATAAAATTTCACATTTCATAGTTTTTAGTGCCAGCAAAATTAACCTTAATAATATTAAAAAAAGGTTAAGGTGGTTCTGTCAAAAGGTACATAAGGATCTTTTAATTGGCACAGTGGATTTCAGCGTCATAATCGGTTAAAAAGGCTCGGATTTCCCATTCGTAAATCATAGAAGTTTACCAGATACTTGACATATTTTTGACAATTCATTGTCGACAAAAATTACTATACGACGAGGAAGCCTGCTTCAATTTACATTTTTTCGAATATTCAAATTATAGTGACCGGTCTCTATCGATTTCAGGTGCCAAATAAATGGTCAGTGACCGAACTGGGTAGTTTTGCATTTCAAAGTTAGAATTATGTTGTACAACCCTCTGCGGATGTGGCATACTCAGAGGTCGGCTAGGCATCAAGGCCAACTCAAAATTCACGTTACAATTCATAGCATGACGACAAAGAAGGCACTTGACCCTAGCCATTTTTTAAAAGCATACAACGTACAGCTACATCTTAAGCGCAGTGTACTCAATTAATAACGCAAGTTCACAAAATTGCTGAATAGAGAGGAGAGGAGTTTGCATAAAGTGTCGTTCATTGCAATTTTAGTGACCCTGAAGCGTCTTCTGTCTCCCATGTCACGTCATACAATGAGGTCATGCGATTGCAATTCTTGACCTGCCTCTGGACAGCCACAAACTCCACGCGAGTGCTTGTCTCACGGGGTGGCAAGCATATACGCACTTATACGCCGATCCCGATCCGCCTGGTCAATCACCTTCAACGCTTACTCACAAAAACATCGCTTTCCAGGCGCTTGTGACGAATTTCGCGCCTACACACTTCGGCCACTGTCTTACTCGGGTGCAGACCTAAGCTCGTCCGACAGTAAACCTTACTCCTACTCATTCGCCTCTTCCTTCTGCACAGAATAAATTATTTCTACCACTTGGCGTCTTCCTTCTTATCTTCCCCTAAGGAACTGGGCCTGATGATTGCAGCGGCAGGGGTTTACCTGCTAACTCAGTCCACAGCGATAAAATCATTTTGCAATTATTTAATCTTTCAAATTTATGTTTCTGTAAACACCCGCATGTACACAAGCACAGTCTGCGCTTCAGACCATTTCATGTATTCATGGTGGGCAAATGCAATGTTGAGAACTGCACGAGACATTGAATTAAGATAACCGTAATCGAACTGGGGTTTGAGCCACTCAGTCTTTTGGTTAATCGAGTTCCAAATTTACTCTTTGGAGGTCAACTGCTTAAATATTTCCTTGCTAATTTGTATACATTTTTACGACGTACTAAACAGTTCAATCAAAATATTACTTCGAACTCAAAGTCTTTATTCTGCTCACAATGAGTAAGCCTTATTCCTTATTTGAAAAGCCTTGTAGTTGTACAACCACTGGCATTGGTTATTTAGTGGATCCCCTGGCATTCTTAAAAGACGTTTATGCATATTATCGACTGCAAATATTAGAATTAACCCTATAAAATCCCAAAATATGAAGAGAAAGGATAAGTTTTTGGATGTCTCTGATGCAAATTAAGCTATGAGCCACGAAACTATAGTGAACCTTAACAAGAAGAGCATTAAGTCCCGCAGAAATGTCAATGCAATTTGACCAAATCCTTATAATGAGATAAATAAGATACATATGGTACAGTTAAAAGCTTTATGGACAAATATTCCTCTATAACTTTATAATGCCCTATCAGAAACAAATATGTATTGCAAGTGAAAGAGTGTCTGATATTTTCTTTGGGCATATGTATAGATGGAATGGTTGTAGGTCAACCTGAGCCGAAACGACGTTTTTTTGGTAAGTTGTGAATAGAAATTTTTCAGTTCACTGCAAAGCATAATATCAAGTAAAAAAAGCACACAGCGCTTAGACAGTCAACACTTAACTGCCTATACTACTAGCTGCTACAGCTGCTGTCGGGGTCCAAGGCAAAAGCGGAGAAAGACAAGGGAGTTTCGTTAGCGGTCAGTGAACGTTCATCAACTAGTGCCAATATCTCTCGACTTAAACCGGCAAGACAACGAGCTTGGGGTGTTAGACTCTCATCAAAAGGTTGCAAGTTCAAGCGTCGAGTAATGCACCAGTTGGGGCTGGGTATGACTGGCTGACGACGGCTACTAAACCAGAAATGATCATTGTACGCTTCCTTGGCTTTGCCAGCAATACTATCATGCTAATTGCCTGTAGAATTATGCATATATATATATAGATAATAGAAGCGAAAATCCAAGTCCCGGGCATAAATGAGAAGAAGAGGTGATCACGGGAACCATAGTTTTACTTTCTTGACGTTTCAAAAGCGTACAGGCTTCCGTCATTAGAGGTGGGGGTTGTACTGCGCATCACAGTACATATACATATATATATTTATGAAAAGACAATTAAAACGATAAAAGAGCTTGTAACTAGAAAATATAACTTAAAGAAGGGTGTAAAAACTAATTATCTTGCGACCTAATTCCCAGTTATTTCAGTCATAGCAGGAAGCCGATTCTTGAACGAGTTTTGCTCCAGCTGCCAGCAAACACTTGACTCCTTGAATGTTTAAATGTATTTTTAATAACCTACATAAAAGCATTGTTAGTTACTCTTAGTTTGGCAGTAAATTAGGCATTTATCAAATGTTATGCTTTTATAAAAGGTGGTTTTCAAGTTAGAAACGAATTTTCTAACCAGAATAGATGTTTAGATTGTGAAGAGATTATTCATAAAGAATTGTAGGCGTTAAGGTCCACAATAGAATCATAGCTGTTCATTGCACGCTGTTGCATTTATTTCATACAACCTGGTCCACATGCATTGCAAACATTTTTTGAACCAGATATGTTGTCTTCCTCAACACGTATAGCAGTGCATGCATTCCCTTACACTGTTAGAAAAATATCTAACATAGTCCATATCCACAACGAAATTTTATCTACCCTATAGGAAGTCCTCGTAGTGAATAGATATTTATGATATTCCTTAAATGGAAAAAATACAATTTGTAGGTTGTAACAGCAGGTTGGCTTTAAAATTATTCGAGAATTGGAAACGTTTTTAGAACTGATAATGATATTGCTTCGTCGTGGTTAAAATTGGAAGAAGACGCAATTTACTACCAAACGAGTGCATGAAACAGCATTTTGTGCATTTTCCCTATGAAATTTATTTGCTAGACGAACTCACTTATTTCCTTAGATCGGAGCCACCTTCGGTTTATATTTATTTGCTCTTAACCTCCCTTTGGTGATTGCAAATGCATAACAGAATGACCACATATGGGGTGAAATATTGCAAGAACTATCAATTGCCTACCCGTTCGGTTAAGCGATGATATTATGAGGCGTCGATATAATATTTGCTTTTGCAAACATTTGAAATGCGCTTGGTCACGGTGAACTGTTTTTGTGTGTAAAAAATGTTTTTACAAAATCAGGCATCAAGAAGCAATTCAGTGATGATTATTTTGGAACTTAATTATCTGATAAAATTTGAAGCGAACGCTCTTTTCTTGCTTATGCAATGTTACTTCTTTAAAATTATCATGTGTATTCAGGCATTCTTAGACTTAATTACGCTTGTGTGCGTCATTTTCCTGTCAAGGAACCGAAAGACATGCCTTCCTCAAATATAAAGTTAAGAGAAAAAATTCATTTACTGCCGGAAAAAGTACAAGAAACAATATTTTGGCAAAGGGTTTACATACAATATATTTGAGTTTATGAGGATAACATTGAATAATGCAGGTGCCAAAAAGAGGCACAATTCAAAGCCGGCATTCTATCATGACTGAAATATCTTGAGATCAAATCGCAAGATAATTACTACGAGAAGCCTACTGAGTGAAGTTTTTGAAACCGTAGGCGAATTTTACAAGTCCGATTAGCATTTCATGAGGAATGCAGTTTTTTTTACCAAATATTTAATTTTCCTCTGCATTGAGCTAAGCGATGAGGTTTATTGCCCGGGACTGTATTTGCAGCAACAGTTGGGAAGCATCGGCTTCTATTCCTCCTCTAGGTGACAAAAACTAAGTAAGGAATACCGCAGGTGAAACTAATTTTCTATGTCCTAATTTACACTTGTTAACTTGGTACTTCCAATCTGCAGAAATAATGAACGGATGGTACATCACAGAATATGATAGTCTGATACCAAGTGCCATCCATTTTTGAATTGCACACCTATGTAACATATTCTAGGAGACGTTTTTGAGTAGAAAATCTTCCTTAAGAAGGCTTTTAACATGAAAGTATTGCCCCCGACCACGTCACGATGCGGGCTCATAAATAAACTCTCAGCCAGTCACCTAAAAGAGCTCAAATCTTTAAAAATGACTACTAAAATGCAAGCATACAATATATCTCTCGGATTTATATATCAAATACTAGTCAAAAACAGATAGAAATGAACACAGCCAAGCTCGTTGAGGTGACGGGATACGAAGGACACATATTAGGACAATCAAGCATCGTATATTTTAAGTTATGATTGCAGCATGCTATGGCGTCAAGGAAAAATAACTAGTACCCCCTCATATTAATCAGTGTCCTTTCTTCTGACACCTTCTTACTTTTCCGTTTAATCGAATTCGGTTTTTCAACCTACCGCTTCCATAATTTTCTGTTCCAGTAGAGATTTTTCACAGATTTGAATAATTCATTTGACCCACTTTTGAGAACCTCGGGAGCGTTGATAGGATTCGAACCTACGCCACCAAGGGGAGGGCTTCAGTACAGCCAACGCTTTAGCCAAATAAGCTACGAGACCCCCACCGGAAGCTGCGAGTTTAATCACCTTTGAGCCAATTCATCCACCCAACCTATTGCAACGCCTTTAGTCTGTGGGATGCGATTTGGTCCGGCCGGATAATAAGCGATCTAACGTATCCCAACATGTATAAGCTAGTGGAATAGGATAAGGCGTGGAAGGCCATAGTGTCAGGGAGAATTTACTGAGGTAGGAACAAGTGTAGTATGTGAGTAATAGGAAAGTGACTTCCAGTCGAGTGCAGGTTAGCCGTGAATGAGCCGGAGTCCAGAGAGTCTGCAACCGAACAGTGAGTCATCGGCTCTGGAAATGACTGAGCGTAAACATCTCGTCCGCATCTCGAGCACTCCTCTCGCCTTGAGAATTGATTGGCTAGTGAGGCTAGACCGCCTTGAAAAAGACAGACAGGAGTGACCTTGAACGGAGGCCTTGACTATGGTGTCTTGCGGACGCGTGGTGGTCACGCCAGACATGACCTAGTCCACGCGGCGTCCGAGGAAAGCATGACTAAGAAAGAGGGTCGCTACAAGTCCACCAGTTCTGATAAAATAGGTTTAGAATCCACCAGATGACTACCAGACAGATAAAAATAATTATTTTGACCCAGTTATGAAAACCTCGGTGGCCTCGGTGGGATCTGAACCAAAGCCAGCAAGGTAATCGCATTATTACAGCCAACACTCCACCCAACCGTGCTACGACGCCCCCTGTGGAGCTGTGATTTCAATAGCACTTGGTTCGATTTATCCGCTCAGCCTACGGAACTCTATTGCACCCACTAATTCTGATAGAGTAAGCTGGCTGCCAACCTAGGGTTCCCTAATCAACCAGCCTGGAATCCATTAGATGACTACCAGGCACACTTAATTAAGAAGGGTCTGGGTAGATGTAGATAATTATTGGAATGCAGTTGTGAAAAACTTGGCAGCCTCGAAATCAGCAAGGGAAAGCTTTATTGCAGACAACGCTCTAGTTAGCTGAGCTACGAAGTCCCCGCCAGGGCTGTGTGTATATACTCACCTTTGAGTCAATTTACTTACACAGCCTACGAATAAGTATGGAACCCAGCAATTCTGATATGGTAAGCTGACTATCCATACAATATTACCTGAAAGTCGGTTATCGGACCCCAGCCTCCATAGATTTCTGTTTTTGATGGTTTATAGGATACAGTTTGACCACAAGCAATAGGAAATGGCTTCAGTATTGCAGCATAGGGAAAACCTCTTATTCTACATTGTTGAGGGGCCGAGTTAATTGGCATGAGTCTTTAGATCTGAGTATCCCATAGTTACCCGTATGTTGGGAAGACATAAACATAGCACGAATGATGACAGTATACCGAAGCCCGATTAACAGTAAAAAACTGATAAATCATTAAAATGATGAGTGCACGGATTGTGGTGTCAAAAACAGGTTTCAATAGCTTTGATTTACTTGTATTTGGAAATCGCGATCTGGCCTTCATTGGCTGTAGTTGTGTTTAGCACCTTGCTCATCAATCCCTTTGCTTGATCGAGATCTTTCGTATGGATGGGTCCGTTCCGCGGCTATCATCAGAAGCATACACATCCCAAGGATAGCAATATCGAGGAGCATGATGTTCAGCCGGATGCGAAGTGCTTTTCAAATGTCCTGTTACAGAAATTATGTATGGGGATGTATCTATATATAGACCCTACGGCAGCTCTCGATGAAAACATTATCTGAAGAACAGGAGACAGTCAAAACCTCACGCGTTTCTAGTTGGCACTGGCCCAATCACTGAGTCATGCTCATCTGTCGAGCAGACAGCGTCATCAGGTGCTTTTCGGGGCTTCTGTGAGCTTTGAAGTACAACGAAACCCTCCAATTGAGGGCATCGAGTAGCATAGCGACACCATCAAATCAAAAGAATAAAAAGAAAAGGATTTACGCGTGAATTAATTACCATTAAGTACTGAACAGCTACCATGCTTATTTATGGATGGTACTTTGCATACGGTAAAGTGATGATGACTTACGAACACTTCGAGCAACCAACGGTCTTTCTGAGCCTAATTCGCTCATAACTTGAACACCGTCGATACAGTCGACTGTCTAACTCATTAAATTTCGTGGTTAAGACAAGCAAATTCATGTTGCACGAAATCAGCTCATGCGGCCTTCCCCACGTTTTACAACAGTAAACTAAGCACCAAAAATAAAAAGATAAAGGTTGGTTGATTAAGTACTCGTAACTAATAAAAGAGTAGTTAATCTTCCCAAAAAACTCGAATTTCTGTAGGCGCTTTTCAGGGCTAATGTGAACTTTGAAGTACAATGAAATCCCAATTAAGAGCATCGAGTAGCATAGTGACATCATCAAACCAAAAAGAAAGGAAGGAGAGGATGTACACGTGAATTAAGTACAAGTAAGTTCTGAATCACTACCATGTTTATTTATGGAGGCTAATTTGCATACGGTATATTGCTACGTAAAGTGATGCTTAATAACGACTTACGAACACTTCGAGCATCCGAAGGCCCTGCTGGATATAACTCGCTCATAAGCTGAGCAGCGTCTATACAATAAATTTTCTATCTGATCATGTATAGACATGATAATTAATGTTGCACTAAATCAACGCATGCGGCGTCCCCCAAGTGTTACAGCAGTAAACTAAGTACCATGCGTAAAAAAGCGTTATGTTGCTTGATAATTTAATATTCACTAATAAAAGAATAGTAAATTTTCCCTAAATTCTCGAAATTCAGATAATGGCTGCATTGAAGGTCACTGATCCTATGTTAAATATCAGTGTGTTTGAGGCAGAGGAATGAAATGAAGGATAAGGACAAATACAGCAGGCTAGCTATTTGTTTGCAGTCCATGTACATTTCAAACAGCATTAAGTCTTATTATTTGTTTGTGCACCGATCTATTCCTCAGGATGCGCCCATCCTGGGATAATGTTTTTGCGAGTCGGATCAACCAACTGTGTTCCGCAAAGCCACTGATAATTGATATGTTACTAGCCAACTGTCAGTAACATATCAATTATCAGTAGCTTTGCGGAACACAGTTGGTTGATCTGACTCGCAGAAGCATTCCTGAGGAATAGATCGGTACACAAACAAATCATATATACTCCCGATCTACAACCGGCTAGACATCGAACTCGATGGCTCAATGGTTAGGACGTCTGCCCCTGACCGGCGAGGCGCGAGTTCGAAACTCGGGTGCGGCGGCAATTTCAGCTGCTACACTAGAGTTGGCTACCCGTGGCTGATGAGGGCTAATAGCCCGAAATAGCTATATCACGGTGCCTTGTCTGAGCCGGAATACTCTTATGACAAAAAAACATTAAGTCTGTCAGACAGGGAGATAGGTCGGGAACGCTTTTTCTCAAAAAGCGTGGTTGGATCGTGGAATGCGCTTCCTCAGGATGTCGTTATGTCGGAATCGCTCGAGGGTTTTAAGCGAAAACTGGATTGATATAGAAGTGCACGATGGATCGGAACTGACAATTTGCAATAATAATACTACTTTCAATTTTTCAGTAGTATTATTTTTTATACCCATTCATGTTTGCTATTTAAAACGCCCTCCCACGCATAGCCTCATGCGAAGGTCTCCGCGGTCTACCCTAATTGGCTATCTGCATACCGTGATTACCCCGCTAGCGATCTTATCAGCCAGGCCTGACGGGCTAAACATTCACCCTTGGTTCGACCCAAAGCGGACTGTCGACGATCTGGACGGATGCCTCTGTTTTTCCAGTTCCGTTGGCGGACTCTGCAATCAGCAAGAAAGGATCAGGACGCGGCTTCCACATGGTGATGATCCTGGGAACCTTTGCAATGCCCCCCGTTGGAACCCCTTTTTTCTCCTAAATCCCACGCATTAGCCCCACAAGAGCGATAGTTTTTCTCCTAAAAATCCCTGAGGAGTTTTTTTCACTGTCTGCTCCTACTTTCATCCTATGACACAGGAAAACTGGCCTCGCCAACAGTCTGGGAAACAAATTTTCTGCTTCCACTGCACACCTGTACAAATAGGGCACTCAAAGGAATTTTTCCTACATATCCCTCAATATACTGATACTGATACTGTATGTGATTGTTCCGCACAAAATCAAGTTTTTGTTGTATGAGACATTTTTCTTTGCCTTCTATTAATTTCTTTTGATAATTGCAAAAAGATTTTCTATAGGACTCAGATACGGGCTTTTGGTAGGAGTAAAAATAGATGGCAGGCCACACGTGGAGAGGCTGGCTGTTTTCTAAAAAGTTAGATTACAGTCGCACGTGTAAGCAACTTCATACTGTCTTGTATACATTGGGATAAATTGTTAGGACGGTAGCCTGACTGAAAGCTAGCAACTTTGTCAGCTCTTCTAAGGTGTTGTGCCTGCCGCCCACCACAACAAGGATTCCTTTGTTCAATAGCGTTCGCTGGGCTGGCCCCAAGCAACGACCTTAGACCGGACGGGCACGCGCGCATGCTAGGAGCTTATGCACGTGCCAACTGGTCGCAGTTACCCCCATGCAGTGTTAGTATTATTCCTAGCAATCGGCTCGGATTAACTCTCAGGTCATGCTATCGGTCCGCCCCACACAAAGGCGCGCGCAGCCGTGCATGGGCAGCCAATGCGGCCAATCAGGTCACACGATAACGCGTGACCTACAATCTCTGATAAGCCACTGACCCTAACAAACAGGGGGAGTTGCATCATACACCGGCCAGCGAGGACACGTTAGCACTTTCCCAATGCCGAGCCTGCTCCCGAGGCGGGACAAAGAGCACGCTGGAGATCAACCAGTGGCAACAGCCACCCGAGAGAGCAACTCCGCGTTTTGTACACAATAATCCCTCCTCTGGGTGGATTCCAGAATTATGCTCTTCTTATTGTGTTCGTCCTTGGGGATTCCAAAGGGCGTAATTCGATGGCGATGCACGTTAGATCCCACTATTACATCATTGGCGACGCAGAACTCGTCATTATAACAGAAATTTCCTTCGGTCACATTTCTTTGTAATTATTTGTGGTGTTCGATTACGACGAGGTTCAAATCGTTTGTAAAATGCTGGTTAACACTTTGCGCTTTCCAGTATTTTCAGTCGATTGTCCATAACTACAGACTCAGTTCTACTTGTTTACCAAAATTTCAAAATAAGATATTTCTCAAAAGCATCTACATAAATAGTGATCTTTGGATACTCTTGCTCATGCAGTTGTCTGTTTTGGTTATGGTTTTAGAAGTACCCTAACATATCAACTCATTGGTGAGAAAAATAAACATTCACAACAAAGGTCGCAAATTAATGTGTCGAAGAAAATTTTTCAAGAAATTTTCTCTTCAAGAGATACCTTTCGAAAAAGCATTTTAGATAGATATTTCTCCGTCAAATATCTGTGTACTCAACTGTTTCCGAAGGTCAAGTCAAGGTAAAAATAGGAAATTCTGACCGCTTTTTGACTTTCTTTGAACACTTTGTTCTGTATATTGGAGCAGTGTTGGGTATATTTGGTAACTCTGAGGTCTCGTTCTATGATTGCAACAACAATCCAAAACCACTTCTACTCTTGATTGTATTATGGGAAGGCAGAAGGATTTACAGGAAACTGTAGGATTGTGCGTATTTATACTTACCAACTACTGGCAAGAGCACCTCTGCCAGCGTTAAAAGTGAGAAATCAGCCAGGTGTAACTCTCGCAGGGGGTTAAGTGAGTAAAACCCAGCAACTGCAATCTTCAGATCATGGTAACTTAGTAGAGGAGAGAAGTTGGTAAAGGCCAAAGTAGTAGGAAGAGTTTATTGTGTACACAAGGGAAAGGAGAATAGATGAAAGAAGTCTGACTTGGGATACCACGACCGCCAGGGAGATTGACCGGGTTTCAGGTGACTGTTTGAGAGCAGTCAGGCCAGTAGACACAGAGAGAGTGCGCATTCATTGGCTAGGTCGGAAGACCGGAATGGCAATTTCTGGCTTGTTAGCCGTCATCAGCCGTCATCAGGGGGTTCCGACCCCTGAGATTGGGTATGACTGGCTGATGACGGCTAACAAGCCAGAAATGGCCATTCTGGTCTCCCTTGTCTTTGTCGGATCCATTCTATCATATTCTGAGGTCGCTAAGCGACAAGCCTGATATTGCTCAAGTACGAGCCTCAAGGCACTTCCGGGACAAGTATGTGCCCTTACCAGATAGATCGGATGAGTACCTTTGTTCCATCATATCCCCGATCACAACCGACAAAGCCACGAGCCCGTTATGCCGAGGTAGGGTGGTAAACTCAATGACCAAAGGTCCCGGGTTCGAATCTTGGGGGTTCAGACCCCTGAGATTGGGTATGACTGGCTGATGATGGCTTACAAGCCAGAAATGGTCATTCCGGTCACCCTTGTCTTTGTCGGATCCACTCCATATATATATATTTACTATCTATATACATGCATATACAGTCGTTGGTGAATGTTCATGGACCACTAAAAGAATTCACTAATCCCGCCCCGCGTTTGCCTTGAGCGGTCGGTGAGCGTTCATCAAAGAGTGTCAATATCTTTTGACCCAAACCGGCAAGACAACGAGCTCATGGCTCAGTGGTTAGGGCATTAGAACGTTAGGCTTCGATCAAAATGGTCGCGAGTTCGAGTCTTGAGTGGTGCACCACTTGAGGCTACGTACAACTAGCCAACGACGCCTACTAAGCCAGACATGACCACTCGAGTTTTCCTGATCTTTGCCGGCAATACTATCTGCGTATACATATACCTACATACATACATATGCATATACTTTTGTAACAGCGGCAGCTCGGCGTCCACCGACCGCTTATAGGACTCATTTGTCCCCGTTGTATTTTCGGGTTCAGTCTCGAGTCCAGCCACACAGCAGCTAATTGCATGGACATAATGAAATAACCGCTAAAAGCTAGGAAGACTGTAATAGTCATTTTTGGCTTATTAGCCATCATCAGCCAGTCATATCCAACCCCAAGTGGTGCCGCACCCGAGGTTCAAACCCGCAACCTTGCGTCAGCCACCGTGCAAAATCACTGAAGGATTTGCACAGCCGACGGGCACCTGACAGGAAATGGAGAGCTTGCGGTCGACGTGGTGGACTGTTTAGATGATATTCGGCGCCTATTTGATCACGGTAAACAAACCGACGGGACTTTAAATTATCATGATACGTTAAAAGGTGTGCTTTGGCAGGCTACAACCTCCTCACCAGGTAACCCAGTCGGGCTGCAGTGTGCCCTTCTCAATGCGCCCTCCATGACCCTGACAATCAGTTGGCATCCCTGGTTGATCATGCGCGAACCAGACGTGTGCACCACGCGTACATGGGCTGATTGGCCGTTTCAGCCCAATGCGCCCTTTCCCGCTGCAAGTATTTTTGATCTTGATATGATATCACGAATACTTTGGTGAGACAGAAGAGAATGCTGCATATGTCGGGCAAGTGTGCCGCCACTGTAAACTGCTTAACGGCCAATTCCCCTTCCCTGCACCGACTAAGGTGTAAAGTGCAAAGTGCAAGGTGTTTTATCACAGGGAGTTAAGTGAGTCAAACCCAGCCACTGCGATCTTCAGACCAGGGTTTCTTAGTAGAGGAGAAGTCGGTAGAGGCCAAAGTAGTAGGAAGAGTTTATTGTGTACACAGGACGGAGAATAGATGAAAGAAGTCTGACCAGAAGATTGACCGGGTCCCAAGTGCCAGTTTGCGAGCAGTCAGGCCAGTAGACAGAGAGAAAGAGCTTTCATTGGCTAGGTCGGCCTGTGATTGGTTGGACGCCGTGTGGGTGGACAGCGTGTGGGTGATCCATGTCTCGCGGCAGTAAGTCTGGCGACCGCAACGACCTTGAGGTCTAGACAGACTGAGGTCACGACAGGAAGGGCAGGCATCGTGCGGGCAACGACCCACTATGGTTTTAGTCAGAGTAACGTTTGGCGCCTAGTTCATCCTACTGATATGGAACTACCTTAGAACGTTATTAAACTGCATTTTAGGTCCTGCTGCACTCCGTTCTGCAGAATGTGAGATTTCCGGTCCTGACGGTCAAAGCGTCTGCTGACCTTACCTGAGTAACAAAAAAATTAGACTGCACGCCTGACAATTCAGCTGTTTTTATTGCTGTAGTAGCAACAGATAATTATTAAGCTCCGAACTCGAGAAACAGTTACATGACAATGAAGACTTCTGTGGGCGGTGTAACTGGATATACATGGGACTATGCTTAACATTTGTGGTACGTGACACAACTAATGCCTGTATAAAATAATAAAACAAAACATCCTTACTTATAATAGTTCTGCGTAGTAAATAACGCTCTGGTGATACCTGCATACTACCGTTCCCCGAATCACCACTCGTCGTCATCTTACGGTACAGTGATTCTAGGATGTGAATGCTTCTGGCGGTCCTGTGATCAGCGCCACTACCGATGGCTCATTTTTCTTTACCGCTAAGCCTTTGCTTAGTCGCATGTGACGATCGTCTCCCACGCGAACTCCTGTCTATCACGTGTTCTTGGCCGACTAGCTGCCGGTTGCACATGACTCATCGTACCTTCACACGTGAAGACTTGTGTGCATCCTGCCACCTCCCGAAGTCGGGACCCTACCACGCATCATGACATTAGATCCTCGTGAGCTTGACCCAATCCGTGAGCGCAATTTTCTGATTGGCTGCAGGACATTTCCGGGATCCTTTAAGCCGCGCGTACAGGCACAGAGTACACACATATCAGCTGACATCTACATATATTGTGAGCATTTCGTTAATTCCTTTCCTACAGTAGGCTGTCCAATTTTATCGGTCTTATCTGACTTCTGACTTGAGAGAACTTTCTGTAGTCGATGATAACTGACTCCCATTTTTTGCCGCTAAGCCTTTGCATAGTCGCACGTGAAAATTTTCTCCCACGCGAACTCCTGTCTGTCACGTGTTCTTGGCCGACTGCCTGCAGGTTGCACGTGACTCATCGTGCCTTCGCCTGTGAAGAACTGCGCGCAACCTGTCGCCTCTCGAGGTCGGGCCCCTACCACGCGCCTTGGCATTAGATCCTCCTGAGCTGAATCCAATCCGTGAGTGCCATTTCCTGATTGGCTGCAGGACATGCCCGGGATCCTGTAGGCTGCGCGCACAGGCACAGAGCACACACCCATAAACTGACATCTGTATTGTGAGCATTTTGTTACCTTCTTTCCTGCAGTAGGCTGTCCAACTTTATCGGTCTTATCTGCTTTCTGACTAGGGGGAACCCTCTAACTTTTAGGAACGAGTTCACCGCGTGAGCAGAATCAATGTTCTAAAAGGGTGTTCACCTACACCACCACTCCGCCTCCTCCTTCTTGTAAGTTTAAATATCCCCAGAGTGAATGAGTTGTGCTT
Organism: Ligula intestinalis; assembly: GCA_036362985.1. Taxonomy (NCBI): domain Eukaryota; kingdom Metazoa; phylum Platyhelminthes; class Cestoda; order Diphyllobothriidea; family Diphyllobothriidae; genus Ligula; species Ligula intestinalis. Next base: position 49,485,573 of record JAYGXS010000003.1, read on the forward strand.
CCTTTTCCTCTATTTCATCCGCCCTCGCAGATTATAGTGAACCATCGGAAATTTGCGCGACTTGCTGTCTGTAGAAAGTATATGCTGATATCCCCGAAGCTCTGTGTCCTCTAATCTGGCGTGCATAAAGTACCCGAGGATTTGAGATCTAATACGTCGGCTACCATCGCAATGTCTGTGTGGGGGAGGGATGTGAGATGGATTCTATTCAAACATAAAACGTCACTGTTTATCAGAGAGGACAGCTAATACTGAACAGGCAATTTTGGCCGCAACGAACCGCGTGGGCAGCTGGCTGTGGAATTTTCTTTGTCATATTGGGATGAGCATTTTTGGCAGGATGCAAAATGTGGGCAGTAATAATCAGGCAGAAATGATGGTGTCAAAGACAAGAGAATATCAAGTAGGTCCCAGACTATAATGTTGAAGTCGTTATTGTTGGCAATTCTGCAAACGTTGAAACAGAACAACAGTGAGGGCAACTTGTTTGTCAGCGTGGTTTATAGGTTTAATTAAGCGTTTCTGTGTTACTGGTTGTTTATAAGTAGTTTGTGCATTTGGCGTAAATCTCGTATAATCTGCTAGAGTCCAGGTCAAATACTTGTGTGAGTTTTTCGAACCGAGCCCACAACGCTTCATTGTAGATTACCTTTGTCCCAAGTTGGCAAATTTCACTCTTAAAAGATTAAAAAGATTCACTCGCACTACGAAGTATCTACCAGAAACCACGCGAGAGACGCTGTGAGACCAACTGATGAATCTAACGCCTCTCCGCTGTGACGCGCAGCGACAGAAAAAAGATTAAAGGCATGCCAGAACTTTTATTCGATACCTGTGTTGTCAGTGTCGTAAGGCATTCAATATGCATTATATGGCACCGTAAAAAAAACAATTAGCAATCAGAATTGATCATCACCAGCGACAGGGTAGACTGCAATAGCTATTTCTAGCTTTTAAGCCGCCACCTGGGTTATAATTCAATAATATTTATCCTTCCTGATTCATCAGTATTGCTGAAATGTTTCGGTCGCCATGTATAATCCCGCCTCTGCCTATTTCAAGAACCTTACCTTTACGGAATTCTTACCTAAGAACTTAAACAGACTTTGTCCGAAAACAAATCCGATCACACCTTGTGCGTGTTTTTAAATTCTCGATGCCCTCTTTCGTGTCGTGATTGATTTAAGTGCGTCAGAGTGCAGAAAGTCAGCAATTACAGTTTCCTTAGCTTGAATTTACGTTTAACACAGCTCTGTCTTCGAAAATTTCTCTTAACCCAGTTTTCTACACCCCCTCTCCCCCTGCCTCCGGTAATATTGCGCTACCTTCCAGGTACTGACTGTCTAACTATCATGGAGCCACATAACTTTCTAATATTTTTATTATCCTCTGGCTTTCCGCCGTTGAAAAATGGTACCATGATCAGATTTTCAAATTTACCCTTCTGAAATAGGCAGACGAATGTCGACAGAAATATCGTCGTTCAAGCAAATAAATACGGTAAAGAAGGTATCACTACTGAGACTAAGACCTGTATGCAGACATCTAACCAGTGAGGCACGGGTGTACGCATGTAGTGAACTGACAAACTTACATCCTAAGGCCACAGCATTACGGGACATAAGCCAGTGATCTTTTGCACTTTTAATGCACCAAAACACCTACCTTCAAAGGACATCCTAGGCAGTGACCACCCGCGGTAATAGATAACGATGGAGGGACGGAAGTAGTACACTACATAGTTCAGATGACTGGGATCACCCAAAGCGACGGATGTCATAAAAGTGAGACAAAGAGTGAGCTATTGCCATTTATACATTTCGCTGATATGGTCGGTTAGATTGCTCACTGTGCAGTGCGTGTTTTGACTCGAAGCCAGGTTCCGCAAGGGGGACAACCTACTGCAAGGCCTCCTCATGGGCGTGGTGCTCCGTAGTCTATGTCTGAGACACGTCTACATGAGGAGAGTTACTTAAGCCCTTGTAGGAGCCTGCCCCCCCCCCCCCAGCGCTGCCATGATCACTCATTCTGCCTGCTCTGTCAACGTGGCCACTCAATCGATTTTTGGCGCATCGCTGATTACTGGTTCACAATGGACTCGCCTCGCCACTTGTGATGACTGATCTACTAAGCATGAATTGGCAGTCAAATCAGTCAATCGATTTTGCGCACTGCTGATTACTGGTATGCGCCGGATTTGTGGTCAGCGCTGGCAGAAACACACTTCACACTAATCCCATTCAACAGGCAAGGCGGAACGTACTCGGCCTTCCGCCCCGGTGCGCGGCGGTCGCGAGGCTGCGGCGCTCTCTCGCTCCTTATGGTCGGACTCAAAGCACGCCGAGTCAATTCTTCTGTTATCTCTTCTCCTATTTATTCTGTAAAGAATAGAATCTCCCTCTGCCGTGGCTTCTACGACTTCTATCTTCTTCTAAGGAATCGGGCCTGCAATATCGCAGTAGTAAGGGGTTTAACCGACTTAGCCTTAACTGCTTGACGATACTCTAATATCAAAATGGCCATGAATTTTGCACGAATGCACCAATAATGCGTACGAATTGTCGTACGAAAATTACACTCAAACTCGTATGAAAATTCCTATCTCATAATGCATTTTGACGGCGGCAAGTCTTGCTCCTTTTTACCTCTCTCCATGTCTCGTGGCATTTTTCTGAAGTCCCCTTTTGAAGGGAGGACCGTTTACCAAAAAAACCTGGTCTGGACAGCAAACGAAATTTAGTTCACTGCTTAGTGCAAAGAGCTAGAAAAATTTGCTTAGCAGACAGTATTGAGGAGGAGCTCAAGAAAATGCAGAAGATACTTCGCGCGAACGGGTATCCTTATTACAAGGAATATGGCTGCGAAACAAATAAAACCCGCCAAACTTACTGTGGAAAAGAAAACACTCTTCCTCAGAGTCCCCTTTCGAGGGGACTCGGCGAGTGAACTGCTGAAAAGAGGCCTTGACCAAGCCATTTCACGAACCTTCCCAGCAGCAAGAGTTCAGGACTTGTTGCCAATAGCAGCGAATATTCGAGTCCCAGGAAGCAGTTCAGAAGACGAAGATGCGATCACTGGAACAAGAGTTTTATTTGCCTGACGTTTCGGATTCCGTCGGGAATCCTTAGTCATAGGTAATCGTAAACAAGTCTGAGACATGCGCAGATAAGGGGTGATACATGCACAGATTGCACGGTATTTATAGTTCACAGCGGTCACCCGCATGCGTACTATAATTGTCAGTTCTTGTAGTCACCGCTTGAGGTCTTAATTGGTGCGGTGATTGGTCATTAATTGCCACAGCGTTCTTGTCCGCGTCGGATGCGGGTTTGGTAATTGCGCGACAATTATGCCCGCTGTCGTCGGAGTTGTTGTTGCACCCAGTCCTTCCCACGTGACTGATTCTCGTGGTCAGGAAATGTCTCAGTACACCGTAGGGGAACGCCAAATCGTTGCGCTTGTTGATGGACTGGGGGCCTGAAAACCATGACTCGAGCAGCTCGCGGCTCACGCGGTTGTCCCCTCTTGCGAGGATTTCGGCCTCGGCAAACTTGAAAATATGGCCGGGTCCCGTTGAGTGAGCTGCAACCTGGGAGTTGGCGTCTTTCTTCCTCACCGCCGCTGCATGCTCGGCCATTCGCGTCCGGAGTAATCTCCCAGTTTCTCCGACGTAGTTGCTTTGTCCACAACTACACCAGATTCGGTAAACGACTCCAGCCGTTTCCTGCCGTGGCAGTGGGTCTTTCGGCCTCATGAGCCGGCGCCTGATGGTTGCTTCCGGCCATCTCAGGACTTATTCTCAACCAACCCAATCCTACGTGGGAAAGGTAAGGATAAGTTACCAGCTCAGACGACCTCCATGTGCGTCTACTCATTCACTTGCTCCTGTGGAGCAGGTTATATTGGTCGCACGAGTCTGTGCCTAGCCAAAAGAACACCTCCCGGTATGGCTGAGAAAAGATAAAGTCAGGAGCATAAACAGCTTTATTCTTGCGCACATGGTTGATTCCGGACATCGGGTGGACCCCAACGAAGCCTTCCGAGTGTTCTACAAGGGCCCACCTAATTAGCCAAAGTCCCTGGGTCAGCGCCTGCTAGCAACAGCAGAAGCAACCGCTATCAGGTTTATAAAGGCAGTGTTGTATGCAGAAAAGAACTTCTTACAAGCTCCGCATATGGTGTAGCCCAAAGTCACTAAACAGCATGCACTCATCCATGCTATGTTTGTCTCCTCCCCTCTCCCCGCTCAATCTCCCCGACTACTCCACCAAACCCTGCCCTAATAACCAGCCTTCTCTTAGCGACCCTACCTTCCTCCCCCCTCATCCTCAGGACTCACTTGTACGAAAAGACTAACAACTCCTAACTGTACTGTGGTAGCCCTTTGCCAAACTTGTACGCATTTACAACTTTGCCATATTTTCATTTGTACATAACTGTCTAGACTAACTCTTGCCATTACGTGTTTCTGTAACTTGCATTTAGAACCTTTTGTTTAAGTTAGCACACAACCGTTTCCCGCTACACTAGAACTCGTTTTATGTTGATTCAATAGCGGACATTTTCTACCTATTGATCTTTTTCACTAAACGGGTTTGGCTTGACGTGTTATTAGCGTGGGATCGCATCATCGATTGCCTTTCTCAACCAAAGTGGTGACCTCGTATTTTGGACAGCGACCATCTGTTCATCACGCGTACATAGCGCGTTAACTTTACGCGTCTTCAAGCCAGTCAACAACCACTCAATTACAGCAACATTCGCTGCGCGCATTTTCTGACGCGTCCCTGTCACAAAATATGCCGAACGAGGGCTCAGTATGCACAATCGCGCTGACGCTCCCTGAGTACTGGCCAAATGCGCCAGAATTGTACTTTCGTCGCATCGAGTCAAGTTTTTACTCTGCGAACATAAACAAAGAAGTTACAAAATTCCACAGGCTGATTCAGGCGTTGCCACTGCAAGTGTTGTCTCAAGTGCAGTCAACAATTAAAAATCCATCTGTGGAAGAACCACTTACTGAACTAAAGGCAGCCCTCCTGCGCCTGCACACAGTATCTGATCGCCAGAGATACAATCAACTCATCCGAGAAGAATCGTTGGGAGATAGAAAACCCAGCGAATTGCTGAGAAGATTGGAAGCTCATCGTGGTGAGCTTCAAATAGACGACAAGATTTTTAAAGAAATCTTTTTGGAGCGTCTACTAGCAGTTATCCAGACAATCCTGGTTTCTGGCTCCGAGGATCTGAGCGTCTCAAAACTTTCCGAGATGTCTGATAGAATGATGGATGTGCAGAGATTCCAGCTACCATCGATATCGAGAATTTCAACTGCTCCAGCACACAGTGTGAACGAGCAACTTGTGAAACAAATGACGGCCCTGGCAGAAGATGTGGCCTCTCTTAAACTCCAAGTTGCCCACCTCGCCGCGCACCAGTCTTCCAGTCCCCGCCGTGGTCGCTCTGGTTCAAGACCTCGTCCCGATGACCTGTGTCATTATCATGCGAGATTTGGCTCGGAAGCACACAGATGTGTATTCCCTTGTTCTTTCAAGCCAACACAGGAAAACCAGTCTGCCAGAGAATAGAGGCGACCGCCTTCTCTGGTTCTGCATGCTCGGGTCGCACTTTCTATGTCTATGACACCTTGACACGCAGACGATTCCTCGTCGATACCGGAGCCGTTGTGAGCGTCGTAACACCGACTCCAGCCGACCGCCGCTGTCCTAACCCTGGCCTGCATCTCCAAGCTGTTAACCCTTCATCTATTTCCACATTTGGCAGCCTATCCCTGATCCTGAACATTGGCCAGCGAAGATCTTTCTCCTGGATTTTTGTGATAGCCGATGTCCCTGATGCTATTCTTGGTGCCGACTTTCTTGCTGAGTTTGACCTCCTCGTGAATTGCCACCGTTCCCGACTTCTGGATCGCTCGACCGGCCTGAGTGTTCGCGGATTGACTCCCTTCACGACTCCCAGCAATCTATCTGTACTGGACACAGATATTGCTTGTGCTTACAGGGAGCTTCTTCTCCAGCATCAGAACATTACTAATCCCCAGCTTCGCAGCGGCGAGGTTCAACACGGTGTCGTTCATCACATCCGAACAGCTGGTCCCCCTGCTTTCGCTTGGCCAAGACGACTGGCATCTGCCCGCCTGCAGGTCGCTAAGGTAGAGTTCGAACATATGCTGCAGCTGGGCGTCCTCCAACCTTCCGAGAGCCCCTGGGCGTCACCTCTGCATATTGTGCACAAGGCAACATCGGGCGATTGGCGACCCTGTGGCGATTACCGTGCCCTCAACAACGCAACAGTGCCCGATAGGTATCCCGTGCCGCACCTTCACGACTTTGCCGGAACCCTTTTCGGAAAAGAAGTCTTCTCGAAGATTGACTTGGTGCGTGCCTTTCATCAAATCCCTGTCGCTCCCGAAGATGTCCCCAAGACGGCCATCACTACACCTTTTGGTCTGTTCGAGTTCGTCCGCATGCCGTTCGGTCTTCGCAATGCTACCCAGACGTTCCAGAGGTTCATTGACCAGGTACTACGTGGCCTGCCGTTTGTGTACACATACATAGATGACCTCCTGGTGGCTAGTCGGAGTGCGGATGAGCACAAGGAGCACCTAGCCCTGGTTTTTGATCGTCTCGACAACTTTGGTGTCATAATCAATCCCTCCAAGTGTGTTTTTGGTGTCCCTACACTCAAACTCCTTGGCCATCGTGTTGACTCCCAGGGCCTGAGTCCTCTGCCCTCAAAGGTGGACGCAATTCGTGATTCCCCTCCACCCAACTCCAAGCGTCAGGTGCAAAGATTCATGGACATGGTCAATTGCTATCGCCGAATCCTCCCGAACTGTGCCGACCTCATGCTGCCGCTCACCAATCTGCTGTCTGGTCCCAAAGGTCCTCTTGAACTTACTGGGGAAGCATTGACCGCTTTCGAAAGAATCAAGACTGCCCTAGCCGACGCCACCCTGCTAACGCATCCCGCTCCCGAGGCTCAGCTGTCCTTGATGGTAGACGCTTCGACGGTAGCCGTGGGTGCAGTCCTGCAACATCTGCCTGGTTCGACTCAACCGTTGGCTTTCTTCTCGAAGAAACTCTTGCCCGCTGAGACACGCTACACCACTTTTGGCCGTGAACTCCTCGCCATCTACCTAGCAGTTAAGCATTTCCGCCATTATCTCGAGGGCCGGGACTTCAACATCCTCACGGACCACAAACCGCTTACCTTTGCTCTTCAGTCCCACTCCGATAAGTACAACCCCAGAGAGGTTGGCCACCTGGACTACATCTCGCAGTTCACTACCGACATACGCCATGTGGTTGGCACGGAGAATGACGTGGCTGACTTGCTGTCGAGACCTTCCCTTTCTGCACTCCAATTCTCCCAGGGGATCGATTTAAGTGCTATGGCCGCTGAGCAATCACGAGTCGGTTGTCCTGGCGAAGAATCCGTTAGTGGTCTCCAGCTGGCAGTCGTTCCACTCACAACCGTTACTGGCACCATCCTCTGTGACGTCTCGACTCCTTTCCATCGCCCTTTTGTGCCGCCTTTGATGCGCCGAGCTGTGTTTAACACTCTGCATGGACTTTCTCACCCTGGGATTCGAGCCTCACAGAAGCTCCTCGCGGAAAGGTTCGTCTGGCCCGGCATGAACAAGGATGTCAAAGTTTGGGCCCAGTCGGGCCCGAGTTGCCAACGGGCCAATGTCCACCGCCACAACAAGTCTCCGCCCGGCACCTTTCCTAGCCCCGACGCTCGTTTCAGTCATGTGCACCTCCATGTCGTAGGTCCTTTGCCTCCATCCAATGGCTTTACGCATCTGCTTACCTGTGTCGATCGCTACACCCGCTGGGCCGAAGCTATACCCTTGCCGAACATGGAAGCAGAAACTATTGTTAAGGCTTTCGTCAGTCGTTGGATCGCCGTTTTTGGTGCCCCGTCCATGATTACGACTGATCGAGGTGCCCAGTTCGAATCTGCACTGTTCCAGACCCTCCTCAACTTCCTCGGCTGCACGCGAATTCGGACGACGGCCTATCATCCAGCTGCCAACGGCATGGTGGAACGCTTCCACCGACAACTCAAAGCCACCCTGCGTGCCGCACAGAGCCCATCCGACTGGTCTGACAACCTGCCCCTAGCGCTTCTTGGCATTCGCTTGGCACTGAAGTCGGATCTGGATTGCAGCACGGCTGAATTGGTGTTTGGCACTACACTCCGGTTACCAGGCCAGATGGTCTCCCCAACCTCTTGTGGTTCTGATGAGAATCTTACCAATTTTGTGCATCGGCTGCGTCAATTCATGCGCTCACTTTCCCTGGTCCCGCCTCGAACCCCTCCGCCCGTGTCTTATGTTGAAAAAGACTTAACCAACTGCACCCATGTGTATGTTCGATGTGACCGAGTGCGCAGACCACTGGAGCCGCCATAAGAAGGTCCGTTCCGAGTTCTTTCACTCAACGACAAGACCCGCCGGATCGTTCGCGGTGCGAAGGAGGACGTGGTCAGTGTCGACCGGGTTAAGGCTGCTGTCGTCGAGGTGCCGCCAGACTTGACTGATGGACAACATTGTGCTGACCCCCTACCCCGTATTGCCTCACCTCCCATTGCCCCTGCTCCACCTTCTCTACCCGTTCCTACCCCTACCACTCCCGACCTTAACGTTTCTGATGCCACTGACTTTTGCACTTCGCGAAGTGGCCGCCGAGTCCATTTTCCTGACCGGTTTATCACCCATGTTTTCAAATGCTGCATTAGCTTTCGGTTTCGCTGTACGCTAGCCTTCGGTCTAGGCGGGGGGTACTGTGGTAGCCCTTTGCCAAACTTGTACGCATTTACAACTTTGCCATATTTTCATTTGTACATAACTGTCTAGACTAACTCTTGCCATTACGCGTTTCTGTAACTTGCATTTAGAACCTTTTGTTTAAGTTAGCACACAACCGTTTCCCGCTACACTAGAACTCGTTTTATGTTGATTCAATAGCGGACATTTTCTACCTATTGGTCTTCTTCACTAAACGGGTTTGGCTTGACGTGTTATTAGCGTGGGATTGCATCATCGATTGCCTTTCTCAACCAAAGTACTATTACCGAAAGCATACTTACCTTTGCTAAACTAGTCTTCTGAATCCTCTAATGGGAATTTTCGCAACTCTAATATTGAAGTATTTTATTGCACATAAAGTATTAAAAAACAAGTGTACAAAAAAGGTTGACAGTTGTGCCTTAGCTATTGAAGGTATGGGCCACCCAACAGGCCCGCTTCCGACTGTCGTTCCTCGACCCTTTAGGGCTCTAAAATAGAAAAAGAGAGGAAGGTTGGAGTGTGTACATGGAGTTATTATGCACATGCCAATTGCTTGCGTTTACTTACTAGTAGGTGTGCCGCGCGCATTCACCTCTTTCTCATCTTCCAAACCTTTATCTAGCCGCGCGCCCAGCACTGACTCATCCTCCTGCTTTGCGCCACCGCTGTCGACGCGTCCTAGCCCGGAGCTAATCGATTCCCCGCGAGCTTGGACGCCAACATCTGCACCCCTTCCTGATTGGTTGCCATTTAAGTAACAATAAGTCCCTGTGTAGGGAGCACGGACACGACAGCTGTATTCTGTTGGCCTGCAAGTAAGCGAACCATTACATATTTATTGAGGCACCTTCGAGTTTCTCGAATGCATCCAATTTCTCCAGGGTAAGCATGGGCGACGGTACGGGGCATACTGCTCCGAAGGGCGTCACCCTAGGCTTTGCATTTGTAAGTCATTCGACAACTTCCTTCACCGCAGCCAGTCGGCCTTTCACAGCAGCAAGTTCGCCTTGTATGTCAGTGAAGCTGTCGACAAGACAAGTCTCCATGTTCGAAATGACAGCTAAGAAGTGCTGTAAAAGTAAACGGAAATGCTTGCAGACTTCAGCTTTTTAATCTCCAGAGAAATTACTTTCTGATCGCGGTATATGTCAGTATATTTAAGGTCTATAGGCATAGACCAAAATTGTAAGTGTAAATTTGTGTTGAAACCCGTCAACCCCTGTGAAATATACACATGCTGCCATCAGACAGTCATCAGTAGTATAAATTGACGTTGTAACTTACCATACTAACAGCCTAGGTACTTGCTAAAAGGCCCAGACACGTGTTTCGCCGTTATTCTGCCGCTGCTTGACACAGCTGTGAGGGCCCCGGCTCATCAGTGGGTCTCCCAGCTTTCCCTACCTGCTTTCTGTTTGATATACCGAATTTGAAAGTTCAGCTTTATAATCTCCAGAGAAATTAATTTCTGATCGCGGTATATATCAGTATCTTTAAGGTCTATAGGCGTAGACTACGGACTACTCAGGACTATCTGATAGCAGCATGTGTATATTTCACAGAGGTTGACGGTTTTCAACACAAATATACACTCACAATTTCGGTCTACGCCTATAGACCTTCAATATACTGATATATACCGTGATCAGAAATTAATTTCTCTGGAGATTTAAAAGCTGCACTTTCAAAACCGGTATATGAACCAGAAAGCAGATAGGGAAAGCTGGGGGACCCACTGATGAGCCGGACCCCCCGCCGCTGTCAAGCAGCAGCAGAATACCGGCGAAACACGTGTCTGGGCCTTTGAGCAAGTACCTAGGCTGTTAGTATGGTGAGTTACAACGTCAATTTATACTTGCAGAGTATAACCACCTGCCAATCAGGGATCCCCGTGGGCTAGGACGCAGACTCAGGAGGTGAGGACCCAGGGGGGGGGACATCTACATTCGTTAAATTTAATATTCAAATATTACCTACTGCGTTTCCTTTTGACACTTAGATCACCTTGCTGCGCAGTGATGGTGGTGGAGTGCCAATGTTGTAGAGAATTTTGTTGGCCGTGCATCTGAGTGAACCGAGGAGGTATTCATCCCTCTGCAACGCATTGATGCCCTGCAATGCCGGAAGCAGAGATGTATGGCAGACGGGATAGGAGGCAATACACAGATGCCAGAATCCTCAACGTCAAGTGATGGCGGTTTGTCTGTCCCTTCTTTTTCTTCTTGTAATTTACCGGTAGGTGATAATGATACGTGTAAGGAGCAGCTCAGGGAGTGGGCGATGCCGCGCAAAGTGTCACAGGCCGACATAAAACCTGTGCTGAAAATTGTCCCATAGCTCACTCGTGGCATCCCGCGGGACTCCAGGACGCTCTTAGGAACAAACAGGCATCTGGACCTCCCTGCGGCCTTCAAAGTCTTGCGCCATTATGTTGGCAAGGAACAGAACAAGGCCGAACCGAACGTAACAATGGCAAGCGAAGATGACCCCACAACGAACCGGCCGTAGTAGGAGGTAGGGTTACCAGGACCCTCTACCGTGGGGACAAGGCACGACACTAATTGCTGTTCATGACTTGCCTTGTCATTTTGCCCTCCTTGCCCGCGACCAGAAACCACAGCCCAGTTCTCTAAAAGCGTGCAGGTCCTCACGTCAAGGTCACATACCGTAACTCCAGGGACGTGCGCAGGAGACACACAGTAAGATAGCGTGGAAATGGGCGCGGTGTGCACATGGACCAACCACAAGTGTCACTCCCCCCCCTCCCCCTACTACCCCATTCACGTGAAGCCAACGCTTGCCGTTTTCTCGTTTTCTCTAACGATGGCTTCTCGTGTGGAGCCTAAAGCCCAGGACAGCAAACTAATTGATCCGGTGTTCGACACGTCTCCTTTCTTGTCCAAGCAGATACCTGGAACGCGAACTGTCTCACTCATAATAAGTATAGTATAGTGCAAATGGTCAACAGTGAGTATATTCACATTGACCTAATTCGGTAGTTAGTTGTCGTATTAAAGGTGAATCTAGAGTAAGTAGGCCGTGTGGACACAGTGAAAGTTCAACTTCACAGTGACGGCGTGGAGTTGTTTAAGAAGACGCCAATGGCGCCTCGCTAAATGACACCTCGCTAAATGACGCCTCGCTACATCAATTGGTAGGAGGTGAATAAGGAAAAGACGTCACAGGAGACCCTTGTCTCATAATCGGAGACTGTGATTCACCTTAGTTTCTGCAGAAACTCGGTAGAGTTTTGAATGTAAGTTTTGCAATCCTTCGTTAGTGGGTGGAGTTGACGGAATAGCCACTTAGAGATTTTGTAGTTCGGTGCACCGATAAATGATACTATCGGTCGCAGGCAAACTTCCGGTTTGCGAACTTTGAGAAATCCGTAGATCTTCGCGATGGTTGCCTCGGATTGTTTCAGGCAATTTTTGATATCGCCTGATAGTCGTTTCGTCCCTGTAAGTCGTTTTAGCAATTTGTCAATAGATGATATTTGCTTCGTGGTAGGATCTGTGGGAAGAGGCATATAGGTTGAGCTATCTTCTAATAGTGACAGTGTTTTCCGCTTCTGGTTTGATTCGTTCAAGATAGCAGTTAAGTCTCCTATGTCTGCGGAAAGTAAAATAATCTTTACATCAATTTTCAAGTCCTTAAGTGTTTCCGGCAACAGTGGCTTACGTAGGTCCACTCATTAATCCCCACCCCCTGTATGTTTTCTACGAAAACGGTGGCTATATGGTTTTATGGCTGGGAAAGTAGCAAAGGCAGTGGAATATACTTCAATAAATGCTAGATGCATTTTTATTTTACTGTACTTAGAAGTGTTGTTGATGTATGCCTGAAGATTTTCCTAATCTGCATTATCGTTTAACTTATTGCGAAAAAAACCCGATTATAAAATTGCAGGTTTCTTGAAATTCCCGAAATATTGAAATGGTGGTTAGGAGGTTGTCTACTTCAACTTACCTGCAGTCAAACTTACCGTTCTGCAGTTAGATTAGCATAGTCCGCGGCGTGAAGCGCCGCACACACCTTCAATTTACATGCGGAACAACCTGCTCCCAACGGCCGTGGGAAGCAACTTCGACTACATTTTTTTCATTTACACTTACTTCTATAAATTTCCTTCTCTGCCTATCCTATTTCCACACCTCCGAAAACTTCATAACCACCGCTTTTGTAGGAAAAAATGCTGGCACTAGGGTTATATGAGTGGGCCGACATGAGCTACTTTTGCCGTGTTTTCCTCAGAGGATAGAGAAAAAAACTGATTCTGATCCTTTAAGGCTTGGACACTACTGTTTTGGACTGTAAACTGATCATCGTCATTGAAATCTCCTGTTAATAGGACAGGCTCCAAGCTGGCTGGGGTGTCCAAGTAATACGAATCCCAGTGGTTGTATTTCACTCCTTTTGAAAATACATTCTCCTCCGATGCTCTAAGGGTTCTGGAAGACAGGTTCACATCTTTTGCTTCCGACTGTTGGTTTGTACAAGCTGGGTGAGAATTCGTCTTCCATTTTTTATATTGAAGCATATTTTTATTTTTTCTTTTCAATTCTGATACGTGGGCAATTGTTTCACTTAGAGATTCACGTAAGTGTAAGGCGAGATTATTTCGACAAAATTGTATAGATTGTTCCTTGACAGAATGGAATATTTGGAGTCGATAATGAGCATCCATTATAAATGCTTCGGAAATGCTTTTCCGTAACGAAATGCGATCTGATACCCAAGGAGAGATTTGACAACAGGCTTCACACGTACAGATTTTGGTAAAATTTTCATTTTTCGGCACTTGTTGAGAAATGCTAATTGTTCTCGCGTTAAACTTTCGCGAATACCTCATTTTTCCCAGTCCAGCCTCGAGCAGAAGAAGAACAAAGAAATTGCTTTCTATTTCACGGAGCCCTTAGCTCAGTTATGGAAGCAGTAAACGACACCTCGGTCTATGAGCATGGCAACAACCATGTCTGTACAGACAATTCAGGTTAAGCAGACACCTGCGTGGTTTTAATTTTGAGCTCTTATTATGGAACTTCCTAACTGGGGTTCCTTCACTGAAAACAGATGGCCTCCGTCAATAATTGGATTATAAAGCGTATTACTGCCTACGATGTTCTGTCCTATAAACTCAACGCAACTGAAGCAAGCGCTGTATAGGATTACACATGGGAGAAAAATCCAGCACGCACACGAATCTCAAGTATTCGTGGTCACAACTGAACCGGGCTTAAAAGTATCCCACCTTTCAAACACTCTCTCATAAATAATTAACATATGGAAATATGTGTCAGTAAAGCCATTGGCAGTGCGTTTCAGGTACGGATTTGATTGCCCTTGGGTCTGTGGACATGAAAGGCTCCCAGCAAAGGTAAATCATCAAAGGGCAGAATTACCAACCGAAAGTTCACGTCACGAATATCAGGCATTTCAGTCCCTGCCGTTCGCTGGGATATTGATTGAAATCCCATACTATATTCGACGTGTTAAATGTATATTTACGGTCATAAGCTTGTTGGAGTATCTGACGACAATGATAAAACCGAGGTTTTCATACCGTATGCATAATTATGCCTCTAAGAACGATAATGCCACCACCAATAATATATCGACAGTAGCGCCATATCAAAGTCAAATCCTAAAAAGTTCATCTTCAGCTCGGCGGAAAGGTGCCCTTGATTAGCCATCGAGGTGCAAACGCAAGATACCACCTAGAAGTCAGAGTTAAATCCTGCCAGCAAGCATCACTTCCGCCTACAGCGTTCTACCCCGTGGACTCGACAGAAATACAACGGGCATAAATTGACACGACGGTGTGGCTGGGTAAAGAGTTGTCACTGTAGGAGCCGCTCGCACCCCCGTCCCGAATAAATGCCCTGGGGATACCTACTTTCTCTAGCTTTGACATCGCTTTCCGATATCGATATATTCATTGGCTGTACTCACCCCAATTCACGGCCTAATGTACACATCTGAATGTCTAGGTGGAAATAATTCATCGAAGTTCTGCGCATGTAGTGCACTAACAGGCGTACATCCTAACGCGATAGCATTACGGGACATACCCCATCGATGTTTTGCACTGTTAATGCACCAAAAATCTTACGTTCGAAGGATATGGAACGCAGTGACCACCCACGGCAACAAGGGATGAAAGTGGTACACTATATAATTCAGAAAACTGGGATCGCCAAAAGATGGATGTCATAAAATATAGAGAAAGAATGCGCTATTGCAGTTTATACGTTTGACTGACATGGTCGGTATGCTTGCGTACTTTACGGTACGTGTTTTGACTTTAAGCCAGGTTCCGCGAGGGCGGGCTTGAGCATGGTGTGGACCGCCTTCTTCATATCCGCCCCATATGCGTGGTGCTCCGTAGTCCTCATCCGAAAGACACCGACATAACTAGTTACTTAATCCCTAATAGCAAAATGGCCACAAATTATCACAAATGCACCAATATTTTGTACGAAAATGGTACTCGAACCTGTACGAAAGTTCGTATCTTATAATTCATGTTGACTGCAGGACGTTTTCCTCCTTCAACCCCCCCCCCCCACTTTGCACGACATGTCGCGTAGCACTTTTCTGGAATCCCTTTCCGAATATTGAAATACTTTATTGCATATAAAGTATTCAAAAAATAAGCGAGCACAAAAACTGGCATCTGCGTCTGGGCCCCCCGACGGGCCCGTTTTCGGCTGCCGTTCCTCTAAAATAGAAGAAAGGAGGAAGGCTATAGTCTGTACATGAAGTTATTCTATGCTTACCAGTTGTTGGCGTTGACTTACTAGTAGGTGCTTTTTCACCACCGGTCTTACTCCCCCGCTTCAGGTGCCTATCGTAGGCCCTCTTAAAGGATCATTCAAAAGTCTCATCTAGGCAAAGATTTTCAATTAGTCGGGAGTTATTGCCTCTCTTATAAGCCTCTGACCGAAGGAAAGTCAGAGAAAAAGCAGTAAATATTCCGCAGAATTACATTGTACGCTTCCGTGCGGAAGAATGAATGCTTTCTCGCTTACGGCCATAGAACGTGAGATCACTGGTAGAGCTGTCAGTAAAAAGATTTTGGAAAACCCTTTCTCATGTATGCGGGAACGTTGTCAGTGGCCATCGGCGCAATGTACATCGTCTGCTAATGTAGGTTTATTGAACTGAGTCACTTACCATCTATTGCGGGTAAACCGGCGAAGATGAGGCCTCTTAAACTCCCGAAGGAAGGCCAAGGTTGCCATTTGGGTAACAATAAGTCCCTGTGTAGCGGGCAAGGATTCGACAGCTGTATTCTGTTGGCCTGCAAGTAAGTGGTTCATTTCATATAAATTGAGGCGCCTAACGTACAGTAGTGCGTATGTTCGGTTGTGATGCAAGTTCCGCCGTTCATACTTCCCTGCAAGGTTGAATTGGGCCAGCAGGCGAATACTGAACGTAGGCTTGAGGAGGCTTTTGACGAAGTCTACGAATCGTCTCCAGCCCTCTGTACGAAGGCAGGCAACCTACATGGGCAATTGGCCTAACAACGCGACGTCTGGAGAAGACAATACGCAAGCATATGCCGGCATGGCTCAGCAAAGGAGAGAATAGACTGATCTCAAGCTCAATCCTTGCCCACCTAATTGATACGAAGCACCAAGTGGACGCAAGAGAAGCCTTTCGGGTCATATACTACACACCAACACACTACTCCGAACGCCTGCGCAAGCGGGTGTTAGCCACAGCAGAGGCAGTGGCAATTAGGTGAGAAAAACCCAGTCTCTGCTGTCAAAAGGCGCTGGTACAAGCAATCTGTCTCTCTTGGCCGACTGCACGCGGAAATCCCATGGCTCCTGAAGCCACATCGTCCGAAAACACACAAGACGAAGCCACAGAGAATAGAAAAATGCAAGCTACGCGGCTGACATACAGATCTCAACTCTCTGAGCATCGCAACCAACATCCTACACGCGCAGGCGGCCGCATTCAGGAGACGAGGGAAAACCGAGATGCTTAATTACACTCGCACACCCATTAACCCCCTTCCTTTCCCCCCCCCCAACCTGACGAGTATAAAAACGCTACAATTAACTGACCATTTTTTATCCCCTATGTCATTTACCGCCTTATGATGAATGACAGAAAACAATTGTTTGCCAATACCACTTTTCAATCGTAAAATGAGAATTTTCGCATAATTGAAAATAATATAGCAGAAATCTTAGCACCTGCTGCCAATAGTCGTTGTCTTCGAGTTTCTTCTCAAACGCATCCACTTCCCCCACGGTAAGCGTGGACGACGCTACGGGGCATACTACTTCAAAGGGCGTCATCTTAAGCGCTGGTGTTGTAAACCATTCGACAGCTTCATCCAACGCAGCCAGTCGGCCTTTCACAGCAGTAAGTTTGCCTTGAATGGCAGTGAAGCTGTCGACAAGGCGAGTCTCCATGTTCAAAATGACGGCTAAAAAAAGCTATAAAAGTAAACGGAAATGCTTAAAACCACCTGCCAATCAGGGCTCCCCGTGGCCTGGGTGGGACGTGGACTCTGGAGAGAAGGATCCACGGGGGTGACATCTACAGTTGTTAAATTTAACCTTTCGAACATTACATGCTACGCGGCCCGTTGACACTTCCATCACCTTGCTATGCAGTGATGGTGGTGGAGAGCCAAGGTCCTGGAGAAATTTGTCGGCTGTGGATCTGAGTGAAGCAAGGAGGTATTCATCCCCCTGGAACGCATTGATATCCTGCAATGACGGAAGCAGATGCGTTTGGCAGGTGGCAGGTGGGAGGCAATACACAGACGCCGGAATCCTAAATATCAAAGGATGGCGGTTTGTCTATCCCTGCTTCTTCTTGTTCTTCTTGTAGTTTACCGGTAGGTGATACTGATACGTGTAAGGAGCAGCTCAGGAAGGGGGCGGTGACGCGCAGGCCGACATAAAACCTGTGCTGAAAATTGTCCCATAGCTCACTCGTGGAAGCTGGCGGGACCCCAGGACGCTCTTAGGAACTAACAGGCATTTGGACATGTCTGCGGCCTACAAAATCTTGCACCATTACGTTGGCAAAGAACAGAACAAGGCCGAACAGAACGTAACAATGGCAAGCAAAGATGACCCCACAACGAACCGGCCGAAAGAGGAGGCAGGGTTACCAGGACCCTCTACCGTGGGGACAAGGCACGACATTAATTGCTGTCAACGACGCGCCCTGGTATTTTGCTGTCCGTACCCGCGACCAGAAACCAGAGCCAAGTCCTCTAAAAGGGCGCAGACTGCCGCGTAAAGGTCACACGCCGTAACAGAATTCACGTAGCACAGCGGAATTTATGACATGGAAGGCAACAGAACTTAGAATGTTTCCGTTGTATGCAGGCTTTTAGCCCTAAAGGGACCAATAAACTATGACTTTTACATGCACTTCATGTAACTCGCGATGGTAGGCACAGTACTAACTGTAGCTGTAAATTCTAACCATATCATTACACAGAGGAGCAAGTTCGTGAAGCTCTTCAATGAACGTTTGCTAGCTTTTTAAGGGGAGCGGAATATAGTGTATAACTATGTAGAGAAAGCACGTTGGGAAAGATGGTTCATGCGGTGCATTTTCGAAGCTGGAGCCCCACTTCGTCTTCAAACGTGAAGAAAAGTGAATGGGCCAAAAAGAGGGTAGCAACTAATATCGAAAGTGCGTGGGAAAATCAATAACGCCGTGGCGTGACGCTTGCGTCAGTACCTTGTTGCTGTGTCTTTCATTCCCTTTGGATTGGCTCGCGTCTTGCCCACTTGAGCTTGATGCTTCGGTACGACGATGCTAACTCAGTGTACCTGTTTATACACTGTGCGTCCGAGTGCATGGCTTCGAGAAATTCGCGGCCTTTCTTGTATGGACAAGAGCCAACAATGCGGGTGACGTCCCATCCAAATTAGTGTTCGGTTTCCTATGTGTGCATGGCGACTTCAGACGAGGGATATCGCCCCTTTACCACTCGTTGATGTTCTCTTAAGCGTGTGGAGGCTGATCTTTTTGTCTGTCCGCAATAAACGGCATTGCAGCCGCCACAAGAGATCTTGTAGATGACTTCTTTTCTGTCCAAGTAGCCAACCCTATCCTTAGGGTGTACGAGCCGATTTCGTAGGGTATTCGTCGGTTTGTGCGCCACGTGGATTTGATGCTTTCTAAGGTGTCTTTCGACAAGTTCGGACACGTTCCTATTATATGGAAGCGTTAACCATTTTTCGGATTGGCCGCCTGATCGGGATAATCTAGTTCTTTTTCCTTTAGCTTTGATTGTTGTCGTCTTATGCATCGACGCACGAACTATCTGGGGTAACCGTTTTTGAAAACAAGTTGACCAGGTAATTCAGTTTGGCTTGGTAGAGTTCAGGATTAGAACAATGTGTTCTTGCTCGGTTGACTAGGGTGGTAACAGCACTCAGTTTTTGGGCAACAGGGTGGTTGCTCTCGTAATGTAGGATGACATCTGCGTGCGTTTTCTTGCGGTTGTGAGATACGACGTGGTCCAACCGGATAATAGACGAGAGAATGTATCCCTACATTTGATAGTATAAGGCGTGAAAGGCCACAATGTCAGGGAGAATTTACTAAGGTAGGAACAAGCGTCGAATGTAAGTAACATACAAGTGACTTCCAGACGAGTGCAGGCCAGCCATGAATGAGCCGGAGTACCGGGAGTCTGCAACCGAACAGTGAGTCGTCGGCTCTGGAAGTGAATGAGCGTAAGCAAATCGTCCGCATCTCGGGCACTGGTCTAACCTTGAGAAGTGGTTGGCTAGTGAGACTAGGCCGCCTTGAGAAAGCCAAACAGGAGTGACCTTGAACGGAGGCCTTTACTATGGTGTCTTGCGGACGCGTGGTGGTCACGCCAGACATGACCTATTCCGCGCGGCGTACGAGGAAAGCATGACTAAGAAAGGGGGTTGCTACGCGGTAAACTGATGTTTGGAATGTCTCGTCAGTATTCCGCTGTACTAGGACGTCGAGGAATGGGAGTTTGCTGTCAACTTCTTTTTCGAGCGTAAACGTGATGCCTGGCATCGTTGAGTAGATAACGTTGTGCAGTATTTCGAGTTTCTCCCTTTTAACAATGACAAACGTGTCATCGACATATCGTACCCAAAACTTAGGGTTCACTAGTGGCAGGGCCATGGTTTAAAATATTTGCATTGTGAATTCAGCTAAAAAGCCAGAAATGGCTGACCCCATCGGAGCTCCTTTAATCTGTTGATAATGTTGTTGTGCGAAGGAAAAATTAGTCTCAAGGCCGAGATCCAAGAGTTCAAGCAGGGTAGATACAGAAAAGTCAACATCGTGGGAATTAAGTAGTTCTTCTGTGTATTGCCTAGCCAAATCCAATGGTATCGACGTGAAGAGAGAGAGACGACATCAAAAGATACCTAATCAACCGAGCAAGAACACATTGTTCTAATCCTGAACTCTACCAAGCCAAACTGAATTACCTGGTCAACTTGTTTTCAAAAACGGTTACCCCAGATAGTTCGTGCGTCGATGCATAAGACGACAACAATCAAAGCTAAAGGAAAAAGAACTAGATTATCCCGATCAGGCGGCCAATCCGAAAAATGGTTAACGCTTCCATATAATAGGAACGTGTCCGAACTTGTCGAAAGACACCTTAGAAAGCATCAAATCCACGTGGCGCACAAACCGACGAATACCCTACGAAATCGGCTCGTACACCCTAAGGATAGGGTTGGCTACTTGGACAGAAAAGAAGTCATCTACAAGATCTCTTGTGGCGGCTGCAATGCCGTTTATTGCGGACAGACAAAAAGATCAGCCTCCACACGCTTACGAGAACATCAATGAGTGGTAAAGGGGCGATATCCCTCGTCTGAAGTCGCCATGCACACATAGGAAACCGAACACTAATTTGGATGGGACGTCACCCGCATTGTTGGCTCTTGTCCATACAAGAAAGGCCGCGAATTTCTCGAAGCCATGCACTCGGACGCACAGTGTATAAACAGGTACACTGAGTTAGCATCGTCGTACCGAAACATCAAGCTCAAGTGGGCAAGACGCGAGCCAATCCAAAGGGAATGAAAGACACAGCAACAAGGTACTGACGCAAGCGTCACGCCACGGCGTTATTGATTTTCCCACGCACTTTCGATATTAGTTGCTACCCTCTTTTTGGCCTATTCACTTTTCTTTACGTTTAAAGACGAAGTGGGGCTCCAGCTTCGAAAATGCACCGCATGAACCATCTTTCCCAACGTGCTTTCTCTACATAGTTATACACTATATTCCGCTCCCCGTAAAAAGCTAGCAAACGTTCATTGAAGAGCTTCACGAACTTGCTCCTGTGTGTAAACGTGCTTTCTCTACATAGTTATACACTATATTCCGCTCCCCTTTAAAAGCTAGCAAACGTTCATTGAAGAGCTTCACGAACTTGCTCCTCTGTGTAATGGTATGGTTAGAATGCCCAGCTGCAGTTAGTACTGTGCCTACCATCTCGAGTTACATGAAGTACATGTAAAAGTCATAAAGTCATGGAAAAGTCGTAAAAGGCAGACGCACGAGAGTATGGGCTCGCACGCCCACCAGCGAACGCGTATGCACACTTTGACGCCTGAGCCAGTTCCGAAAGGTCAATCAATGTATGGCGTACGCATATACCTTCAGAAAGACGCACTTGACTAAAACCAATCAGCGAACTGCTAACAACGCTGTGCATCTGCTGCATTAGCGCGAGGACGCTAAGAAATTTCCATCAGGGAATATCTCTTTCAACCCTGCGTTCGATAAGTCATTCGGTTTCATGCTTCCATTTCAACCTACAATCCATTATATCAGTTCAGTTTAGTTTTATTGGGGAAATTTAGGTAAATACCTTTGAACTCCCTCTTAGTACATAGCTATCACGCAGAACATGTGGCGTTGCCAGTAATGGAACTGCGGTACAGGAGGCAGACAGTAAAAAACTCCTTAAGCATCATTCATAAGTTTAGTTTTGAATGCCATTTGTGGGATTTTAAGGCGAAAAACTGTCGTCTGGGGGGGGGGGGCAAGGGAACATGTAAATCGGATGTCCTGCTGCTGAAAGTGTTTGGAGCATGTCAGGAGGAGGCCATCGTGGTTGTTCAATATCCTAATGGTCACACGGGGAGATGACTGCGGTGGTCACGGTGTCGGAGAATTGCCCATCGTATGTCCATGCGAACCAGAGGACGAAACTTGCAATCAGTTATTCTAAACAAACATATTACTAAAAAGTAGCAAGCAGTATGTTTTTAACAAAAGTTAGACTGCAATATAATTAGCTCGCTTCATTACAGATAATGTCTTTTTCTATACTGATCCAACTGCGTCTTAAACGTGTCCACAGATGGGGACATGACAATGTATACGGGTGGGGCATTCCATGCCTGGATTACCTTTTAGAGAACAAGAATTTTCAGGTGTTCAATCTTGCCCCAGTCGCACGTAGCTTGAGAGGGCGTCCGCGCAATCTATTGGTAGTGGCCAGCTCAAAGAAATCGTTGGATGCTAGGCAACAATTTTGATCCCACAGCATGCGAAATGCCTGTATCAGGTCATCGTTCGATAATTCTCAGTAAATGTTAATAACTCTTATCTCCTAATTAACCGCTATGAATCCGTTCCACGGCAAAACTGTTTCTCCCTTTGACGAAATGGATACACTTTTAGGAAATATTTTCCGTGAGGCACCTCAACCTGACCCAGAACCGCTGACCCCAATTCCCGTCCGACGGAATTTTCCAGGCCTTCCCAGCTCGGATGCTACACACTGGCGCCATTTTGACGTGACGCAATCTCCTGACGACACCTGCAAGCGAGCTCTCGTTACTGTGACTGCAATTCCGGTAAATCTGTTGTTTTTTGCTGCGTTCTTTAGCATGTGGAAAGCACCATCAAGGAGAACTTTAAGAATACGTGCTTTGCGCGGATATCTTAAAGATTTACGTAAAATTGAGCAAGAAACAAGGGAAAGGGCTAGATTGTCAGACTCTCTTTACCCTTCTTGCAGTCATTCATCTGACGAATCTGACTGTAGCACAACTTCTTTGGACGATGGTAGTACCTGGAGTTATTCGTCATCGAAAGAAGTAACAGAACCCTCAACCAGCAACGTTACTGGGCACCCAGCGATGGAGCAGGAGGAGACTCTAAAAAGTGCTGTGCGGTCTTATGCAATAGACTGCAACACCCCGATTGCACATCTGACGAAAATTGTCAAAATTTTGCAACGTGTGGCCCCTGACCTACCAGGTGATGGACGTACGCTTCTAGGGAGGAAAAGCACTCGGACAAATGTGACGTCAATGGGCAGTGATGACTATGTCCACATGGGGCTTGCTAAAATTGACCAAGCAGATAAGTCAATATTCCATGCGTATTGTAGGAAATGAGATAGCAATATATTTAGCTATTGATGGATTGCCCTTATATCGTAAAAATAAGTGTGGCTTGTGGCCAATTCTTGGCCGCGTTATGGAGCCATTCGTAAGTGAAGTGTTTGTCATAGGAATTTATTTCGGCAAAGGCAAACCTTCAGATGTCCAGGCCTACTGTAAGCCTTTAGTAAAGAAACTGTTATGGTTATCTAGGCATGTTGTTCCTGTGGACAGTCTGCAGAGAACGCTTGAGTTTAGAGTGGGAGCTGTTGTTTTCGATGCTCCTGCTAGGGCTTTTATTCAACAAATTAAAAATGTGAATGTGTATTACGGTTGTAAGCGGTGTTTCGTCGAAGGTGAGCATGATACTTAGGTTGTTTATGGGGCGATTACCCAGCGTAGACGGAGTGATGATAACTTTCGCAGCAAAAGGGATGACTGTCATCGTATTGGCAGGTCACCCCTTCTAGCCTGCAATGTGGGGATAGTAACATGTTTTCTGTTAGATCCCCTTCACCTAGTTTACCTAGGTGTTATGCGCCGGTTACTAAAACTGTGGCTTAAGAGCCCACAAGGTACGCCGTATAAGGCATTAAAACTTACCTTCAAACGTGCGCACGATCGGCATCAGCGGCATAGTGGGCGGAGTTCACAATCTGCAGGCCGTATCAGTGAGTCAACTTATACACTTTAACTTGTCACTCGCTGTTATGTTACGTTTCCCTACATACGTCTAAATTTCCGAATTCCCTTCTCTCAGACATACGACGCAATGATGAGGACGATGATGTGCCAGGGCCGTACGGGCTACGTGCACCGTCCATGAGCTCCGGAGTGCTGCGTTCGAGTAGTCAGGAATTATGAAAAAACGGCCAAAGAAACCTTTTTATTGCTTGTACCATGATATTTTAAGCCCGTTTTTAATATTAATATATACATTCTACTAAACAAACATTGTTCAAAAAGTAATACTTCACTGCGTTTCGAAAAAACGAGAGATTGGCAGGAGAGGAGGTAACCCCTGTGCGGATGAAAATTTAATTCCATTTTTCGAGCTACAAGCGCGATAACGCGAGCTCGCTTGGAGCTCGTTCTTCCGAGCTCGTTTTGCTATTAGGGTTGGGTAGACAGCTGTCAGACTACACGGAAGTCAGGCGCAATTAAAAGGAATCCTACGGATTGCCCTAATCGCGGCTACTACCTATACAAGAACAAACCCCATTGCCGAGTCCCTGAAAACAGCTGCCGATTTCCGGCAACTGAATGTGCGGTAAATGGAAAGAGCTTGTGTTACGGAGGCGGGAGTCCCCGTGCATTTACGGCAGTCGGAGAAAGGGTCGCCCTGGGTACGTCACGCCGTCATGCCAGACGCCCACGCCTACGCATACGCCGTGAGCCAAGAAAGCCAGACGACCTCCCACGTAGCAGGCGCAGTGGGCGTATTCAAGATTATTCCAGAATGTCTGGGAGCAGGCCATACGTTAGGAATATTCTGGAAAGACCGGAGCCGTATAAATATGCCGGAGTGGACAGACTAAAGGACGATTTGGATGGACCGGCAGACACGGACGACTCAGCAGGCCCCGCACACCGCAGTCTTTGTGTGCGGTTGAATAAAGCCATTACCTATCAGGACCGCTCGCTTGCATTCTTCTGCCTACTAGTCGGGTTCAAAATACTGGGCTATAACAGCTGGCGACGCCGCACTAACTGGGCTATAACAGCTTGTAAGCAGCATATTTGGCGATTAATACTTGTATAAGTTCGCTTATTTGATTGGTCTAGGTGGTAGCAGTCTTCACAAATTTCTGAAGCACATATTTGCCGCTGTTTTCGAGGACGAAATGAGCTCGAATTTTAACTAGCTGGAAGGGCACTGAGTTGCATTTATTCCTGCTATAAACAGGAATGGTTGTTCTCATAGATATACTTAAAGCGAAATATTGAAAGGATTCATGCTTCCCTCTACAGCAATGCACTGCCTAGTTCGCCCACGTTCTTGCAATAAGTGGGTACCGTACGCTACGCACTTGCTGAAAATCTTTGTAGCGAAGTATGAAGAAATGGTATAAAATGTTCACAGCATTGTTTACCTGCCGGAGGACGTTGAACATCACGGCCCATTATATATATTTTCGTCGTTTACCCTTGAGAGTTACTTGGGGAAGTTGAAGAGTATGCTAAGGAAGCCGCTACAACCGCTGCAACAAGTTGTATGACAGCTTGAAGGCCTTGAAAGTGTGCTTAGCTTTTTACCAGGTCCAGTAGAATGGACTTGTAAGTTTGAGCACTATAACGGACCACTGCCACCCGTTGGTGGATCTTTAACCCATTTCAAGTGTGTAACAAAGGTCACCCTTTTTATCGGGACTACTCCTCACAACGGCTATGTATCTATTGACGGGAAATTACTATGCATGGAAACATAGGAATAGGGTAACCCCTGCTCAGATGAAAATTAGGACTATACATTCCCTAGTAGCAACTAGTCGACTATTAGTCGACTATAAGTGGCTATTTCTAATCGTTCGCAATGCTGCGATCTAATT
Source organism: Ligula intestinalis (assembly GCA_036362985.1). NCBI lineage: Eukaryota > Metazoa > Platyhelminthes > Cestoda > Diphyllobothriidea > Diphyllobothriidae > Ligula > Ligula intestinalis. The sequence goes on from JAYGXS010000003.1 coordinate 49,511,333, forward strand.
GGTTACCCAAATGACGCAATCTGAAGTCCGATTAGTTTGCGCTCTTTAAGCGCGTTAGCGCGCGTATACGCACCATTTTTGACGTGGACGGCGTGCGCGCGCGAGTTGTCAATCACGCAAGCTATCACTCACTCTACCTGCCTGCTGTTGAATAATATTTTTCATTTTTATTGCCTATAATATTTTTATAATATTTGCCATTTTTTGCGTTTTTTACCAATGTTTAAGGGCGATTCTGAGAGAACACAAAGACGCCGGCTTAAGAGGTATGCGGATGAGGAATGGCAGGCTGTAGAGGCGGCCGTAAAGAAGAGAATGGAAGCCGTGAGTGCCCTACAACATTTATGAAATGAGAGCACAGCGCCTCCTGAATCGAGTGATTATTATTGTGAGTCGTCGTCAACCGTAAGTGGCGGTGATTGGGTTCTTACAGGTGATGAGGAAGAGGAGGACGAAATCGAGGAAACGAGTAGGGAAAATAGCCCTCAATCTGCGCCTCTGGACTACGTTAAGCTAATACGTGAATGGGCAGTTCGAAACCATATACCGCACAAGTATTTGCGCGAACTAATGGATATGATTAAGCCACTTTTACCAACCGACTCAAGAGCGGTGGTAAATAATTTTTTTTAAGGTAAAGGTAGCCCCAATGGGTGACGGTGAGTACGTTCATGTGGGTTTAGAACGTCAACTGAGCCGAGTTTTAAGCAATAATGCAAATCTTGTTGCCGGAAGAGTTTAAATTCGGTTAACGATAGATGGTCTGCCTGTGTGTAAGAAAACCAACACACATATGTGGCCTATTTTATGCAGGGTAGTGCGACCCTATTTCACCGATGTGTTCCCAGTAGGTATTTACTGTGGAGGCAGTAAGCCCTCCAATGTTCATGACTATTGTAGGCTAGTAGTAGGTGAGATAGCTTCCCTGCAAGTTAGTGGAATAGTCAACGAGGAGACGATGCATACTACTCGTGTTCGCATGAAGGGAGTAATATGTGACGCGCCTGCAAGGGCGTTCGTGAAGCAGGTTAAAAATCTAAATGCCTACTATGGGTGCGAAAGATGTACAGTGGAAGGTAAGCATAGGGGTAAAGTTGTTTATACAGAGAAAGGCAAGGCAGATATGACTAACGAGGACTTCCTGCAGCCCTTGTTTGACGAGCGCATTGTTGGAGTTTGACCTTTTCTTTCGTGTTATCTTAGTCTAATTACTAAGTTTCCTCTGGACCCACTACACCTAGTCTACCTGGGAGTAGTGAAGAAGTTGGTGACGTTGTGGGTTAAAGGCTATAAACCTAAAGTAAGCGGTCGGCACACTGATATTGTCAGTTTCCGCACCATGCCCATACTGAAGCCACCGCAGGTAGCAGCAATAGACGAGCGAATGCGAGGGATATCAATATACCTTTCTACGGAGTTTTCTCGGCGAGGAAGGGTGGTAAGTGACTTGGAGTTGTGGAAGGGAACAGAATTTCGCCAGTTTCTAATGCATATAGGCGTTTATGTTGTCGCAGGAATCCTGCCGCAGAATCACTATAACTTGTTTCTAATATTATTTACGTCGTTATGTTTACTAGCTAATCCATTAACTTGCTAGGCAAACGTAGGTTATTGTCGAGAGTTGCTCAAGTTGTTTACTCGTAGGTTTTGTCTTCTCTTCGGTGAAGAACATATGGTCTATCATGTGCACAGTATTATGCACATGGCAGACGACGTAGAACGTCACGGAGCCCTAGAGAGTTTTTCATCATTTCCTTTTGAAAGTTATCTAGGCACACTAAAGAGAGATCTCAGATGTGCTCCACGACGTCTGCAGCAGGTAGCCAATAGAGTTTCTGAGAGGGAAATACGGACTGGGCCCTTACGACCCTGTCCCACTAAGTTTCTTCATCCGCACAGCCTCGGACCAATAGCAGTTGGACATGAAGGTAGCCAACAGTACAAAGAACTGTTGACAGAAACGCTTCGGATAGATACTACACCGGCCAATAGATGTATTGCCTTTGATAATAAGATCGTATGTATTAAAAACATATTTGTCCGTCAAGGCGGCCGCGTAGGACTAGTTTTCACTGAATTTGTAAATATGTCCGACTTGTTTGACAAGCCGAAGAAGTCATCGAGTCTAAGGGTATTGAAAGCAGAACTCAGTGAGAGATTGCAGTTCGCCCCATTACCGCCTAGCTTTAGTATGTGTGTTTTCCACATGAAGAAAGCTACTTACTGATTGAGATAATAAATAGCCGTTAGCAAGCCACTGACTATCCCTTCACACTTGCGAACAGTGCTCTGGACCCTACAACGCAGTCCCCATAGTGAGTGGTTCACGAGCACTGCGGGGAAGAAGTAGTCTTAGACAGGTCAACATATCTCGTTAAATAACACCCCGTTTTCCTGTGCGATTGTAGTCCCGAAGATGAGTCAGAGCACTCGCAGACAACTGCCAGAACGTGACCGTAGGCCTGCCATTGATCAGGAAAATTTCCTCGTGAGACCTGAAGCCTCCCGGTCGCCTGTAAGTCCTCACAACTAGCGCATTTACTTTTTCCTTTAGGAACCACTGCCGAATGAGGTTTTCGAACCATAATTCGACACTTTACCTGCCGGTAATGACGACGGTAAATACTACCCTTTCACAATATATCTTCAGCAGATTCCTATCATGGCACTGCAGCCAATGACAACAGGCCCGAAAAAGACAACTTGTTGCTGATGATTTACCGCCAAGTTGCTGAAATCAACACTAACCTTCGGGAGTTGTCGATCCGTACTGACTACCGTTTAGGCAAACTCGAGGAATCTCAGCGTCGGGGGATGGCTCGCCTGCGGCAACTAGAGGGGCTGATTCGTCGGTTCCCAACGGTTAATGCAGAGACCGCAGCGACTGCGTCAGAACCCGGTAACGCAGCCACTAAAATCTGCTGCTGATTTTCGTCAGCCTAACAACATGCTGCCTGACAACACTTTCTGACAGCAGCTTGTAAGCTGTACACTTGATAATAATTACTTGCATTAGATTTCATACCTACAATGTTGAGTTGGTGAAACGCTCCAAGACTTCGTAAAGAGGATTTTCTCCGCCGTTTTGAAGATGATTTTACCTCCACAATCAACTGGAAAGGAGATGACAAACTATCAATCTACAAATCCCCCTTTTACTGCGTCGTAGTGGGTATGTCTCCTATTAACTGCTTGACTGTATTTGCTTAGAGCTCTTCGAAAATTGGAATCAACAAAACAAGTAGATTTGCAGCAACCTAGACGACACCATACGCAGGAGACATCAAGGTTTATTTGACAGTTATTCTCAGAACGTAGTGAGAGAGAAGAAAATAAAACAATTGGTAAGAACACTTACAATGTCTTCAAGTACTGCTGACCCTTAGGCGCCACGGATGAACCTTCAACTTCGTGAAGAACGACGTTGCCTGTACATATTCTTTTCGTTTTTTGGATTTTAATATAGTTTTCCAGTAATAGAAGACTTCAGACTTCACCTTTCTACGACTCGATGGGGGTTAAGCGTGTAAACGGGGTCGTTCGCCAAATAAAGGGAGTCACTGCCAAGCGTAAACCGTAGTTACCGCCGATTGCCCAGACCGACTAAAATAAGTCGACTATTAGGCGACTGGAAATAGTTGACGACCCAGTAACAAATCACTAGCGATCGCTACGGGCGTTGAGGGGAATGTCCAATAATTCACTACCCCGCCGTTCTGTCTCCACGCGTACGTACGCACCGAACGTGTGTGCGCTCGCTCTGAGTTTTTCCTACCCCTTTTCCCCTTTGCACAGCCCTCGTATGGCGTCAGAGTGCGCGCACCCGTTATCAGCAGAAAGTAAAGATCCGTTCTCGCGAGATGCGCTGCTTGGGCCGCGACGAACACCTGGTCACGCCTCTTATTCAACCGGTACCCGGCCGCGCGAACGCCGCCCTCCCCCTACCAGTAACTTCACTCACCCCTCTCCCCTTATTTCGCGCTCGCTGCGTGCGCACCCAGGCCCGCGCGTAGAAGACGATAAGGCTGGTGGCTCGGCGAGTGCAATCATCCATCACACGGCCCGAATTTGGGTCAGGTTTGGTGATAGTGATTTCTATAGCAGGCCCGGCTGCGAGAACGGACGAAACAGCTTTTGATCGTGGGACCGGATGTATTGATTTCTGCAACCTTTAAGTCGTCGTCGTTTGGAGAAATTTCATTTGGTCAGAAAGTGTCACAGGAGGAACATCTGCTCTTCTGCGAAAAACTTTTTCACATTGTTTTCTTATTACCACCTGCCACTAACTGTTCTTTTTTGCAGGAATGAAACTATACTGTCCCAGTTGCTGTGATGCATTTGCAAGTCCCTATCGACGGCGTTTGGAAGGCGGTACTGGTGGCGAGCAGAGGAAGAAGTCATCTGCACAGAGCGGTTCGTATCGTGGTTTGTTTATTTTGCGGTAGTATTAAGAGGTATTTTTCTTCCACCATAGGAAAAAAATATAGGGCGGCGCTAATCAAGTGGTGTATAGACCGTAAGGTTCCGCATAGAACTTCAAACGTTATGCTGAGAATGTGGTCCCAAATCTTTCCGGTTATTCCGGTGGATACGAGAAACAGGTTGATTAAAGCAGGAGCGGACGGACAAGGAAACGCAAATCTCCTGGTCCCGATTTCGCGGTGGACAATCTGCCGAGGTTCGACTGCGACTTGGGGACTGCACCACCTTCGCTTCGAAACTGTTTGAACGAGGGGTTGTTAGGCACCCCTGCAGGCAACCTGAAAATTACCCTCTCCAGCCCCGCCCACGTCCCAGCACATGGGCACTTCGGACGAGCTGCTGACCTGGATGACCAAGCTCGACAACCGCCTCCGTAACATGGAGACACAAATGGCTATCATCCTCGCCAGGACGGATACACTGCATCAGAATCCGTCTGCAGCACCAATATCGATGCCGCCAGCCCGGACGGAATGCCCGGTTCCATCCCCGATTACCTCTATGGAGGAATTCGAGACGTTTGAGGAGCGCCTGTTAGATGCAAATTATTGGCAGCAGGCGGTAGGACCTTTTGCTTTTTTAAGTAATTCCTTCTAAAGGTTGCCTTCCTGCGTACGCGGGAAACGTTAAGGGCGCACGACTTCGTCAGAGACCTCATGCAACCCCTCTTCGACAGCCGCCTGCTCGCTAAATTTAATCTTACGGGCGGCTACCAACGACGGAATTTCCGGCTTACAAGAGCATACGCCCTGCTTGTTGGTAAGCGTTTGATTCTTCCTTAATATTCGTCAACCCCTAGATGTGTATGGAACGTGGGGGGAGGGTCGCCCAACACTGCCGACGGAATTCGAGGAGGCCGTCCGCTCCGTGCTGAAGTCGGCTGTTTCCAAGCGTACTCGCTGACAAAAACGGCATGACGGTAGTCCTGATTAAGACAGTTCCACGAACTAGTTGAAGCCTCCCTCCCTTGTACCTTCTTAAATAAATCCCCCTTGTTTATGTACTACGATGCACTTATTTCTATGTCATGTGCTTGTGGTAGGGGGGGGGGATGTTCACGCGGGGAAGGGCTGTAAAGGTGAAGGGGGCGGGGCAGCATAGCTCGTCGTGCCGGCCGGCCGGCCAGCTACGCTAAACACGCAGTTACCTGGGGGAGGGCAGCGCCAGTGGGTGAGGGGGGAGGACCGTAGGCGTATGCGCATGCTCAAAACTTGGTGGGGGGAGGTGTACGTGGGCACAACGGGAACTACTGCACACGCGTAGGGTGGGAAACACCGTACAAGCAAAAGCCTCCAATCAGCGCTCAAGAAGATGGTGCGTCCATGTAACCACTGGGCACGCGAATGTATACACCCACAGGCGCGGATATCCCTATTAAACCAATCAGCGTACATTTCAGTTAACGGCAAGGCAGACAGCGACACGAAATGTTGCGTTCGTGCCAGTAACACGCGTATGCATTGAGCGAGAAGCCTTAACGATCAGCCAATCGTCTGAAGCACTAATATGTTCACCTTTTACGTCTACTGCTGAAGCGCATCGCGCTAGCGAAATGTGTTTCCGTTTAGGAAATGTGATCTAAATATGCCTTTAAGGATAAATATAATGCAAACAAATCCCCTTATCGACCAATGAATTTTCGGTCTTGCAGAAAACAGTCGCCCGGATGCCGTCGGTCCAGCCCTGTCTACCAGTACCCCAAAATCTTCCCACATTGACAATTTCACCCAAACTTTTTGTACATGACTGTAAAGTGCCCATTCCCACAAAAAGAATATTTTTTTTACTGTTATATACCTCTACTGGGTTTCCAAAAGGGGGGTTTTGGCGAGGCATAGGGTAACCCCTGTTCGGCTGAAAAATGCGACTCTACATTGTAGAATGATTGTAGAGTTTGAATCGGACACTACATTGGATGCAAATCGAGCTGGAATTGGATTCGTGCCGAGTTCGATTTGCTTTTAGGGTGCCGAGCGTAAACCGCCATTATCGCCGATCGATACGTATCTCAATACATAGATATCATAGATATAGATAGATAGATATAGATATGTTGGATGAGTGAAGTAAGTTGCATTCCGAGATGATATGATGAAAAGAAAGAAGATCTTCTGAAAATCAAGTTTTACTCGTGAATTTTCGAACAAGTATCACGTGTTCGTCGTCAGACTAGATAAAAAGTGAGGGCTGGGAATGTCACCTATCACCGCGGGTGTCAAGTCACCATAACCCTTCCACCCAATCCCCCCTTCCCTCCCCCATCCGTTGTAACCTCTGCCTCCAAAACCTCTAGTGTAACATTCCCAGCCCTCACTTTTAATTTAGTCTGACGACGAACACGTGATACTTGTTCGAAACTTCACGAGTACAACTCGATTTTCCGAAGATCTTCTTTCTTTTCAGATATAGATATATCTATCAAAGGGCCCAAAATACATATCAACTAGACATTTGAATCTCTATGAATCGAGATTCTGTAGACATTCCATAGACGTAAAATGCTACTAAAGGTACCTATAGGTACGTCAGCTAACTGCTTACTCAGGCCAATGTGAAGATATTAATCGTTTGCCATTGCCACTATACTATACTCATCATTAGTTCCTAAGAGCGGCCTCGGGTCCCGTGTGATGTCCGAGGCACGCTTTCACACAATTCTAAGCACAGATTTTACGTCAGTGTGTGACAACTTGCGCGTCACCGCCCAATCCCTGAGCTGCTCCCCACAATCAACATTATCATCTGACTGCAAACCAAACGAACTGCAAAACGAATAAGAAGAAATGGACAAACCGTAATCCTGTGGCACTGAGGACTCCGGCGTCTGCGTATTGTCTCCTCCCCCGTTTGACAAACGCATCCGCTTCGGGCATCGCAGGGCATAAATCCAGCGTTCACAATTGGCAGCCATAATAAGGCAGAGTACAGAAGGGAGACCGCGCCAGACGCGTCAGACGTGAGACATGCTGTCCACGGCGGACCGTTTTGGCAAATCAGATTGTGTCGGCTTAAACGAGTCTTGCTCCGAGTACACTTGATGTGCACGGCCAATTATACCGCGACACCACCTACAATGGGGCCAAACCTTTCCCTGCATGCAGCCGGCCCCAGCTTGGCCCAGATTTCGACCGTGGGACGCCAACGCCGGCAAGAGAAAATCGAACGGAATACGTCATAGCAGTGCGCTCTTTTGAGCTGCGCAGCACGTTCAGCCTTTGAGATCCTGCGTTAAGCCGACGCCGGGGCATGCCGGGGACGCCGAGACATGAAGAGGGCATCGGGTGAGTGCACGAGGGAGGGGAATCTTGGCGCTGCGGGCCCGCCGGCCGTGGAAATGGCACCCCGCACTCCTCTTAGATAGGGCGACGGCGGCAGAAAAGCGTCTCGCATGCCTGCGGGCGTTGGGTGCGCACGTTTTTGTGCGTGCAATACAGGCACGAGCAGCGCCGACGGGCCTACCCGGATCGTAGCGACGCTAGCTTTTGTCTATCGAGCTCGAGCTGGCGTACCATAGAACTGGACTCTGTTCGTAAAGATCGCATTCATGGGAGTGTGGCGTACTCGCTCGTCCCGAACACTGCAGGATAATGGGCCGTGTTCTTTGAGTTTGGGATAGTTTTGGAAACTATGCCAGTAGTCTAGGTGGGGCCGACGATTCATAGTTCATGACAGCTAAAAAATTCACGAAATGGAAGAACACAGTCCAACGCTCTGTTGGTCTTAAAAGTTATGGTTATATCACCTCACCGTTGTTTATAAAAAGAAGGCAACATCTTAACCCTTTTCTAAGGCGCACATCTTCATTCACTGACAAGTTTGATTATTCTTTGCTGTATCTTCTCAAAGAAAGTGTATTTCTGGGCCAGTGGAGGAACTTTGCTTGAATGCAGCGTTGGCCGAACACTGTTTCAAATACTCGACCGAAATTCCCTTTGCAAACATTAAGGGTGGGCCTTCTAAATCACTTCTAAGATACCTCTAGCCTTCTTGGATACCCTGGTTAGAAAATAGTTTATGCGTGGGCGTCATCCACGCACCGAGTTCCATTACCTCGTTGACTGAGCAGATTTGGTAAACCCCGATTTAGTATTTCTATTCCAATCTTGTCATGATCCCATTGCTAGATCTTAATTGAATAACGTGGATTTTTTTAAAGCTGGGGTTAAGAAACCAATCATCATATCAATGTACTACACGACCGAAGTTTTTTGAAATTCAAGCAAATTCTCCCCCACTGTTGTTCCATTTCAAAACTGGGGATGACCGAAAAACATTATTTCGATGTAGTTTAATCAATTCAGGTAATCCTTTCGATATATTAAAACACAGATTTTGACACACCCAGAGTCTGGCATGACTAGCTGATGGCGACCAATAAGTCAGAAATGACTATTCCATTTTCCAATGCCTTTACGGGCAATATTCATCGTAATAACTAGTTTCTAGCTGAAATTAAAGCTCATTCATTTGAGCAATTACAGGTTCTTGATTTTTCAATAAACCAAAGTGATCTACTTTAAGCTTAATGTAAATTTCTTTGAAATATCGCCACCGCAGGGAGTTAAATAATAGGACACTGTCTTCTTTTTAAATTTTGAGACTGGCACGATGCAGCCAGAATCGCTTTTTCTAGAGGCCTGAAGACTGACTGAGGTACAGTGTCGGCGTGGACCGTCTGCCCTAGAGCGGATACAAACGCAGGTGTACGTCGTCTTACGTGCCTATACGAAATACAAAGTCATTCCTTTCCTAAAAATACAGATTCCTCGGCTGCTTTCGTATATTTGTTTCCAGTTTTGCCTTAGGCGCTCGGAAAATACCCGAAAAAGAAGCGGGTTTGCGTCTACCTGAGGATTAATTACTGCGTTTTTAATTCAGGATGTAGCCGGCTGCTTTGATAGTTGTTCATTTTACTGTTAGGTTCTATCAATTAAAGCGTACGAACGAAGAATAAAACAAGGCTGGACCGAGGAAGCCATTCTTTTCTCAGTCTTGCACATGCGCATTGAAATATATTTCAGACTCCACTAGGTCTTAGTTGTTTAGAACATCAGCATATGGCAGGTAGGCGTCAGATGCGTCTAACGTATTGAAGTCAAGTCACCAAAATATAAGGAGTTGCTATAATCATATCATAGTGAACCAATAAGATAAATGACGATAAATGACAGTGCGAAAAGTTGGCCGCGACAAAGTGATATGCTCGGCTTACGCCTGGTATTTCGTAGACAGCATCTCAGTGCTGGTGTAAAATTCTGACGCTCTTGCATCTACCAGGATGTACCAAGGGGTTGTAAGATATGAATTAGTCCGGCCAGATAATAGAAGATCGAACGTATCCTAATGATTATAAACTAGTAGATAAGATAAGGCGTGGAAGGCCTGAGTGTTATGAATGATTTAATTAAGTGCAGAAGGAGTAGAAGATGAGTAATGGGTAGTTGACTTCAAGACGAGTGCAGTCCAGTCATGAGCAGGCCGAGTTCAGAGTCGCATTCCGGTGGGTGTAGTTGTAGTGGCTCTCGCAGCCAATTGGAACTCAAGATCTGACGGACAGCGCCTTTGCCCTGCGCGCTAATGCTGCCTGCGGCCAGGTGCCAAGTCTCGGCACCCCCTGTCCGTTCTCGCTCATTGGTCTGAGCCACTTACAAACACACCCAGTCTCGCCTTCCCAGCCTTGCGCCAAGACAACCAATCACAGGCCGACATTGCCATTGAACGCGCTCTGTCTCTGTCTTCTGGCGTGATGCCCGCGAGGCCTGCGGTGAGAGGACACGTGGAATTCCGGCCTCGCTGGTCGCGGCGGCCGGCGACGCCGCCCTGTCCTACGGACCTCGCGGTCGTACGCCCTGCAAGACCCACTGGCAACCTTCACCTTATCCCTTCTGTAAACAATACACTGTCCCTTCTACTCTGCCTTCCCAAGACTTCTCCTATCGCCTAAGGAACCAGGGTCTGGAAGATTGTAGGTGTGAGGGTTAACCGCCTTAGCCTTAACACCTATATAGTCACCGGGTCTGGATGTCTGAAACCGGTCATGAGGTCACCGGCTTCGGGTGTGTCTGACTCTAAGCAATCCCCGCAATAAAGTCCTTTGTGCACCGGCTGTAGAACTTAATTGGCAAGTTAAGACAGACAAAGGGTGACCTTGACCAGAGATTTGACACCCTCTGGTGCGCACCCGCAGGTGGACACGGGAGCCAGACATGGGGCTTGCCCCAGCGACATGCTACAGGTTAGTGGTTTGGAGGACTACAGGCTAATGCAGTAATACAATTCTTCTGAGAAATGAGGGTAAGATGGCACTTGACTTCTACTTAAGTCCTACTTGAGTCTTTGGATATTCTGTTTTGCATGAGATGCGAACCCCCCCCTGATTGTCGTCTTACCTAAATAAGGAGAGAAATACAGCGTGCCTGGTTTGCGTGGACGAGGTTATTACTTGGTCAGCCCCTGCGTGAACTCTTGATGCATAAGGTCTCCTTTGCTGGAGGTAAATGACGTTCGGCAGACCGTGACTTATACGTAAAATGTAACTTATAATGCATCGGAACCATTAACCCCCCACGGAGTCCGAAACGCCAGAAGATAAAGTTCTTGTCCCAGTGGTCGCATTCACTTACTCCCAATTTCTTCGTGAAACTCGCATTTTTGGCGGATTACTAATTACCTTCAAAACGCAAACGCATCATTATTTTACTGTAAATATGAACAAAATATCCCTCTAAATATTTAGAATTTAAAGTTGGCTTGCATTTTGATCCATAAACATAATGGTTGAGTTTAGCACTCTACTAACACACACACCAGAATGATATTTGCGAACTGTGTTGGGGTGCAGTTGTGCTATCCGTTGGAGGACGTACTGATGTGATCTTAACTATGCGCGCCGGTGATTGGCCATATTTGTATAAGGATAGGATATTTAAGACACATGCGGGTGATGGTAGCGTGTAAGCCAAGAGGTTCACTTGCCAGATACCCTTGAAAGGGCAGTGTGAGAAATAGCTTTTTTCTTAGCGGTTGGCATATAGGAGTTCAGGCTAAGACAATTAACCCTAACAGCTACAATATTCGAGGCCCGGTTCCTTAGGAGATGGAAGAAGTCTTGGGAAGGCCAGATTAGAAGGCAGAATTTATCGTATACACAATGGAACGGAGAATAGATAGAGAGGATGTTGACTCGCGGAGTAGTGCGTCCGTTCCCTATTCGGGTCGGCTCCGGCGTGACTCGAGCATCAGAAATCGCCGGCGAATGCTTTGTCCTGGGGGCCAATGGGGCTGCCGATATCTAGACTAGCGTGGGCGGACGACCTTGAGGTTGGCTAACGCTGGCTAGCCTGAGCACGCGGTCGCGCTGAGGGGTATCTGCGCGTCATTCAAGGACAGTTAGCGCCTAGCCCTAGGAGGCAGTGGGCGCACAGGCAGGCTAGATGAGTCATGCGTCAGCGGCTGGTCTTGGGTTCCAAGTGGCTGCAAAAGGGCCACTACAGGCACGTCTCACGTTCGGGAGGGTTAGAGGTGGGGGGGGGGGGCGTTCTCACATAAAGTTACCGATAACAGTTTAAGGAAGCCGTTTTCTAGTGTATCTGAAGTACATATTATTCCAGCTGGGTTGGTGAGGCAGCAGACTAAGCTTCGTTTGGGACTTAGCGGGACGAAACTGTAAACATGTATGTGTCCCTTCTCTAAGTTTTTTTTCGGACTACACCTTCATAAATTACTCCGTTAGGCGGGTTATATTGGCCGATCAACTAGGTGACTAGCCTAGCAGCTGCGAGAGCACCATGCTATCTGGCATGAAAAGCCCATCCTCAGTGTCATTGTCGTTCACATGGTTAACAGTGGCCCCCGGTTAGACGTCAATCATCATTCCGAGTCATCTATAAAGTGCTGGTTAGACACACCTAGTTTCTACGGCGGCGGATACACGTGTCAACAGAAACAGTGGCCATATGGATAAGCAGCCCAGCCTTGTGTTCGCACTAAGCTTTCATGCAGGTCCTAAGGTTCTCTTGGCCGAAGATGAACCCAGCCTGCGTGTTCACACCTGCCACGTCGCGTTACGAAGACGAGGCAGAGAAGTAGCCAATCTTAGGGGATTCCGACCCTTGAGGTAGTGTACGACTGGCTGACGAAGGCTAAAAAGGCAGAAATGGCCATTCCGGTCTCCTTCAGCTTTGTCAGATCCATTCCACGCAGCTAGTAGTCAGACGCCTCCTCTCCCCTTCCGTCCCGCCCACCCATTTTCCCCTCCCCCTAAGGCCCTGCCAGAACTAGCCTATTACCTCTAACATCTGACCGCCCTAAAACCTTCCTCCCACAATTACTGTTCATTGTCTATTTAATTTTTGCTCCCCTATCTTACTTTACAGCATTGTACATGCCTGATGATTAATAAGCAAAAGCGTTCGTTTACTCTACAACATGCTTTGACAAATGACTTCTTGATTCGTCTAGCTGCGTTGTCGACTTGCGTTCAGGAACATGCATAAACTGCTGCAGTATGTCAATTACTCCCGTCTTCTCATTAGAGTAGTTTTACTAGCGTTCAAGCATATACCGACAAAAAGCCAAAAATACCCCATATTTTGGTTCACTGTGAAAAGCTAGCTATCGCTGAAAGCGTTAACTATATGCTCAGTCAGCTGGCTTCTTTTGACCACGATCCGAATAAGATGATGACATTTCGTCCCTGTTTCGAAGAGCCTTTACCCGGTTTGTGTGCGCGAACGAATACCAAAGCTCGGGCTTCGGAAAAAAGATCCGTCATTTGTTTCCTGAACTGCCTTTGCATGTAAATTTCTTATATATATGCATAATTACTACCGTTAATAAACATATATATATATTGACATATGTGAAGATACGAGGTCCAGATAAATTATCCCGATCATCATCCCCCAAAGATGGACTGTTGTGCCCATTATAAACCGACTTTTACCCCTGTTTGTTTATTTGGGCTACAACAGTAAGGTCCTTAGCGTAGGACACTGGTGCCTTTTT
>JAYGXS010000003.1:49524830-49551125 GCA_036362985.1 Ligula intestinalis
ACACACACACACACACACACACACACCGTGTCTCTCCAGGTCTGACCTCGACCAACAATGGCATGACCTCAATCTGTCTGGACAGACCTCAAGGCCGTGGTAACCACCAGCCATTTCTTCGGACCTGGCCCGCCTCGCGGCCGGACGTGTGCTCCGACAGTCAAATCTCTCACAACCTATTCTTTTATCCTTCTGCAGAATAAACTATTCCTAACAATGTGGCGTTCCCACCGTCTTCTCTCTTCACCTAGGGGAATCACGGGCCTGGAAGATTGTAGCTGTTAGGGTTAACCATCGTAGCCTTAACACCTATAGAAGTTCAATTTGGCCCACATGTTGACGATTCCTCGCAATGTTGGCAATTACGATGTTCGACCATTATAAACCGTTGGGAATCTCCCGTGTTATGTGGTTTTTGTGCCTTTTCATTCACAGTGAATGGAGGACGCTTTTGCTGAAAATTATGAAATTATATTTTCAAAATAAAGCGTATCTCACTTACTCAAAACCTCATCGATAGCAAGAGTTGCGACACTAGGAAGAGTGTAGGACTTGGCAATTATGGGGAAGGATTCCAAATCTGGCAGTCAAAGTTAAAACCGACGTTGAAAATAAGACGTGAAAATATAGAATGTGTTTAAATTAGGCTTCACTGTCCATGTGGAGATCAGACATTCTGGGAGCAAACATTCTGCGGTCTAAGCTTTACCGCTTAGGTCTGGGTTGGCAAATTCCAGGATCAATGTTTTAATTTCTGCAGCGTCGAGGAGAACTGTTTCATTCCGTGAATTAGCTTTCTTCGTGAAAGCGTGCTTGATGCCTTCTGTGGGCCAGTGCAGCCGATTGGCCTCGGCTGCTTCCCGCTCCTGATTCGCCGTGAGCGTCATCTCGGTGACCTTGACCACCTGACCTAGCGAGAACTGGCCATTCAGATCGACGGTAGTGGCACGGTTCCCAATGTTCTCCAGGCGGACCAATACTGAAGTGGATTTGGTATTCGCTAGCCTGGCCTTCATAATGCCTTCAATCGGCCACTGCATGAAAGTCAGGAGGTGAATTCCGATTGGTAGAGGACGGGCCAAAACAGAAAAGTGCTGTTTAGGCGACACAGTGGTAGAGTCCAGGAACCAGGGTAGCGTTGGTCGTGAGACCTCCTGCGCCATCGTGGCATCCTCATCCTCTACAGTGCGCAGAGGTCCAAGTTTGAGGGTGTGTGTGCCCTTGACAATCAGTCCTAAAAAAGGGAGGGGGGAAAACTCAACGGTTACGCACTTGGTGTGTTTATGCGAAACTGACGAACAAAACATTGCTGTGCTATCGCGGAATCTGCATATCAAACACAACTTAGTACAAGTCCCAAAACATAATTACTACCGTCAATAAACATTTACAGTCGATGGAACATTCCATTAATTGTCGGAGACTGTTTGGCCTCTCTTCGTCTAAGTGGAATTTTCCTCAAATTCTTGGTACAGTGGAGCCTCGAGCGACGAGTAGCCCCAATCGACGAGCATTTCAGGTAACGAGTGAGCCTCAACCAGAACCTTTTTGTTTGAATAGCTTCCGTTTAATTAACGAGTTCTCAGTGCTGTGTATGCCTGTATCCACCATTGAGTTTTACTCCCAAGGCGTGGGTCCTCGGTTGCCTGCAGCCAATCGGTGAACCAATATAATATGATTGGCCATGGGCTTTCTCGTTTTGAAAGACGAGCGTTTCAGATGACGAGCTCGGTGCCGAAATGGATTAAACTTGTTAACCGAGGTGCCGCTGTATTTGCAAACGAAGACTTTCGATACGGATAAGAGAGATAATTTTTAAAAGAGTGTAGTGACACACTGAGCTGCCCCCTTTTTTACTTGGGTAAGTATACCTTGCATTTACTTGACAATTTTAAATAAGGCTTTGAACAAGCACGTGCTTTTATCTGCAAATGACTTTGTCATTATTTACTAGTTCGTAACGGTTGGGATACTCCTATCTCAGATTCTTGGATAGACTATTTCGTATCCCACAAGAGCTTCCTTTCTGCTAGCCATGCAAATGTAGATCACTCAAAAATGCATAATGCATACAGTAGGTAAGGAAAAATAAGGCACTTCGACCACCGCAATCATGTTTTTTTCATCTGAGCTTTTAACTACTTACTGGAGTCCATCGTCGTAGTCGAAATGCCTTTTTCTACTTTACTTTAACACGCATGTTTAACCATCAATGTCGATGAAGTCCACCAGTTGCATCAACAGATTGGTACAGAAGGTAACGGCCTCAGGGGATAGCTTTAAAATGACAGCTAGCATAATGAGCACTAACCGCACTCTTCACCTTCGTCCGGAGTCTGGAAGACTAAACGGGGCCCGGCGTAGGCTGCTTTCTCCAATGCAAGCCGGAACACCGCCTAACAGAGTTTTGATTGACAGGAGACTTTGCGTGGGCATTACTGTACTATCAACCTTCACTCACCCCCAGTAGGTGTGAAGACAGGCCCATGGAGGCCGAGACGTATACGGTTACTACTGTTTTTACTGCTACTGACTATCAACGTAGCCCAGGCTTAGTAGTACTTGTACTATTTCTGACGTTAGCATTTGTCAGAAGCGCCGCTGGTTTGAAGTTAGCGCTGGGGCTCATACCTCCTTTGCTCCCAACAACGAGTGGGAAATCGCAGTTTATGCTATTTCGAGTAACTACATGTTTGAGACCCTGAGCACATCAGTACACTATAGGAACTACCTTTAAATACACCTGGGATGCAAATTTAGCAGCCTGAATTCGGTAACGCTGCGCGTATTCACCTTCTCATCCTCCAAACCTTTGTCTAGCTGCGCGCCCAGCGCGGACTCATCATTTTACCTTTGCGCGCTCTTGTACTTTTGCACCCCCCGCTGTCGACGGGCCTTCGCCTGCAACTAATCGATTCCTCGCAAGCTCTGATGCCAACACCTGCACCATTTCCTGATTGGTTGAGGACGGGACAGGTTTGGCTAAAGCCACGCACATAGACACTTTCACACCGACTCGACTGGTTTCTGTATGCGGTGCTTGCAGCGGCTACTGTAAAGCCTCTTGAGCGGTTAAGTTGTCCGAATTCATTCCGTCTTATCAGACTTGTGATTTGGGGATCCTTCTGGTGTCGAGACAGCAACTAGCCCTCGATACAAACACTCCCTACACCTCATACATTAAGCATAGGAAACAAATAAGTTTGGCAATTGCAGGCAAAGAAGAAAGTTTGACTAAAAACTTACCACCAGCAATGCCTCTTTCAACAAGTGGTTCACCAACTCCCAGTCCATCGTCTGCTGAAGTGGCGCGATGCACCATCAGTTCAACTTGGAGATCCTGCAGGCTGGAACCGCCTTCCGCTCTGTCCGGGTAGACAGCAAATCCCATTGGTTGCTCACCACTGCCCTTCAACATTATCCGGTTCAATATCGGGTAGTAGTTGCCCTCAATTTTCTTCGGTTCACGATAAGTATGGTTGAGACCCCAATCAGGTCGAGTGTTGCGCAGCCGTCGAATTAATGTGCGACCCATGGAGTCCGTAAAGAATTCGCCTGTGGGGGAGTTCGAAATGCAGCGCATTAAGCGGTCACCTAGACTGCGTTTTAAGCAGAATACTTGTTTATGTTCAAAGGAAGTCCTACTAACATGGAAGTAGGTTATGTAGCGTACGTATGACACCCTTAATCCCAGAACTGTGTCTTACGGGACCGGTGGGAATAGGAGTTTTACGGGTGGGTTGTAAAAAGGAGCTGCAATTGAGTATATCGTAGTAGGCAACCAAACCTACTACCGAAATCTGTGCAGGTTTTGTACTTCCTGTGGTCAAAAAGTAACCGCATATTACTAGCGTTTTCCGTGTGGGGATACAGTGTGGTTAGGCATTTTTAACGAAAACCTGACTGCCGAAGAAATGATCAAATACTCGCATGATAACCGACCAAGCCAAGGCAGGAAACTGTAACTACGCAGTTGTGTGTTACAGATGATAGGCAAAAGTCTTTACGGATTACTAAAAGTTTCCGTGTTGGGAGTGCAATGGGCTTAGGTTAAGCAACCTAGCAAAGCGGTTAGACAAAGTGTATCCACGCGATTGAAATAAGATAAATAGGCATAACCAAGCCTACTAGACTTTCCCGAAGGGCCACAGACGCTGGTCTCGACGTATGGAACAGCCAATTAAAGTTGCCGAAAAGCTGATTTCTGGCCCTGCTGCGAATAGCAAGTCTGTGCGCGTGCATGCACGCTCTGCCCACTGGCCTGACTGCTGTCAAACCAGCACTTAGGACCCGGCTGGCCCCCTTGCTGGTCGTGTGCTTCCAAGTCAAACTTCCTCCTGATTATTCTTCGTTCCGCTGTGCACACAATCAACTATTTATTCTATTCTGGCCTCCATTGAATTTTCCTCTCCTACAGAACCATGGTTTGAAGATCCCAGTTGCAAGGGTTTAACTTACTTAACCCCTGCGATAGCCTGATTACCGAAACAGTATTTCAACGACTGGAGGCACTGGCTTTCAACCACTATCGATAATGATTGTGGATCCGTTATGTTGATGTCAAATTTGTTCTCGTTATTCGAGACGGGATTTGGGATTTCACAGAGAATCTGAATTCGATCTTCCCCAATATTCAATTCACGACAGAGAAAGAAAAAGACTTCCAGTTGCCCTTCCTCGACGTGCTGGTATGCAGAATAGACGGTGGGGAGCTTAAAACAACAGCCTATAGCAAGGCGACGAATACCTCTCGCATTCTGACTTATCACAACAGAAGTCACGTCTCGTGCTAACGCAACTGCATGCGAACGCTATAGCGCCGAGCAGAAACCCACTGCAGCGAAGGCACTGACAAGATGGCCGAGGTCCAGTTTGTGCGAAATATTTTCAGGATGAACGGATATCCTGCCGCTTTCGTCGAAAAATGCAGACGAGGAGCCAAACGAAGGAAACCAACGGGGCAGCCAGACCCAGCATGCTGGCGAACAATACCTTATATTGCCGGTTTATCCGAATAATTCGCTTGACTAGTTAGCGAATTTGGGATTGGCGTCACTCGCCGACCAGAAGTGATAATCCGCAGGCAACCCACGCAATCTAAAGACCCAGCACCCGTTAACCAAAACTCCAATCTCATTTACCAGATTGACTGTCTTTCTGGTCAAGTCAATTATGTTTATGAAACCGGCAAACGGGTATGCACGAGACTGCACGGGCACGAACTAGCCGTGCGTTGCAAGGACAAAATTTCCTTGGTAGCCGCTCACGCATCTGCGCCAGGACACAGCTCCGATTTCGAACGGGCGAGAATACTGGGTCAAGAGAAGAAGATGACCCGATCGCTAGGACAATACTTTTATTCGCCCAACCGGAACTTAATCGCGGGTACCGGACGGCTGATAAGCAGTCCACTGCTAACCGACAGCTGCAAAACTTATGGCGTCGCGCGCACCTAAGAAGCCTTGCGGGGGAGAGGGGCAAGAAGCCATGAGCAAACGAAGCGAGCAATTGGGATTAAGGTAGAAGATAAGCCTCATTTGGCGTGGATGTTGAACAGGGAAGAAAAATCCTGAGTCGGTCATACATAAAAAGGTGTCTCGACCTTACGTGGCCGTCGGACTCAATACCCGTCGTGCGTACGGTCAAACTGGCTATTTGACAGCGCTTATATTTTTTATAATCACCAAAACACCTACTTAAGTTAAATTGAGTAACATTGTTAAATAGAATTCACCCAGTAGCTGCGCGCATTAGTTTTGCACCAGTATAAAATCTAAAGCACATAATAAAAAGGAGTTTGGTGAACTAAATCAAATTAACAACCGGAAACAGCATGCAACGCCTAGGAAATCAGTAAAGAGGGCTTCCATTTCCTTTCGATACAGTAGATTGGAACGTACCACTCGTTGATGGCTGAAGACCTTCGCCTTCAAGGGTATAACGCACAATAACTTCGGTCGTTGCGACACCAAGGTCTGTCAAAGGCCCAACAACCCATTCGACTTCCATCCGGTTGTTGTTGTACAGCCGGGCGATTACTTGTGTCCAATCCGAGAAGGTAGTGTGTACTTCCGTAACTAGGCCATTCTGGACAATCTGTATGAGCAGTGGCAGTACGCAGATAGAATATGATATTAAATACCAAGTAAACGTATTATGGTGTGTGAGTTGAATAGTTTTTGTTCCCTTGCCTTTACTGAATAAAAATTGACTGCTAAGACAGCGGATATTAAAGTTAAGAAAATTACACCGAGGAGATTAATATACTGCAAGCAAAACCGTCCGTAAGTACAGAAAACGATATTTGCCATGAAAGGCCAATAAGGCATCATAGAATTTCAAATAAAGTAAGTGGTGAGAGGCCTTCAATGATCTGACCCGACGGGAATACGAACAAAGCGTTTGGCTTTGGAGCTCCGGTGTGATGCCGTGGTAAGCAAAACGATAGGGAGAACCAGTCGGGGACAAGGAGTCTCTTTCAACCCCAAATCGGTGCGCAGAACATTCCCATTAGAAGTAAAACGCAGCCAGGTGGTGAACGAACGCGGCGTTTGAAATGGGGAGGAAGAGAAATGGGTGGTAAGAGGCAAATTTATGCAACTTTTTCCACTACGGACTGTCCATTCTCCTTCTAACTTCCTGCCCGGAGACGCTGGGGTAGTCGTTTGGTGAAAGACAGCCAACTAATCAGAAGTATCAACTGTTTATGGTGATTGCTCAGTGAAGGAAATCTTGGTTAAACTGGAAACTGCTTTGCGTGGAGGAACACCCACAAACGCTCCTTAATAGAGCTCACGTTTCTGCCATGGGGTGCACGTTCGAGTCCAGCCAACAGCTGCACACCAGGTGGCGGTTTAGGCAGATGAACAATAGCGACAAAAACAAGAGAGACTGGTATTTTGCCTAAACTATCAGCTACTGTGCGGCTGATGGCCGGATTCGAGAGTGCGCCCCCTGGGCAGAACTAGACGCGGGAGTTCCGTTAGCAATCGGGGAGTGGTTATCAACGAATATCAAGATTCCCAATCCAAACCGATTTAAGCCCGTGGCTCTGTGGGTAGGGCGTTGGACTTCTAAGCAACAGGTCGTGGGTTCGAGCCTCGAATGGGGCACTAATTGGAGTTGGGTATGCCTGGCTGATGACGGCTAATAAGCCAGAAATGGCCACTTCACTCTCCCTTATCTTTGAAGGCAATGTTCATCCGACAAGTGATTACCCTGAGTCACCTACAGAACCTCGAGTTCGCCCTCATGAATTCCTCAACCGGTAATGGCACAGGAATGATTAAACAGGGGTTTAGTGGGTCGTTGCCTTCCCGATGCCTGGCCTTCCTATCGTGGCCTCAATCCGTCTAGACCTCAAGGTCGTGGCGGCCGCCAAACTTACTGGCGCCCGAGAGACAGGCCGCCCACGTTGATTTTTACGCACACAGTGTCCAACCAATCACAGGCTGACCTAGCCAATGAACGCTCTCGTTCTCCGTCTACTGGCCTGACTGCTGTCTAACTGGCACTTGGGACCGGGTCAATCTCCTGAGTGGTCGTGTTCTCCCAAGTCAGACTTCTTCCATCTATTCTCCGTTCCTTTGTGTACACAATATACTCTTCCTTCTACTCTGGCCTTTAACGACTTCTCTTCTGCACTAAGTAATCATGGTCTGAAGATCGCAGTGGTTGGGTTTAACTCACTTAACCCCCTGCGATAGGGGAACCAAACCGCAGCATGTTCGGTGTTCTGCGCCTGATGAAAACTGTTAGTAGTGAAAAGCACTCAGGAAATGTATTAGCAACATGCATAATTAATTTGCAAACAATAAGCATGTAAGAACCTATAGAACAATTAAGTAAGAAATTAAGTAAGTAAAGACGAAAAAGTACCCTCAATACTGGACTTTATTGAGGAAAATTGGGTACTTTGCAGTCAAGAGTGTGACCGAAAGCTGCATCATTAAGGAAGAGAAATTAGTCACAATTGCTGCACCAGTAAAATCTGTTGGGAAAAAATGGAGGTTCACCAAAACCCGAAGAAAAGGAAACATGCACAGAAAATTGCTACGTACCGGACGTTAGGGAAACATTGACTATGATTCTCACACTTCGGTTCATTTAAAATCTATGAAATCGTTATAGGCCATATGCCGCTTAAATTGCCCATAACTTGCATGTAGGCTGGTTTAAAACTAAAGCAGTACTAAAGTACTGGATGAGAGCGAACTACCATTAAACAAGTTTATAGTTAGATTAATAAGCTACGGTACATATCCTTTAAACAAATGTATGTTGGAAGGAAGTCTTGGGGACAGACCAGATTTACCCGGTTACCAGGGGTAAAAGCAAAATTTCCGAAGGAAACGGTTCTGTCTTTCGTTGATGAACATTCACCCGACTGCTAATGATACCCATCTGTCCCGCTCTGCCTTGGGCATCGACAGAGACCCTGACAGTCGATACAGATGGCAGTAGGCAAATAGTACTGCCGGCAAAGATATACGAGAGTAGAATGTCCATTTCTGGCTTATAAGCCATCGTCGGCAAGTCATACACAGTCTGAATTTTACTTCAGAAAATATGTTAACCCTATAAAATCTACAGTTTTTAGTGACTCCATTGTAAGTATAATCCGAACCGACTTTACGCCGTTGGAGTACAGGTGAATGATAATGATAGATGGTCATGGGAGTTTTATTCGAAATTATGTGGGTTAAATAATTATGAAATCAAGACATAGCCGAGAGTATTTAAGTCACTGGATGTATAAAGTACTGCTGGTTTAGAACCTAGTCAAAAAACATAGGTAGGACACACAAAAAGTGTTTAGCACACGATGTCTACAGTACAGCCTTTAGTTAATAAAAAATGACTCCACTGAATATAATCTACCTTAGTGAAATATTAGCGGATGTTTTCACTTCGGTGAACACAACAGTTCCTGTCCGTAGATAATGGTTTGATGAGTCTATGAGCGGATGCGCACTAGACCTCAAGAATTTGACAACGTGAGCCTCACTTCCGACAGTTAAAAAATGGCGTCACAATAGTCTGTATACAACTAGTACTCCAACGTCCATTCACAAATTTTTTATTTTTCTGCCACCGTATAAAGCAAGTGGACACAGAAAACTTTCTACGCAGGATGTGAGTGAACTTGTCGAAAATTTGTTGAAAGCAATTATGCCCCTAAAACTGTTATCTTTGAAAAGTGATATTGAAAGATTTGTTAGATCTTCTAGCAAAACGAATAAGGGGTAATCAGGACGTGATTAATTACGGCAAATCATTTTCTTGAATAAAACATTCATTTGCAAAATTTATTCATTCATAACATTTATAGTTATGTAACAAATGGGCATGTGCTATAGCTAGAGGGCTTGCTCGTGCCTTAAACTACCTTCGAACATCGCATTTAACTGCCTACTTATATCATTTTGGTAGCGGATTATAGTTTTGTGCAGTTGACTTTTCAGACTTAAAATTATGCTTGCCAAGCCAGTGCAGTGTAGTAAGTAAGAAAAAGGAATTTATCTGTTTTCATGCGTAGATGCCTTTACCAATATCATAGACTATCTTTAACTGTGGAAAAGCTAATTTAGTGAAACTCAGCATCTTTCAGTAGATCGCCTAGGTAATGAAATACCAACTGAAATGTTGACCTGCGTATTCTAGTTGAATACGGTTTATTACGTTACGGCCTAATCTCAAAATATTTCGTTCACGTCAGAATGGCGGCTTTTGCAAGAGTCTACTTCTGGATACCTGCGAGAACAATACTCTGCATTGGGTAGTTTGCATTTCATTTCGTAGTGATTTTTGAGACCTTTATAATTTAAATACATTTCAAAAAAACATACACAGAAATATCCTTTCCTGTACTCATTTGTTAGAAGCTTACGCTCTCCTTAAATTATATTCTTAAGGAGAGGCTATGTATTTTCTTCGTTTGAACAATTTCGTAATGCTCCACGTCCATCACCCGTGACGTTCTGCGTGCTATTGCTCGCCTTCGTTTTTTGTGTATTCATATCGCCTGACCCTGAGACGGCATCGCGCTTGTACTGTTAGTATATGGTGGATGGCCAACAATGCTGTCCGCCCACCCTCTTGTTCAATGTCCCGCTGTTTGCATCCCCAAGGAGTTACGCAATACGAGGGGCTTAAAAGTGCAAGCCACCCGGAGAAGAGTTTATTGTGTACACATGCCGGAGTTGCGGTCTCGGGTGGCAGTTGCTGCTGGCGTAAAGCCAGCGCGCTGAATGTTCCCGCCTCGGGGCGAAGCTGGGCAATGGGGCGGACTGGCGTTGTCCTTGTCGGTCCGTGTTGCGACTCACTGCCTGAGATGTGACAGATGTTTATAAGTGGCATGATTGGGTGCGTTCAAATAAAGTCACCTGACGTGTGAGGTGCCTAAGTGGCCCTTGAGGAACTGCGACTAGTTGGGCACGCGCTTGGACTCGCGTGGGGCCAGTCACCAGCGAAGGCATATGACCATGGAGGCAGTCCGCATCGACAAAGGAAGCATTGTTCCCAGTCAGTCACAGGCACGACGCGTCATGAAGGCTGCCATTCGGTTAGGCTAGAAACCTAACAATACAGCTGTTTGCGACTCACCGAACTGAAGACCCTTGAACAAATTCCCCTCGCGCACACACACGCGTGCCCAAGCAATTGCGGCTACCCAAGGGCCACTTGAACACACCTCCCCTCGGCCGATACAGCGTGCCACACTATCCACGACACCTCGCGCAATGCAACACACCCCTTGAACTTCCTCTAGGGTGACATTAAAGTGGTGTCACATTTCTCACTCTCAAACGCATTTTCAAGCCTTACTGGACGCAGTCAACACTAGCTCTTGCTTCGCTCCTGCACATGCGTGACGTTCTCAAACACGCGTTGTTTCTTCTTCTAGAGTAAGACGCTATATATGAGGTTTGTACATTGTTTATTTCTCCCTATCAGTGCTGTAATTTGTCATTGGGAATACTCATATGCGTTACTACGGGATACCGAGCCAAATGATACTAAAACAGTAGCTTTCCGTTTCAAAACATTTTCTCAGTGCAGAACAATGTAGACTTCGAACTGTCTTTAAACACACAGGTAAACTTCATGTTATATACAGTCCATTAAAGAAGATGCACCAACCGCCTTCACAAAGTTTTAAACTGGATGTACACAATAATGTACACTTAACAAATAACAGTGATAAATTGACAGATGGGATGCCTGCTGAATGGTTTACATCCAATTCAAAGATTTATGAGCATTCTATGACTCCTTCCTCATAAAGCAGAGAAATGGGTTATTTTTCTTACAGCATTTGATTTAACAATCCTAACAACAGGTAGGAGTCCAAATTATATGGGAATTTAAAAATAAGCTACCAATGACGGTAAACACACTTTCCTTAAGATTAAATTCCCCAGAACTCGTACGCTTCTACCAAATGAGTAGAGGAAAGGTTGTTTTGTATAGATTTCCAAAATAGTATAGTTAACTTACCAAGGGCTTCAACATTTTTATACTACTTAAGTAGTCTTTCTTTTCATTGTTGTTCTCGCAGGTGATCAGAAATGACCTCGCTCAAAAACCGGCTTCCTGACGTGAACGTGAGATTGTGCTGCACGACAATATGCCTTATGAATCGAAGACTCATATCAGACTTTCGGTTGGTATTTCATCAGATACGCCATCTTCTATAAACGGGAACCTCTTCTGAAAATTCACAGTACCAGACGACCTTGTGCAGACCATCTTAGCGATATTTATAGGGGCAACCTCACAACCTTTAATTTTCGCATGCAGCAACCCCCACTTTGAATGCTGCCTTCTGATCGATGTCCTTCGTGGAACAATGCTATAGTGCCAGAAGTTTTGGGCAACAATAAATATAGCAATATATAGCAATATAGATAGAAATCTATAGCAATTTGTGGCTCTACTACGCTATGCACACACACACTCACATTGGAATCGATGGATGTAAATGGTTTTGCTGGAGTGTTTGCCCGAAAGATATATGCACCAGAGGTCAATTGCGGGAAAAATCCATCTTCGTAACGAAGGACCTCCACCGTCAATCGCAGAGGCTTGCCTCCCGGAGGCATGAAAGTGAAGACTGGCCTCTGCTGACTGTCCATCTCAAGTTTATAGTCTGAGACTGTGGGTCTGTGACGAGGACGAAGAGTCACCCAACGAGTCTGGTTGCGGATAGAGAGCCGAAAGAGCGAGAAGGCGGTGGGGCTGAGGGGCCGCTCAATCGAGCCCGCTTGAAAGAGGACCTCCATGTTGGCCTTGTGTCGCTGGACCCTGCGCTCGGGAATACGGTCGGTTGAGGGCGGCACCGGCATCACAGCATAGGGCAGGGATTGGCCCGTCTGAAGGTCAGTCAGCTCAAAGGCCAGGGCCACAGTGCTTTTTCCTCGTACGAAAATTGGTATACGCAACCACTCATCGGTACGGGGCCAGGCCAAGGGGTTGAAGAGGGCTACCGTCACGTCGCGATCGCCCGGCTTGCTGCCCACTGGACAGACGCTGATGTTTCGGTCACTGCAGAATATGAATCCGGGTTGCTGGACCTCAGGCGCATAAAAGTCATTGGCGACAGCGGCGACAAGTCGTTCGCATCCGTAGGCGGCCTCCTGCAGACGCTCGGCATAGTCGTCCGCGACATGCTGTTTCTCCGTGCCTGTCACGGCGTCGTGATGCTGCATGACGCCCATCATGCGCCGAAGCTGATCCACCACCTGATCCGGCTTTAAGGTGAGTATCCGGCGCTGACCGCCAACGGTAAGAACGGAGGTATTCATAGTTCCCAAATTTGGTCGCAGCACATGGAGCTGGCGAAAAGGGAAACAAGGACTTTTTGGATTAGAATTTACCAAACTTTCCAGTGTGCATGCGCTTTCAAACGCAATTCAGCTGGCGCTAAAAAGGTTGAGATGAGTTTAACGGGTAAGACCAACATACAGGACAGAAAATATTTTGATCAGCCAGGTAGAATAAGGAGCAAATCAAGAGATGTAAAGAAAGTCATCACGACAAAGTTGTGTTCATTGTCAATTTTTGTTCAGAGCGCATACAAATCCTTTAGCCGCGGTTGTATTGAATTTTGATAGAAGCCCTCTTTCCAAAAATTCAAGCCAGATCAGGAAATGCTGGTTTATACTTGACTTAATTATTACTAACTGCAATGATCGGTTTATTTGAATTTAGTTCTAGGCCAAAAGATTTGCTGGTATTTCTAAGTGGGTGTCTAGATAGTGAAGACAGTCGAAGACATACTACATACACACATTGATTACTATAGGGTTTGCTTGATAGGGTATGGTCTTCTGGATTTGCAATGGTTTATGGACGGTTGGCCGACCATGTTAGCACTAATTTGAGCCATGCAAGAACCAGTAAAATGAGCTGTAGTCCAGATTTATGGAGAGTCCGGACGTAAACCTTAAAAATAGTCGTGAGAATTGCCATGGCATGCTAATATCAAGTAAAGTGGAATGATGAATATAAATTCAGTGCGTTGTGGAGCTTTAGCGTTGCGCCTCACTGGCAAACTACTCGAACTTAAAATATCTCAAACGTAATTTCCCAGATAGTTTTTTTATTCAAAAATTCATTCTATTCCGCTTTCCTTCCCTTTAATAAACATATTTCGAAAATAATAGGCAGCGTAGGTTGTATGTAATTCAGCGTAATAATCTGCTGTTAACCTCGTTCTGGGTCTTTATTTCAAGGATTTGTTCCTGAATCTCGGATTACATACTCATGCAGATTTTTTTGGTACATCGGGAAATGTTATACGTAAAAAACATCTTTAAGTAATCGAAACTGCGATTTTCTCGGAGATTTAATTATTACTTGCCACTTAATCTTAAAAATAATCAAAATATTTTTATCCTAGTAAAATTAACTTTCTATTTTGCTTAGGAAAAAAGAACACTATAAAGAGCTGCTGACATCTCGGACCATCCAGGCCTAGGAATAAGCACCCAAAAGTTGGTAATCTGATTTCCTAAAAAATACTAATAATCTGATAAATGTAACCGCAGATATTAACCATGGCATGCCATGGGCAGTCCAGTGAATATTTTTTTGGTCAATTTTTATTTTAGTTCAATCTTTCCCTTGCAAACGACGAGACCTTTTTGATTATGAATAATAGGTTTGAGAATAAGATGACTCGATCGCTGGGACAATAATTTTAATCGCCTGACATTTCGAGATCCGTCGCGGATTCGTCATCAGAGACATAGTCAAACAGCAGTAGCAGAAGCGGTTTTATCTGTCTCATAAAGGAGTGGAAAAGAAAAAATTAAATATTTGCTAGGTGATAGAAACAACTTTATTTTATTTTATGTGATATCGCAAATTTTTGAAGATGTAATTCATCGCAGAATGCAATTTTATGCTTGTCATGTGACTGCAAAGTGTGGCTCAGATACGACCCGATCGACTACTAATTGTCAGTAAACGCAAATGAAATAAAACTTTATTCTGCGCGATGCGTGTAAACAGTTTTCTAGTAAAATGAAGAGGGCTTACAATAAAATCAGGAAAGTTGGACTTCATGTTATCTTAGACCTAAAGTAGACGATTTCATCTAACATAAAGTTTGCATTTGAGTCTATGACACATCGATCACAGTTCTATTCGTAAGCGCTTCTGGATCCAACTTGTTCCAGTCACTGCGAAAACTGCCTGAAGATGCCCATTTTGAAAAACTGACTGTTTCTGAATTTAAAGAATCGTTTTTGGTTCTACGCCTGAAATCCGTACACAAATGTGTTCTGCTCTTATCGTTGGTCTGGTTGGCTAAGGCATTGCCTTAACGCTGAGGAAGAGTTTGATGGACCGACTTGATATCTTGAAAAAGATAACTATGAACCTTGCTCAAGAGAAACAACTTCTTGGGATTACAATTCATTAATTAGATGCATTTTTCAACGAAGCCAAAGGTGCTCTAAATTTGATCAAAAGGATCGCGCAAGCTCGCTCTTCTCAGTTGTAGTTTATTTCCAGGTGCAAGTCAGTCATAGGTCATTAAAGGTTCTTGTGATGGCCGTGATAATGGTTCTTGGGCTTCAAAAACTGGAAAGTTTTCCAGCACGCTTCCTTATTTGGTTCAAGGGACCCATTAGGTGTGACCAGGGTTTGAAAACCATTTCCAAAGAAATTGATTTAAACATACAGTATGGCGAGTGCTGCATGAAACATTCTGCAATTTAAAAAAAGACCGGTAATCACTAGCAAAACAACATTGAATAGGGTTGGAATACTGTTTACCAGGCAGTCCAATTTCAATTATTTTCAGTAACGCTAGAATGCCGGTGCTGTGATGAGCTTATTTTTGACCGCTGAGAAAAAGTTGATTCTGAAAAAATTTCTACATAAATAGTCCGCATTTTTCTCATTGATTTCAATGGCCTTAATAAATTCAAATATATTTTATGGAAAGCATGCACTAAAAATCCTCTCTTGTACTTATTTGAGAGGAAATTACGCCCTCTTGAAATTTCATTCTTAAAAGAAGTGTTTCCTTCAGTTTCAAAACATTTCTAATTTTGAGTTTTTTATGACAGTGTGGTGTTTATTCATAATACATCATATCAGTCAATCTATCAATGCTGCCCCTGATATATACGGCATGATCCATGTCTCTTGCGAAATTCTATGAAAGCTATGCAACTTATTCCTCAAACCATAGGCAAAAACGTACTTTTCCTTAAACAGGATAGATAGAGCATTCAGTTAGTAAAACTTGAATTCAGTTCTAGCAGTCGGTAGGTTTCAAAATCATTTGGCAATTTAGAAACTTTTTAAAACCGAAGAAAACCCTTCCTTTAAGAATAAAATCTAAAGAAGGCGGCTCGAGAGAGAGCTCTAAAGGCAATATGGGGGATGAGTGGGTCCTCTGACAGATCGGTGTACGCGTCTATGCCACTGTATATTCCCGATCTAATACCAGCTAGACCGTGAGCTCGAAGCTCAATTGTAAGGACGTTCGCCCTGAGGGGAGAGATCGCGAGTTCAACTCGGTGTGGCAGCAATTTCAGCAGCCATACTGGGGTTGGGTATCACTAGCTGATGACGCCTAACAAGGCAGGAAAGGCCTTCCTAGTGTCCCCTGTCTTTGCTGGTAATAACCTTATGACTATCAAATAAGTACAATAAAGGAGGTTTTCGTGCATGCTTTCCATAAAATATATTTTAATTTATGATGGCAGTCAAAATGAATGCTAAAAATGCATACTATTTATGTAGCCATTTTTTACAGAATCAAGTTTTTCGCAGTGGTCAAAAAGAAGCTCATCACAGAGTCGGCATCCTAGCGTGACTGATATAATTGAAATTGGACTGCATGATAAACAGATTTGCAACCCTACGCAATGTTGGTTTGCGAGTGATTACCGGTCTTTTTCAAATTGCGGAATGTATCATGCAGCATACACCATACTGTAGCTTGGACCAAGCCGGCCCTAAATACGGCCGCAGAATGCTCTCAGCTTTTGCGGGCAGGCCTAAGCAATCTTTGATTTTTACCCCTAATGCCGATATTTTACGCTAAACCTTCATTTGGAACGCTTCATTGAGAGCAGGCATTATGGAGAAACCCAAGAATGGAAGTTGAAGTCCAAATATGCTGAGATGTTTTACTTATTCAATACTTTATACAAGCTCAAATGCAGGAGTAGTAGAATGATCAGCCTATTTGGGTTTGCGTTCCGTGTACTGGAAAGCCCTTGGTTACCTAAATGAGTCAACTGCTTTATTGTTCTAAATTATTGCAGCAATTAAAAGACGCATAGCCGCTGGTGCAGGTTAAGACCTGGCTGGCTTTTGACTTGGGAGCTATAGGAAACCTAATGTACAGGTCGCAGTTTGCGTGCCTGTGTGAAAATACTGTTCTGGGAAACGCCCTCAGGGTTTATCGTCTCATTTCTCTCGTAGAGATCGTAGCGGCTGAATCAGCTGAATTGCATTTGCCTATTAAGTCCCTAGGAGACAAACAAAGAGGTACTTTCAATACACACTTTAACAGACGGTACTTTCTACTGAAACCCTCTTTCGTACAATCCTAAACAACTAGGCAATCTACGATTAGGACGCGCAGATTAGGCATACTTTTCACCTTTCCATTACAATACCTCTAAGACGTTAATGAGAACTGCTATAGTAGATTAAGTGTCTCATGAAACGTCAACCAAGATTCTGAAAGGTGTATTAGCTTCGAACAACTACCTCAGTCGGGTCGGAGGATGGAGTACCTTATAGCCTCATCTCAAGATATTCCAGCCACGTAAAAATGCCGGCTCTTAAACGAATTTCTTTTTGACCGCCCGCAATAAGCAAACGCTATTACAAGTGGTTACTTAGTCAACAGGTCTTCTCCCTCGTTGATTTTCACTGAGCTTAAACATTCGCCTACATATACCAAATATTCTTTCCGTTAATTAGTACCTTATGCCTTCTTCAGACTTCATACTCGAAGAAAGGTCAATATTTCGGTTTTAAAAAGATGAATTGTTACCGACCATTCAACATTAGTTCATCATAAATCCTTCCTGTCAATTAATTCAAAGTAACTATAAATTGCGCAGAACGGTCCACATCCATTACAAGCTCTTAGGAGTGCTATGTGACCTCAGGTTCATACCGCAAAAAAATATTTATTTTTAGCTCTTTAAAGCGCATGCAACATGTCATTTCGAAACCCATAATTCAAAGATAACGGCTAACAGGATTCAAAATTATTCGGCCATTTAGAAACTTATTTACACCCGAAAGATACACTTTATTTAAGTACAACATTTGAAAAAATAATGGCTGCCACACGAGTACAAGAAGGAATGCATTTTTGTGTGTTTTCTATAAGACATATTTTAATTTGTAGGGATGGTGAAAATCAGTAAGAAAACTATAAACTAATTAAGTAGCCAGTTGTTTTACAGAATATTCATTTACAAACTGTCAGAAAGAAACTCTTTCAGAAGCTGGCATCTTGACGTCACCGTACCGACACAGCACCGCTGTGGTGCGCACGGTAAATCTAGTTGAAAGCGATGCTTAACCTGTTTCCATAGTAGTGAAAAAAGGTGTGCCATACTGTGATGGACAGCGTATTTGAAACGAACCTATCTTCGTCGGACTACAAGGGTGAAACCCGAGCAGCGGTGTGTTTACGTCCAATTTTTGTTTTATGGAGGGTTCATGCCTTAGCGAGCTGTTTCAGTTTGTTGATGGGTAGTCGCACTAAGTGGCATTCAGCCCGAAGTGGTCATTAGGCCAGACCCCACCCGGTGGTCAGTTTTTATCTGTGAAACCCAAAATCAGTGCTGAACGCAGTGGCGACAAGGGGGCCAGGTACTTGGCTGATGAGCTAAACCAGCGCAAGATTACGAAATGTCTCGTCATCCGGTGAATTTTCGTGTACCCTGCGGTTACGGCAGTAGAGAAGAACGAGCTGCAGATAGGCACCTCGTAGAAAGGCTCTGTGACATAATTCTAAACACAGATACTTAGTAATCATAGTATACAAGTGTAAAAGAAAAAAATGAGGGATTAATTTCTAGCTATTTCTTTGCCTTTACGATGCATTCCCAGGACACAAGGTTTTTATGGCTTGCCTGCCCTCATCAGACTCCAACACTCCGATAAGTCAACACTGGGTAACATGCGGAGAAGTAAACGAAAGATGCTTTCGGCAGCCGTAAAGCGCTTTTTTGGAATTCTTCCGCAACAATATGCCCTGTTAGAACCCGGAAAATGATTGTGTATACAGACATTCCTATTAAAGGGAATACTGAATTTTCTCTGGCATAAGAAGACCTAGAAAGGATGCCACCACCACAGGGTGATAACTAGGTTCGGCACACACTGCGGACGTTGGACGTTACAAAGGTGGGCGAGATTAACAACAATGGTCGTGCGAAAATGCGAGTCCCAGAAATTAAGAGAGAAGCAGTAGGTGTGATCACTGGATGCCCTCGCGTATCCAGTTTTGAAGACGGCAACAGTGTCCAGTAAGAAGACACTCTATGAGGGCGGTGGCAAACTCACTTTCATACGCCAAAGCCGATGAGCCGGATGGTTGAGCAATCATCACTCTAATCTCTAAGACGGATGATGAAATGTCAGCAGTTAACTACCCGCACGCCGGCCACCAAGCCATAAGCACACAAGAAAACAATAATCGTAAATGAAGGGGAAGCCGTTAGTTGTCAGTAGCATAGTAATCGTATGCTATAAATACCACAACTCCCTTTGTGCGAAGTACTCTTATCTGCTGCTCCTGTCTTTGAGGATGAGATAAAGCGTGCATCTGAAACATCAGGCGAATAAATCTCTCGTCCCAGCGGTCGCATCTTCTTCTCCCCAACAATAATACCTGTCTAAAGGATGCTCAACCCAGGGTCACGTCGTCCAGTCGGATAACCAAAAACTGATTTGGCAGGACTGATTTTAAAGGCCCCAAACATGCCGCCTACTTATAATTAAAATATACTTTTGAATGTTCAGTAGCCCGATTTGGATTATTTTTGTTAAATTCCACCATTAGGAAGAAGAATTTCCATTTTCTTTAAATTTCGCCTATATAAGGTCGAATTACCGTCCATTGGCATGCGCATCCTGCGCAGCAGAAGTTCTTGCTGGTCGAATTTATTCTATTTTAGCATATTCAAACAAAATACTCGTATTTAATTGAATATTCTTTGATCAACTGCCACAGTTACAGATTAAGTTATACTCACTAGTCAATAATTAAATATTTGACCACAAAATATGTTAAGCAGTTGGACATGGGGCCTTATATGTTAGTTTTGCCAGTGATTTTATGGCTGACAGCCAACAACGCTGTCTCACTTCCCTGTTCAGTGCCCGCTGCCTCAACGTCATGCCCCTTCGAAGGCGACTGTTTTCCGACACGTTGACCTGAAAACCCTTGACCAAGGTCCACTCGTATACACACTCACGCGCCCATACAGTCGCGACTGCCCTAGAGCCACCTGAACACGCCACTCCTTGGTTAACACAGCAGGCGCCTCGAAATGGGACACCTCCTCGAGCAATGCGACAAACCAATCGCATACCACTTGAACTCGCTTCAAAATCATGCAAATCAACGGACAGCGCTGTCCACACAAACACATCCACAAACTTTCAGGTCTGACTGGACGCAGTCGTCGTGACCACTGCTGCCTGAGACAGCAACCCAGTGTTCTGTGCACAATAAAACCCTCACTATGGTGACTTCCCTCTCTTTCGTTCCACCCGCGGTTTGGCATGATGATTGCGTGCTCTGAGTCCAACCACTTCTTAGAAGTTTCAACTTTTTACTTTAACTATTCACAGAACCAGTCATTCGGGTGGTAGAACGACCCTTTCCGTCTGCCCGTTCGCAGACCAACTCCTAAAAATAAGAAAAATGCAAAACATCCTGACCCTGATACAGGTTCTTCTGGGGCTAACAGTGCAATCTTACTAAGAACAACATTTCAAGGAAATATCCTACATCTCGTCAGCTCAATTCTTTAAATTTTCCATAAGCACCTCTAAGTTAAGCCAGTCTGACAATCAACTGTTGGATTTTACATTGGTTTATTAAGAAATTCCCACTTGGGCATTAAACTGACTCTATTATAATAGTAAGGTTTCATACGCTGCAGTAGTTTGGGCGGGTTCTTTGATGAGAATAAAGTTTATGGTCCTGTGTTGGGGCCTAGGAGGTCAGGAGACTAGAACCTTAGCTGTACTGAAGCTTTGCCTTTTGTTCTTGTGGTTTTAAATCATGCCGAGGCCTCCGGGTTTGCTCAAATTGAGTCAACTGAGTTATTGAGGAGAAGCAGATGTGATTGCTAGGACAAGAATTATATTCACCCGGAGTTTCGAAATCCGTCACTGACCCAAAATCAAATACAATGGCAGAATTTGGTTATTATTACACAGGGAAGTACAGTATTTATAAGATACAGTCACTATGCTGCTGGTACATAGCCACGACAATTAACAGTTCCCCCCTCCAGCTTATCGAGAATAGTTGCCTGATTGTGCGTCAAGTCCTTGTTGGTAATCAGAAAAAAAGGCTATTAAACAGTGCTTGTGCAAACGACACCAGTAAAAGCATCGCAATGAACCCTAATATTGGCGAGCGAGTCCGTACGTCAAAAACGTTTCGGTAGCCGTAAGCCGCCACTTGCAGCTAGAGTTGCACACGGGCCGGAGGTAACCATAAGGCGTCAGATAATGAAACCAAAACACCTATTGCGACGGCAAAAAAACATCTGGCCAGGGAATGCGTATGTCGCAGGAAGTAACGTCGACAAGAGAAGGTCCTCCATATCACCAGTCAGGTAAGACGGAATTGGCAGGAACAGTTTTAGTATGGGAAAAATGGCCGCACTGAGGTTGTGTCATCAGCGAGCTGCCAGGTAGGCCTGCATGCCAGATGTGCCTGAGAATTAGTGTTGCTGTGTTGCTGTGCCTGCACGATGAGAACTCTGCAGCTTATCAAATGAAGCGGGAGTATCGATTAATTCGGAGCTTATACGCTTATCAAGCAGCGAGTTGATCGATAGCTTGAGAAGGGCTGATAGCCCGCTGAATGGATGATTACACGTGGGAGAAAGGTCTGGCAGAGTGAAGGCAGGATGAATCACATGCAGTTTGCTCTGGACGGCAGACTCCTATAAGTATATAAGGCGGAGTCCACGTCTCATCGAACGTTCCTCACTATAAAAAATATGATGAATTTGAAGTCATCATGGTGCGATGAAAGCCAGTGGCTTGAAAACTGGCCAACTGGCAGGATAACAGGGGTCGCGCGGTCAGTCCAGTGTTTGTTTTGTGAATTGGCTGGCTGGCGGACTGAGAGTCAGGCGACAATGGCTTCTTCTTCTTCTTCTTCTTCTTCTTCTTAATGTTGCCTTTATGGCAGTTCACTCAGACGGAATCCGGGCCGCCCTCGTACATGGTTGAAGTTTTGTGCTTGTATTGACCCACAGTGCGTAGGCTTGCGCTCTCTCCCATCTCCAGCCTTCTTACATTCGTCTTTACCTCGGACCCCAGGGAGGGGGGGGGAGTGGGCAGAGTGTGAAGTAGATGCAGCGCAAGTTTACTTTCACTTTCACCCTATCCGCTACTGCTCCCTGACTATGTCTCTGATGACGAATCTACGACGGATCTCAAAACATCAGCACCGTAACTATACGGGGCTCTCTGGATTAATATTGTTCAGTCTTAGAACTCTCTTATATCTAAACGTTTAAAAACAAACTATACGCCTTTTCAATTCTGAAATGAAAAGAAAATTCAAATTGTTACCGAAGGAGTATAATGTCACATATTTTCTTTCCTGTTTTTGAATTTACATGACTATTCGAAATAACTGTGCTAGCATTTATAGTATCTAAATAATCTAGTTTTGCTAGCCAACAGAAGGAAATGCATTGGAAAGCTGGTATTTTGGATGACTCGATATCTTTGAAATTTGCTGAAGGGTTATCTTTATTACAATCGTTCCTCACTACTCCTTTCTAATAGGGAACACATTACAGAATTTCGGTGGATTATTCAAAAGGTAGGCAATCTATTGTACTACGAGACGATACCCTATGGAGTACAAACTTTGATGACACGTCAAATAACATAACTAACGGTAAACCTCTTAGCGTTTCCTCTAATTTTAATGTAAACTAAACTAAATGAGCCTGTTAATACAATTCTCTTTGTCATCTCTGTCAGAAAACAGGTTTTTTTGATAGCATTTTGAAGCATTTTTGTCAAAAATCTTCACAATACCACTGCGTATAAATTCCCTGCATTGCTCAAATCGCCAAGCTGATGTTTTCTTATGCCTCTATTTTACAGAGTCGAAGTGTGAAATCATAGAATAAGCTGAGCTCGAAGGTTCCTCGTCTATTTCCTCCAAAAAGTTAAAAAAGAAGTACAGGATTCAAAGTGACTTACCGCTGCAGAGGGCAGAGCCCGCAGCGGTCACATATAGATTGCAGTTCAGATAAGTGGCCAACTCGAGCACCTTTCCAGGGCCAGTTTACTTGAGGTTTTGAGGTAACCTTTTAGACTACCTTAGCATTGCACACCTGGCCTTGAAAGGTCAATTTGTTGATTTACTCTGGTGCGATTTGCGTAAATAATGCTCCACTTAATGACATTATTGCATGAGCCTATTGTGTTTTACTGTTAAAAGTTCTTGGTTTTAGCGGATTATATTTGATAAGAAAATTGACAGTGCCCTTCGTTTTCGTATGTGAACGGCCTTGAAACACTTACAAAATCGAATAATTGAAAAAAAACTAGAACCGAGGGAATATGACATTTTTCGTCAACGAAGTAAACATTTTCCTATATGTGCATTAGCTGCTCTACAACACGTAGCTCCAACTTGTTTTCCTTTTCAGCACTGCGCCAATCCCATCTCAGGCGACCGACAGCTAGGCGGTGGCCTGTTGCTTGCGGTGGGGGAGAGAGTGAGGTCGAGCCTCAGTGCATTTCCTTCCTCACTGTAAGTCATCTGATGTGCTTGAAACTATCACAGTGCGCTAAAAGCGTTGACTTGGAGGGCTGCCAACTGACGGGATAACTTGGACACAGTAGTCAGTCCAGTGTGTCTTGTTGTGTGGAGTGGCTGAGAGTCAGACTCAAAGGGTTCCTTCTTAAATTTGCTTTTATGGCGCTCCCAGGCGGGAGCCTACCTAGCCAGGTGTGCTGTTAGTACGCGTGTTGAGTGTTGGTCGCGCTAGCCACCTGCGCCCTCTACCACCTCCGGGCTTCTCGACTTTTGCCTTGACATCGGGTCCGGTGTGGGATTGGTAAGAGAGTGACGTAGATTCTACGGGCGTCTACTTTCGCTGTATATCTTGCGGGAGTCACCCCGTTGCTCCAACCTGTTGAAGCTCGTGGTGGACATCGTCGAAATCGAGGGTCAAACTGTAGGAACCAAGCGTACGTTTAAGAGATCTCTCAAACTGCAAAATAATTCAGATCTAACTTATTTTGGCATCACTGATTTTTAACTTCTTCATACTGTTGTTCTCATTTGCGAGTGCTCGTTAAATTCTGCGATTGAAAACATCCAGATCTGCTTGGTCATTGAAAAAACTTGAAAAACGTGCATTTTAACCAGAAATTGAGTCTGAGAAAAGTCTAGTTGTCTCAATAAATTTACCAATACAAAGCCAGACTGCAAATCCATGTTTATTGATATCATATTGCATTGCACACTTATCAGTGCGGAAACTGATTAAATTGTATAACTGTCGCTTTTCTTCCTCCATTTTGATTTTTTTCCGCAGACCCTGAATTTCGATTTTTGTGGTTAGAATGATGTTTACCTAGGTTCCCCTTAGCACTTACCATGTGGAGCATTTTTCGACTGAAAAGTAACTTTCAATTGCCCTATGTATGCCTTTTCATCGCTGTTTTTGATTATTCTATATCATATTATACAATATTGATTTTTTTCTTTTGCAGATACAATGATTCACTGTTTACCTTCTGATGTCCACTAGTTGGTGTTACGTTATTCGACATTTTAGTTCTGCACCCCAAAATTACTCATTAGGAAAGTGTTCCTGGGGAAGGTTTTCATCCTTAAATGAAGTTAAACAAATATCAAGCACCATGTAAAGTGAAGCCTTTTTCATGGGGATCAAAGGCATGGAAACATGTAAGATTGGCCCAAACTTTTGTCGAGTTCTGGCAGCGGAACTAACTGCCGCATTGTCCGTTGCCCTTAACTACGATCCTATGCAATATGAACCAAAAGTTTTGAAATGCCGTTTGGATCACAACTGATTGCTTAAGTGGAGTTAAAATATTTATTATCATGGAGCAAATTCCATAAAAACTTCAGACACACTAATATGTCTGCTTTTGAAAGAACTATTTCGACTTTTTGGAGGAAATTTATCCGATAAAAATGGAGCAATTAATTATTTGGAATTATATCTGGAGATTTTTTATGTCCTTACAATTTAACATATATTTATGAAAACAAATTGCTTCTTTCAGGCACCCAATTATTAGCAGTTCACAGCCTCTTCTTTTTCTATTTTTAAGGAAAGTGTACACATAGGTTAAAAGGATCTTCCCGAAATATGTCTGAGCCCAATCTACCGCTGTATGTTAGATTAAATGTTTTGGCCTACAAGCTTTATGCCTCCCATGGAAGGAATACATTGCATTACAGTATTTCATTACAAGGGTAGCATAGAGTGCTAATGTAATTTTGTGATGGATGTGGACTACATCGCATACTTCATGGAAGGCATCAATAAATGAACAAGAAATATGTGGTATGAACGGACGGTGAGTCCTACAAAATTTGACAGTTAGAAAAGTCTTTTGAACTAAAAGATAGAATTTCTTTGAAAGTAAATTTAGAGAAATCGCGATTCGCGGATAAGTGGATACAAGAAACATGACTGTCGACTATGTTTTCAGTGAAATATATTTGAATGTTGAAGGCATTGAGCACCTATGGAAAAAATGCACACTACACATTTGGTCATTTTTATCGTATGAGGTTTACCCTGCATGTATTCTGGGGCATCAGAAATATCATTACACTATGCTCAAAGGTAATTGGTGCAATTTTACTTGAATGATAATTCTTAAAGTTAAAACACACTTTTAATGATCGATTGTTGAATCTAGGTCAACTGTAAACAGGAGCGTGGCTGGCTGTTTCTGAATGTTCCGTGTCCCTACCAGGTTACAACCAGTTCCGTACACCAGTATGGGTAGATTAGCGCCAACTGGTCGTTGGTCATGAAATTCGCTAAACTGACTACAGGCTGGCGCTCCCATTATCACTTCCATCTAAAAAAGCTTGGTAAGGAGCTGATGTTAAAAGCTGGTCCATAGTGTCACACTGAGCGACTTATCTTTTAGCTCCTCGTTCACATCATGACATCCCTAG
The DNA here is from genome assembly GCA_036362985.1 of Ligula intestinalis. Classification (NCBI taxonomy): domain Eukaryota; kingdom Metazoa; phylum Platyhelminthes; class Cestoda; order Diphyllobothriidea; family Diphyllobothriidae; genus Ligula; species Ligula intestinalis. Next base: position 49,550,770 of record JAYGXS010000003.1, read on the forward strand.
AAGCTCGACCAAAAAGCCTGAGCCCCCATGAGGGCCATGTACAGTTAGGAAAGTAAATACCCAGTATCTTATTGTGCTGGTTCATATCTCGCGGTTGTTAATTAAAATGTTTTTGATGTTAACGTTTACCTTATTTAGGAGTAGAGTTACAGATGTTTATGTTTTAACACAGACAATAATGTTTACAGTACTTGCAAGTCTAAGAATATGCACATAAGCTGTCACGCTATTGTGTACAAAATGCAATTTTTACCTTCAAAATCACCAAAAGAACCTATATCCTGATTATGACATGAATAATACTGATAAAGTGGATTCGACAAAGCAATATGAGACCGGAATGGCCATTTCTGGCT